>OY856411.1:799159868-799609868 GCA_963693085.1 Alisma plantago-aquatica
ACCAGAAAAACCCACCGTGAGTTTGACACATGGAACCATGGCATGGTAGTCACAGTCAGCTCTCATAGTGATGGTGGTGAGTATGATTCTTTGACCCGAAATCACTACACTCAACACATGTCATTGGGTACACTTTGACATTATCAAACGCAGTCCTGGAACATGGTTGTTATAAAGGTGATGATTGGGTGGATTTGACACATGGGGCTTTTGAGGAGTGAGTGATAGATATGGAATTTGTCCCTCTTGAGGGAGTTTGATATCCATGGCCACTTGATGAGTAGAATTGAGATAGGTGTGCACACACATCTGTGAATCAATATGTGATATTGATGTCATACATATCTCCTCCAATCTACTCTCAGATCAAGATATGGAATGAACATTGACAGGATGACTGTTCCATGCCTTGAGTTCATTCAGGACATCAGAGACAAAGAAGTTATACATTCACTATAACACCATTCACAGATTGTAGGATTGAAAGTTGTTCTCCAACTTTCCTTTTCACTTGGGTAGCACTGATGTGCGACTAGGCACCACTCTTTGCTTGTGAAGACATAAGTGTTATGGACTTTCACTGCCAACGTGAAATGGGCCTACAAGGTCACACACATAGGATTTAACATGCAAAAGGGGTTTATCCACAAACGATGTTTAGATTGATTACTAAAGGATTTCAGTAGTTCAATTAAACACTAAATCAATTGATAGCTCAGTATCATAGTGTTCAAGGTGTTGGACTGATTGATTAGAGTATCAGATTGATTGAAACTGCAATTATCTGATTTTGCGCAGTCTGCACTCCCAATCGATCGGCTCATGTGATGAACCAATCGGCTTAGGTTGGTGAACCGATCGGATCATGTGATGAATCGGTCAGCTCAGGAGAGGCTGAATCAACAGGTTCAAGGGTTGAACTGATCGGCTCAACTGGTCCAAACGAGCGAGTTGGGAAAGTCAGGTTGGTGAGAAATTTCTCTTCGTTTCACTTATCCAATTTGATTGGAACAAGGATTGGTATTTGGATCAACTAGAAACAAAACAAGAAAAATTCAATTGAGAACTGACTAGGGCAGTGAACCGACCGGTTTAGAAGTGAATCGATCGGCTCAAGTGTCCTAACCGACCAGTTCAGGTGTGAACCGATCGACTCAGGTCCCCAACTGACTGGTTCATGCTTGAAATGATCGGTTCAGCTGGCATAGTTGGTTGTTTTGTGGAAAATCTCAAACCCTTCTACTCCTGCTTTAATCCTGCATTTCCTGGGGTAGAGAACCCTATCCCATGACCCTCCTATATATAGGGGTATTAGGGGCTTCTCAACAACAAATCAGAACACTAGTTGCTCTGCAAAGTTGTCGTTCTCTCTGGCTGTAGTAACCAGGAGAGCCCGAGCAAGTGTTGCCCGACAAGGTAGGCACATTAAGGGAAAGACAACTGTAGAAAGGTGATTGGTGGCAGGAGAGTGTGTCGGTGACTAGTACTCCGACAGGAGGGTATGACTCCTTATGGTGCCTTTCAACAAGGCGATCGGAGTTCTGGGTGGTCCGTGTGGACTACTACAGAGGTGGGAGACTTCAGCCGCTCGAAGGACAACTATCAATCCTGACAGTCCGAGTGAGACCAGGAGCTACACAGACACCATCCAAGACTAGAGGTGAAGACCGTGCAAGCTGCAAGGTAACACCACCGAGTAAGCCTTGAGATAAGGTATGTCTCTACAAACCATCCTTCCTACTGTATAGACGTTGACGCAATTCCTTTATTCTGGGTTTGGGGAGAAGAAATTTTTTGTTTCCACTACCTTCTATGTCTCCTATAAAACCAATAGTGGTATCAGAGCCACATCAACTTCTCTATACTTTAGGATTATCCATGTGATCAATTTTGGTTTTACGCCTTTATTTATTGCATACGATGCGAATAAAATTTGGCTTTTTGCATGTCCAATCCTAAATTCACAAATTCCAATATACATATATGATATGTAATATGAATGCACTCGATACACATCGCCCTTAAATGAGTTTTTTGGTGGATGCATTGTGTGGTTATGCCCAATAAACCCTATATATGTGATCTTGGTTAAATGTGGTTGCTTGCATCTTGATATGTGCACCGATTCCCTACCTCGTTATTCCTGATGTAACATGAGATAACTTGAGATTTCTTTCCTACCTTTGCTCCCCCCAAATGTAACTTGGGGTTTCCCAATTTAAATGTAAATAAGATAGATCTTTTTATATTTCATGTTATGTCAAAGAATGGAGGACAATCTGACATTGACTGAGACGATCAGTTCAAGGCGTGAACCGATCGGTTGGGGATCCAGATGATTGACTCGAGAAGTGAGACGAGCGGGTGGCGACCTGAGGAGATGAACGACGACCAGGTGAACCGATTGGTTGGAGGAGTCAACTGATCGGCTGGTGGCACCCAGACGACCGGCCAGGGTGAGCAGGTCATTCATTTTATGAGTTGATCAACTCAAACGGCTATAGCAATTCATCATGGACATGTTGCATGTGATGTAGACCTAGATGACCATGATTCCTCTTGACTTGAGGAATCACATTAGGATGGCCATAGTCATTGCTTTTATCATTTCACATGTATTATGTGGGCTATAACATGTATATGATACTTACTAAATTGTGGTGATTGGATATGTATATGTACCTATAAACCAAATCCCTCATCTAAATATTAATTCTTTTACGCCTTCCATTAGTGACACACATGAAAAACTTAATCGACCAAGCGTAGGTTACGCCAAAGCATGGTGCACCATCTATCTCATGGAAGTGTGAAGGGTAAACATGTAGGTTCTTCCAAAGTAGGGTGTATGTTTACCGTGTCGGCTTTTGGGTTAGACTTAACTGGTGATTCTTAGAGCGTCTAAGCCTAGAGGCACAGAATGTTCATGGCAAGGTGTTGCACATGTTCATTCATCAAGAGTTGCATATGATGCAATTGGCATGATGGCCTACCTAAATAGTCAAGATTGTGGGCGATAATCCAAAGCTAACTCATGACTTGAAGAAATATGGATATTGACCCAGTAGAAGATTGTACGTTGCAATCTTCCCAATTGATGGTGAGGGTTGTCAATTTGAATGAGAATAGTGGGAGCAATAATTAATTAAAGTCCTAATTATATCATTAACCTTTCAAATCAATCAAAATTGAGTTTTGGACTAAATTGCATATGTTTGCTTTTGTAGTACAAATGACAACAAACAACAATCACTTTTTGTTGTGATCGGTCCTTGAAAAGGACAAGCTGAATGGGACTAACTTCCACAACTAGTTTAGGAAATTGAGAACTGTTCTCACTTAAGAGCGAAATCTCTATGTCTTGGATAGTCCAGCTCTAGAGGAACCTGCTCCTACCGCACCAAAGGAAGAAAGGGATGCTTATAAGAAGAATTCTGAAGATGCCATTGATGCAAAGTTCTTGATGTTGTGCTCCATGAACCACGAGTTGTAGAGACAACATGAGAACATGGGTGTCATTGTGATGATTTAGCATCTCAAGAACATGTATGAAGATCAAGCATGGAAAGTGTGGCGTACAGATCATAAAAACCAGATTAACTAATGCGGAAGCGTTTCGTTAGCAATGGAATTACTGAAAATCACTAAAAATTAAAACCTTTTATAAAAATATCCATTACCAAAGATTCTTTAAACAAGAACCACAATAGAATATTTACAAATTGGTCCACATTGGAAATTTCATGTATCATCAAACAAAAATCTCAGGTTGATTATAAAAACACTATCTACTAACTCCTAGGACCTGAGAGTACAGAGATGACACATAGGACTTTATGTACAAAGCCTGACAACCAGTATCCCCACCTGGGATATTACTGTTGTCCTTGCTGTTGTTGTTGCTACTCTTCCTCTGCTACAGAGGTTCTACCTTTTTGTCTGCGTCTACCTAAGAACATAGAATCCCACGGGCGTGAGACAATTATAAAATTGCCCCAGTGAGAGATATAACTCTCTACCGTAACATTGTTATTGAAGTTTAATGGAAATAAACTGAGTAGTGGGATATTATAAATCGATAGCAGATAATCACTATCTATGTAGGTTAGAGCAACATTCTTATGCAAGTATTTCAACTTTAAATTGATAAGCAGCATGTCTAGTATTCAATAAAGAATTGAAGAACATATTTAACCTTTGTGCATCAAAGACATGCTAAGCAGCATAACATCAACCAGTGTTTCTCGTATTTCAATCTTATGCAAATACGCTACACGACTGATTATATTTTACAAACATTCTTAAGCTCTGAGGAGATGAGGTATACCACTCATACTCTAACTGATCACTGCAAAGTCAATATCGGTACCATACAAAGTCGAATCAAAGAGCCGACTTCCATGACTTCCCATATATCGGTCAGTGTGAGATCGAATGCATGACATCTTGTTTCTCTTCTTTCATAGCTTGCCAGGGTATAGTGGCATCTAGCTATAGAGTTATAGTGGTGGGTGTACTCTCTTCACAATCAAGAGATCTCATGTTTACCTCCATCGATCTGGCATTAACATCATAAGGAGATCAGTGATACATCCGTCTCGGAAGCATGAAGGGTTGAGAGGTTTAATGTTTACCTTCCATCAATTCCCTCATAAGGACGTAAGGATATTTTCACCCATCGACCCCCACATATTCAATAATATGCGAACTCCAGGAGTTCTCGTAAGAAAACCTATTTCACCATCACCCGCTTCTAACGATGATGGATCTATGGTCAGAGCACTACATGAATAGCTTTCATTGGATTAATTAGGTATATTATTGTTACAACCCCAATTTTTTGGGTTTATTTGTCGAGAAATGTAATTTCTCATATTAAAAATAAGTGAACGAATAATGAATGAATGCATTCTTTTCGTTTTAAATAGCCTTTTTGATTTATTTGTGGGCTTTATTGGCTATTGGGCCCAATAACAAGAAAAGAATAAAAGAGATTCCACTATTATTGAGAAAATAAGAAAATAGAGAAAAAGGAAAAGTGTAGAAACCTCTAGAAGGCAAAATAATGTGATCCAAGGATGGATTTCGTGCCTCTTGGGTTCCAAGGAGTACCAAGTTGCAAAAAGAAAACAATAAGAAAAGAAAAAGTTAATTAAGTATTTCTCTATTAAGAAAGAAAATGAAAATATTGATGAAATGTGGAAAATAAATGAAAAGTGGTATAATGGAGTCATCCTTGGCAGAATTTCAAATCCCAAGGATTCCTAATGATAAAAGGAATACAAATGAGGAAAATAAAAGAGAAATAAAGAGAAAACCTCAAAAAGAGATATTTTAATAAGAAATAACCATGATAATGAGAAATAATGCATATAGATACATCTAGAAAGATAATGAATATCCAATAAAAAGGATTTTGAAATAATTGAGTTTCTTGGGGTCCAAGGAGCCCCAGTAAAGAGGAAAGAAATAGGAAAAGTCCAAATAAAAGGATGAGAGAAAGGATATATAAATATATATAATATGTCCTTTTAAGTAATAAACTTACAAAAGTCTCTTATACCTTTATATTTGGGTCTCAAAAGAAAAAGTCTTGTAAGGGAATTAAGAATAGATAAAAGAAGATGTATTCAAGTACTTTCTAAATATGTTGCCTTCAGCAATGATGTATAACGAGAATCCTTTAACACATAAACCATAATGTTATATAAAGGGGAACATATTGAGAGAGAGAGAGGTAGATCCCCGACATCTCCATGCATATGGTATGGGCATGTTTATCTTCAGCCCTTCGTTCCTCTCCTCCGTTTAGTTTCCCTCCCGACCAACATTGATCACGCAACTGAGAATATGCTCGGTAGATTTGATCTCTGATCGTGGCCTGGCAAGGGAACATCGCAGCCACCACGGAGGAGCTGCAAGCAATGGTTTTGGCAACAATGGAGGCAGCTATGGTGGGAACTCCTGAAGTATTGGCACATCGTCCCTTCACAAAAAGGTCCCCGCCGGGACAAGCCATGGCCGAGCCGCTGAAGGCCGAGGTAGTTACGACGACGGAAGACCCATCGCGAGAGGGAGAAGGCAACAGTGGGTGCTTCCTGTTCGAAGGACCAGGGAGACCAGTTGCTGAAGAATCGGAGAGGGCATGGCGGTGGATGCGCCTAGTAGTGGGGGCAATGGTTGTCGGTGTTGGAGAGAACACTCGAGGTCGATGCTCTGCAACAACCACCAAGAACACCCTGTTGATGCACGCAAGAGAGTACAAGGGAAGGGGACTTGGGTGGCGGCGACAGGATCAGAGATGACGATCGACGTCATCATACGAGTTGCACCATGCCTCCGGTTTGCGAAGGTATGCCTGCGGTGGCGCTAGGGCGGCGTTCAGCGGCGCTGTGCGCTCGCGCGAGATGCAGTCGCGAGGAGAGGGACAAGGTTCTGTCAAAGGACTCGAATAGCCCTAGAGCACATGTAAGGAGGTAAGGGCAAATAAGTCTTTTAGTTATGTTTTTAAGTGCCTGCCTGTGTGGCCTTGCGTCAAACCTGCATGACAAATAAGAGACTAGAAACGCTGACGTGTCACCAGTTGATTGGTCCAAATCAATTTAGTTTGCCAAATTTGTAATTAAATATTGTAACTCAGAATATATCAAACCTATATATCAAATTGCTAAGGAAAATGAGGGGAATCCAAATAAAATACTTTTAGAGTCTAAATATGCTGGAAGTTCTAAAAGAGTATGCAATTCATGTGTTAATAGGATTAGTATAAAAGGAAAACCTAGATTTTTCTTAATCTAATGCTTAATTGAATATGCTCGTTCATGTTAAGCTAATACCTGATCTAGATCTGTATGATGAAGAAATTCTTGATAAAGAAAAATAAATGATGATTTTATGTTAATAATCTCACACAATGTTGGTTTAGGATTTTACCTCATATAAGAATGATTAAATGATTTAGAAACCCTAATTTAGGGTAAAGATGATGAAATCATATGTAATTTGAAAATGTGAAAATATGATTGCTTAATGATGGTTCTAAGTTATTTGTATATAAAAGATCTGAATTCTGGATAAATACCCTAAAGGTAGTAATTAGAGATTTCTCATGAATAAAAGGTGGAATTAATAACAAATCGAGTTCATTTGTGATTTAGACTGTAATGAACTATGAATTGGTGATAAATGTGTATAATGATCTTGTCATGGATTAAAGGGATAAAAATAGTAGCTTTAATGAAAAAGAAGCTTAATTGATGATTAATGTGCTTGTAATATGAAAATAGGGTTATATGTTGTTAAGATAACCTTAATGTTGAAGAAAAGACGAGGTAATTAGGGTTTATGAGTAATGGCATAAAATTAGGGTTTAATATGGTAAAAGATGAAAGGAAACCCTAATTGCAAAACGAAGCCCTAAAATGGATATAGAAACCCTAGAAAGTGAATCCAAGTTAATAAAGTAGGTTCTTGATAAAGTGGGTAATAAATAGAGTACATATTCTTTTCAGGAATTATGAATTACTTGGATTGCATGCTTGGTTGGATTTTCTTAATGCTTCCAAAATCATCAAATTAGGTATGTGGTTATGATTATGATTAACTGCTTTAGTTTCCCGATGGATTCTCAGATGTTTAATCGCATTGAATGCAACTAAACTGTTGAATGTTTATTTATTTCTTGCAACTATAAAGTGACTATGATTATCACATAAGATATGTGCCTATTAGCTCAGATCTCGGTCCCCTCTGTGTCGTAATGGCTGACCTAGTACATGGCTACCTAGAGGGTAGGTCCATCAGGTCATGAAAGACTTTGGCTGCCTAGAGAGTAAGTCCATCAAGTCTACCTTTACAGAGGTACCATATAAGTCCTTACAGGGACAACACAGAGTTGTGGATAGTATGGATTGAGTAGTTTGGCTTAAAACGTAATCTTGGTTGATAAATGATTAATTGAATGATTACATTGTTATCATAATTGCATGTTTATCATTTCCCCCACATACCAGCTTCTTGCTGACCAACGTTTTATTTGTCAGCGTTTTAGGTACAATGAAAAGAACAAACTGTAAAGTGGCATATGTGGTACTAAATGAGAATTAAAGTGCTAAGGAGGATTAGATAGATTAGCATCTGTGTGGATAGAAGTTTTGAAATCCCGATTTTTCCATGGTAAGAAAAGTTTTATTTTACTCCATATTTCAGTATAGTTGATAGAATTTGATAATTGTTATTGATTATTTGTCGAACTTTTGATCCGGGTTATTGGTTAACGGCTCTGACCTTTCGGTCTCCCTTAATTGGGGGTTACAGGGAGGTGGGGTTGTAACAATTGGTATCAGAGCGAAGGTTCCTCATTTAATCTTTAATAATTATTAAATTTTACAAATTCCGTAGAACCCAAGGGAGTTATTAGAGGATTATCCGAAAGATTGAGGTGTCTAGAAAAGGATCACGTCCGGGGGCTGTCAATATTTTCCTCCGCACTGCTAGTCAGAATACGAGGACTCCCAGATCTGTGTGACTGCCGGAACAAAATCTTAGGGTATGAATCAAAATAAGATACCTTTAGGACTCTCTCATCTTGTTTGTCCCTTCTCAACTCCAATTCTGTTAAGGACCTTAAGGATTAGGGTTTCCCTCTCTCTTCTCCTCACCCTCTTGAGGTACGGGAAAGGTTGATAAGGATTAAGGAATCCTCCACCAAATTAATAAAAAGCATGTAAATAAGATGTCATGGACATAAGCTTAATAGAGTAAGCGTAAAGGAATAGATACATGCTTAGGTCGTATGACACAAGTTGTCATTGCCCTCAGAAGAGACCTGAGGATAGACCTCCTTGGTAGGAGGATGTATAGAGAGAGTAGTCTTGGAGGTAGAGACCTCCATTAGAAGAAGAGACCTAGCACATCCTTTGAGGATGATGTTAACCCTAACCCTAAGGGAATGTTTGAGAGATAGGATGAGTCTGTTGGTACCTCCATGCCTATGGTATAGGTGTTTACCTCCTAAGTTAGGGAGAAGAGTTTCTTAGAATTAGAGAGGTATAGTAGCAGGATGTGAGGCCTTGTACCTTGTTGGTTGTCCTTAAGGACAAGAAATGCATATCATACCTTGGACATGCTTAAGAGGCTGAGCATGTAGTTGGATATCCAAAGGTGAACCTAGGGTTCCTGTCCGAAGAGGGGAAGTGGTGTACCTAATTCTCATGATGATATTTGAGTCTCTATAGTTTCGAGCATGGTACTCCTCATGTATAGAGGAGAAGGGTATCCGCTTAAGTTAAGGGTATGTTTGATGAACCCCTCACAATGAAGTTGGTTTAATGTTGAGGATGAGAACAAGTGCAACCTAGCTTGGTTTTGTAGGTACGCTTGTGCCTTAGTAGTTGTTGGTTTAAGCATGGTCATATGGAAGTAAACCCTAAGGACGCTTGTGACCTTTATTATCAAGGTGTAGTTTCCTCCCATCCTGGGAGAGGGACCCTTTGATAGGGAGTTTACCAGTTTGGTTGGTTTCGAGGTAACATAAGAAGGTTTCATAGGATCTTGAGAAGTTAAGCGAAGAGTACATGACAGGAGAATGAACCTATAGACCCATAGATAACCATCTCTATGTGCATATGGATGTGTTACCATGGAGGTAACCGGTATGGGGCTTGACTAAGGTAGGAAGGTTGCCATGATCCCTATGAAAGGATGGAAGTCAACCCATGAATGCAGAAAGAGAGATGATGAATGCTCGGGTAGGGTTCTATGTTGGACATGTGCTATGATATAATCCTAAGTATATCCTAGGGTCAGGTAGGGGTAAGACCGATGGAAGTAGGAGTTGCCTAATTCCCTAGTTGCACAAGACCATAGGGTCGGGAGGTAACAACTATCATTGTCTAAGGGCCATGGGTTAGAAGATTGATCACCTTCATGAACTCATGGGACCCAAAGGGCAGATGAGTAGGGCACTCTCTGATGCATGAGGGAAGAGGGATGACCCCAAAAGTGTCGGCACCCTATAGACCTGGAGGTGATGACTAGGGTTTGTGTTTGGGCCAGAGACCAGTTTTCCATGGAAGTAATGTAGATATCAAGATGTGGTGATATAAAGACATAAGTTGTATGTTTCAACTTGGATCTGAAAGTATACGGGAAAGGTGGGTTGTACCATATCTACTCTTGGAATAGGAAGAACTCTATATTTGGACTGCAGCCAAATGCTTATTTCCTCTTGTTATGGGAGTGAGAGATAGGGAATTACACATGACATACATAAAGATAAAGATGATGTGAGTTGAAACATGGACACAAGGTATTAGGACATGGATGATAACATACCCTGGTAAAGTGAATGATACATGGATGGTTTGCAAACGTTAAAGAGAAATAAGGTAATCATCTTATAAGGATGTTTTTAACATGAACTATGAGTTACACCAGGCTGAGTTTGAAAACCAAAGGAATAAGCTCAGAATGTTCTTGATGAAGATGGACTTAGGGCTAAGATGAGATAATAAGTGGCATATAGGAAGGTGTATGTCATCAATGTTACCTTATACCTAAGAATGTGACGTGGTAATGGATGCTTTGGTTGAGATATAACTGCCTAGTTTGGCTAGAAGAGGTTAAACCTAAGTTTGGAAAGGAGGTGTGTTTAGATAACACTCAGATGTAAGAAGATATGTTGAAAAGTTAAAGGTTTCCTAGTCCGTGATGCAATGAAAGGATGGTGGTAGAACCTTAAGTGCACTTCTTTGGAAAAGAAAGTGATGAAACCCCGACTAGAGTGGTTTAGGGTTTTTAAGGAATCGATCTTGAGGAATCATGACATTTAGGGAATCATGATATTAAGATCACCATACACCACGATATTACTGAGATAATGAGTGGTAGCAGTACTATGGATGCTGGAGATGAGGCTGCATGTGATATGTTTCCATGCATGACAAAAGGTGAAGGATGCACATCGGTAACCCAATGCATTGATATAGAGGATAAAGAGTTCCCGAGAGGGAATGAGAGTTCATCACTATAGATGATGTGATAAGTCTCCTCTAGACCAAGGAAGGTCAGAATGCAATGTGGGTTATGGTAGATCGCTTTACCTAGATGATGTAAGAAAGAAAGAGTTCTGTCTAGGGACCATTTTGGTTGAACTACCCATGAGAGAGATGGTTCATCATCACCATGATGCGAGTTCAAAAGTTCTTGAGTTTGACCTAAAGGTTCACTTCCATAAGGTGGAAGTAAGTACATGAAGAACTCGATGTTAGCACAGTTTATCACCCCCTAACTAATGGTTAGTATGATCTAGACTAATATGCTCATTCGGGGTGATAGCTAGAGACAATTCTTGTCCTATGCAAGATGTGAAGTTAACCACCTTAGCCAATATTGAGATTCAATGAAGCTCTATAAGAGAGGTTGTGTCGGTCACCACTTCAGTAAGGTGATGTTGGTGAAGGACCACATGATGGTTAGAAAAGGGCCACAATGTGTGTAGATGAAGTCGCTTGATCGTGCAATGGTTGAAAGGAGCCTAGAGACGATAAGAGTCATGAGAAGATGCAAGTAGACTGATATGCAGTTCACTGTGAGAGATTATGTGGCATGAATTTTTGACCCCTCTAAGTTATATCTATGAGAGCTGAGTCCCTGATACATGGGTCCATTTGTGATGGATTGGTGGAGAAGGTTATGGATAACCTTACCCCTCAGGATAAAGAAAGGTGTGATGAGTTCCAAATGTCCAATTTAGAGCACTATGTGAGGTATCCAAACCATGAGCTAAACAATGATGAGCCCCAAGGGAAGCTGAAATGACCTGAGTCACCTGTGCAGTTTATAGACGCCAGGATGAAAGAACTCAGAGAAAAGAATATGTGATGATAAAGGTTCATTGGAAGTGCCATGTGTAAGGTAAAGCCACATAGGGGCCATTGATGGACATGGAAAAGTCTTATCCTGAATTGTTTGTTTTGTTTCCTTGAATATTGATGACAAATTTCTTATAAGAGGGGAAGGATGTTACAACCCCAATTTTTTGGGTTTATTTGCCGAGAAATGTAATTTATCATATTAAAAATAAGTGAACGAATAATGAATGAATGCATGATTTTCGTTTGAAATAGCCTTGTTGATTTATTTGTGGGCTATATTGGCTATTGGGCCCAATAACAAGAAAAGAATAAAAGAGATTCCACTATTATCGAGAAAATAAGAAAATAAAAAAAGGAAAAGTGTAGAAACCTCTAAAGGCAAAAGAATGTGATCCAAGGATGGATTTCGTGCCTCTTGGGTTCCAAGGAGTCCCAAGTTGCAAAAAGAAAACAATAAGAAAAGAAAAAGTTAATTAAGTATTTCTTTATTAAGAAAGAAAATGAAAATATTGATGAAATTTGGAAAATAAATGAAAAGTGGTATAATGGAGTCATCCTTGGTGGAATTTCGTATCCCAAGGATTCCTAATGATAAAAGGAATACTAATGAGAAAAATAAAAGAGAAATAAAGAGAAAACCTCAAAAAGAGATATTTTAATAAGAAATAACCATGATAATGAGAAATAATGCATATAGATGCATCTAGAAAGATAATGAATATCCAATAAAAAGGATTTCGAAATAATAGAGTTTCTTGGGGTCCAAGGAGCCCCAGTAAAGAGGAAAGAAAGAGGAAAAGTCCAAATAAAAGGATGAGAAAAAGGATATATAAATATATATAATATGTCCTTTTAAGTAATAAACTTACAAAAGTCTCTTATACCTTTATATTTGGGTCTCAAAAGAAAAAGTCTTGTAAGGGAAGTAAGAATAGATAAAAGAAGACGTATTCAAGTACTTTCTAAATATTTTTCCTTAAGAAATGATGTATAACAAGAATCCTTTAACACAGAAACCCTAATGTTATATAAAGGGGAACATATTGAGAGAGAGAGAGTGGTAGATCCCCGACATCTCCATGCATACGGTATGGGCATGTTTATCTTCATCCCTTCGTTCCTCTCCTCCGTTTAGTTTCCCTCCAGACAAGCGTTGTTCACGCAACTAAGAATATGCTGGGTAGATTTGATCTCTGATCATGGCCTGGCAAGGGAACATCGCAGCCACCATGGAGGAGATGCAAGCCATGGTTTTGGCAACAATGGAGGCAGCTATGGTGGGCACTCCTGAAGTATTGCCGCATCGTCCCTTCACAAAAAGGTCCCCGCCGGGACAAGCCATGGCCGAGCCACTGAAGGCCGAGGTAGTTACGGTGACGGAAGACCCATAGCGAGAGGGAGAAGGCAGAAATGGGTGCTTCCTGTTCGAAAGACCAGGGAGGCCAGTTGCTGAAGAATCAGAGAGGGCATGGCGGTGGATGCGCCTAGTAGTGGGGGCAATGGTCGCCGGTGTTGGAGAGAACACCCGGGGTCGATGCTCTGCAACAACCACTGAGAACACCCCGTTGATGCAAGCAAGAGAGTACAAGGGAAGGGGACTTTGGTGGCGGCGACAGGATCAGAGATGCCGATCGGCGTCATCAGACGAGTTGCACCTAGTCTCCGGTTCGCGAAGGTATGCCTGCGGTGGCGCTAGGGCGGCGCTCAGCGGTGATGTGTGCTCGTGCGAGATGCACTCACGAGGAGAGGGACAAGGTTCTGTCAAAGGACTCGAATAGCCCTGGAGCACATGTAAGAAGGTAAGGGCAAATAAGTCTTTTAGTTATGTTTTTAAGTGCATGCCCGCGTGGCCTTGCGTCAAACCTGCATGACAATAAGAGCCTAGAAACGCCGACGTGTCAGCAGTTGATTGGTCGAAATCAATTTAGTTTGCAAAATTTGTAATTAAATATTGGTAACTCAGAATATATCGAAACTATATATCAAATTTCTCAGGAAAATTAGGGGAATTCAAATAAAATACTTTTAGAGTCTAAATATGCTGGAAGTTCTAAAAGTATATGCAATTCATGTGTTAATAGGATTAGTATAAAAGGAAAACCTAGATTTTGCTTAATCTAATGCTTAATTGAATATGCTCGTTCATGTTAAGATAATACCTGATCTAGACCTGTATGGTGAAGAAATTCTTGATAAATAAAAATAAATGATGATTTTATGTTAATAATCTCACACAATGTTGGTTTAGGGTTTTACCTCATATAAGAATGATTAAATGATTTAGAAACCCTAATTTAGGGTAAAGATGATAAAATCATATGTAATTTGAAAATGTGAAAATATGATTGTTTAGTGATGGTTCTAAGTTATTTGTATATAAAAGACCTTAATTCTGGATAAATACCCTAAAGGTAGTAATTAGGGATTTCTCATGAATAAAAGGTGGAATTAATAGCAAATCGAGTTCATTTGTGATTTAGACTGTAATGAACTATGAATTGGTGATAAATGCATATAATGATCTTGTCATGGATTAAAGGGATAAAAATAGTAGCTTTAATGAAAAAGAAGCTTAATTGATGATTAATGTGCTTGTAATATGAAAATAGGGTTAAATGTTGTTAAGATAACCTTAATGTTGAAGAGAAGACGAGGTAATTAAGGTTTATGAGTAATGGCATAAAATTAGGGTTTAATATGGTAAAAGATGAAAGGAAACCCTAATTGCAAAACGAAACCCTAAAATGGATACAGAAACCCTAGAAAGTGAATCCAAGTTAATAAAGTAGGTTCTTGATAAAGTGTGTAATAAATAGAGTACATATTCTTTTCAGGAATTATGAATTACTTGGATTGCATGCTTGGTTGGATTTTCTTAATGCTTCCAAAATCATCAAATTAGGTATGTGGTTACGATTATGAATAACCGCTTTAGTTTCCCGATGGATTCTCGGATGTTTAATCGCATTGAATGCAACTAAACTGTTGAATGTCTATTTATTTCTTGCAACTATAAAGTGACTACGATTATCACATAAGATATGTGCCTTCTAGCTCAGATCTCGGTCCCCTCTGTGTCGTAATGGCTGACCTAGTACATGGCTACCTAGAGGGTAGGTCCATCAGGTCATGAAAGAATTTGGCTGCCTAGAGGGTAAGTCCATCAAGTCTACCTTTACAGAGGTACCATATAAGTCCTTACAGAGACAAAACAAAGTTGTGGATAGTATGGATTGAGTAGTTTGGCTTAAACGTAATCTTGGTTGATAAATGATTAATTGAATGATTACATTGTTATCATAGTTGCATGTTTATCCTTTCCCCCACATACCAGCTTCTTGCTGACCGACGTTTTGTTTGTCGGTGTTTTAGGTACAATGAAAAGAAAAAATAGTAAAGTGGCATATGTGGTACTAAATGAGAATTAAAGTGCTAAGGAGGATCAGATAGATTAGCATCTGTGTGGATAGAAGTTTTGAAATCCCAGTTTTTCCAAGGTAAGAAAAGTTTTATTTTACTCCATATTTCAGTATAGTTGATAGAACTTGATAACTGTTATTGATTATTTGTCGAACCTTTGATCCGGGTTATTGGTTAACGGCTCCGACCTTTCGGTCTCCCTTAATTGGGGGTTACAGGGAGGCGGGGTTGTAACAATTATCATATCCTTTTAGCATCATTCAAGTTTTTAAACATAATTCATTAAGACAAATGTTATAAAGAAACATGTACTATTTATATCAATTACTTTTCAATTTCTAAAAGACATTGGGATCGCAGTCCCTCATATAAACATATGGTTCTAGGTATTCAAACCTTCAACTCATCACTAAGCAATGTTACCACTATTTCAGGTAATCATCACCTTTAGGTCATTTGACCAAGGTAAACATTACACTTGTTACACAAGCATCTCATATGGCACTTGAGGCCCTTTGACTCTCTTGTCACCTCTTATTAGGCAATCAAGACATATCATGGCACACAAGGCCCAATAAATAATTTCAATAATTAAAGCATCATAGATCATACCTGGCTATGATCATCATCTCAGGATACCTGCATGGTTAGTACAGATGATAACAAATATTTCAATCATATTTCAGTTCCATGCTAATCCCAGGGTAACACCATTGTTCCCATACCAGGGTTAGGGTTTCCCATTTTATAGCAATCAGGGTTAGACACCCCCTTTGTTTAATCAGGACCAATGATTCATCATTTCATTGTCCAGGAATAGGATTTCATACAACTTCACCCTATTTAGAAATTAGGGTTTACTATTTACATCACCCTAGATTAGGGTTTATATTCAAGAACCCACAATTAGGGTTTACTATTCATCCCAATTAGGGTTTTACATCAGAATACCTTGAATTAGGGTTACTCATGTCATTACCCCAAATTCATATCACATTATCTTCCTAGATTAGGGCTTCGCTTAGAATTGCCCTAATATAGGGTTTGAGTTCATCAATTAACTCAATTAGGGTTTCATGGCCTCTTTATCAAGGATCATACCCTAATTGTTCATCACATTTATTTTGAATGTATTACGCTTGATTAATAGATGATTATCTTACATGTATGAATCTCTCTCTCTCATCATCTTCTATGATGTCCAAAAGGTTTAATCAATTGAGTCTTCAATCCCATGAATATTCACATGAATTGACCAATTGAATCTTCAATTAGATTAGGTTTCCAAAAGAATTAACCATTTTGAACCTCAAACGGTCTTACCTACTTAGACCTCAAACGATCTTGGGTTCTCAAGGTTAAAACAGTTTGTAACTGTTTGGGCATATTGCCATTGAAACCGCATGAGCTTGGAAATCATTGAAACTGCATGAGCTAAAAAGCTTTGAAACCGCATGAGATTGGGTCTCCAAACGGTCTTGAGACTGTTTGGTCAAAACCCTCTCAAAACTGCATGGACCAAAAAGGTACTTCAACACTTAATTATTTCAAGGTTCCAATCCATGAATCGATCATCAACTACATCCTTGATTCATCCACCATTTACCCATAGAATCACCCCTCAATTAGAACATTGATTAGGGTTTTGATCCTAATTACATTAGTGTTTGTAATCAAAACTCCTTCAATTAGGGTTTTGGAATCGAGGTACCATCAATGTTTAACATTGTAGAACTAATCCAATTGAAACCCATGATCCACTATCAAATTATATAGTGACCTGACCTCAAATGGTCTTGAGGTCGTTTGGATGACTTCCAAATGGTCTTGAGACCGTTTGCCTCATCTTTCCTTAAAAATTTGTGAAATCCAATTAGGGTTTGCATCATTGAATTGGTCATCAACATAGCTATTGAATGTACTTTGATTTGATATCACTAACTCTTCAATTACTCAACCATATTCAACCCTAGACCTCCAAACGGTCTTGGTTGACCTCCAAATGGTCTTGAGACTATTTGGGGTGACCTCCAAATGGTCTTGAGACCGGGTGGGAAATTCAACCCAAACATTCAACTTAAACAATTGTAAAATTATCACTTAGCCAATTAGGGTTTTCACTTGGATGATTGTCTATATATTGACTTAATCAATTGGAGTCATTAGATCATTATCCAACATGTTCTAGGGGTCTGACCTCAAACACTCAACCCTTCCAAATGGTCAACACCTCTAAACGGTTTGGGGTCCAAGACTCCAAATGATTTGTTGAAACCATTTGGACCAAACACATGAAACTGTTTGCAACTCCAATCTGTTCAAAAGTGAGCCTATGATGATGTTATCATCATCAAGCCTTAGTCCATCGAAAACTACTACCATTATCATGGTAATTGCATCAACTAATCAAATGAATTGAAAGAAGAACAATTGAACATAGTTTATTGAGAAATTGAAATCAACAACAATGAAATAGGGTTCAAGTTATATAACCCGCCTTCAATTGAGCTTCAAAGCTTGGATCATCACGTCAACAATGGTGGATAAAGCTTTTCCTCACCACAAGGATCGTTCCTCAAGCTTTTGAGTGAAAAGGGATGGTTAGAAGTGAAGATGGGATCGAGATATGAAGGAATTATGCATTGATTTGTGATTTCCACCATGAAATCGAGATGAATGAAGGTAAAGAATCTTACCAACAGGTTTAGGGTCGTCTTCCTTCTGTCCTTATCTTCCTTGAACGTTTTTGCAACTGAAGGAAAGATATGGATCCGAAAAAGTCCTTGGTTTGAGTGGTAAAAGGTCTTTTATAAGAAAAAACAATGAGAGAGAAAATGGCTCATCTTAATCCTTTAATTCCAAAATTGAGCTACCTCTTTCTTCTCAATTCTGTGCATGCAAAGCTATCTTCATTATCTACAAACTCCCTTCCATTATCCAAGAATTAATGGAAAAGAAATTAAGCACCTTAATCATATTATATGAATATCCCATTTTTAGTGGATATTACTTTCCATTAACTTAATGTGAGTTGTTCCCCACTCAAGTTAGATCTTTTCGTGGCCTAGCCCAGGAACAAAGGTGTTCACACATGAAAAAATCAAACCATCTCGTTTTTGGTTGAAGGTCCTTCAATTATTTTATTTCTTTTTGCATTAAATTGAATTATGTTTTCAATTGTGCTTAAATATTGATTATTTTAATATCAAGATTCCCTCTCCTCCAAAGTAGCTCAAATGAGACGCCCCTATCATTTTCTTGACTCTACAAGAAGCCATGAATATTAAGGACCTTATTGAAGTGGTAAATTGAATATTGAACCCTGGGTATTGGGTAAATTGCACATTACACCAAAACTCGGTTTTAATGCACAAACATTGCTTTATCAGCTCTTTCTTGGTACTCAGGCTCTCACTAGCCATACCTCTGCATCCTCTTCATTCCCATGATGCTTCACCTCATGAGGAACATATTATAATGTAACATTTGCAAATTAACCCCTCAACTTGGGTAAATTTCACATTAGTCCAAGGTAAGTAAAACATTACTTTCAACATTATTCAAAATGGACTAAAATTGAAATATAAGTTCCTCTTGAGCCTTAATTACTTTTCGAAAGATAATATAAAGCATATAATTACCTTTCTTAAGAAAAACACCTATGGTTAAAACATAACCCAGGTCAGGGATGTTACACAAATAGAGATATGATGTCTTTAGGGCGTTGTTTAAGTGTATCATGACAGAAGGAGATCCAGTTAGTCCTCATACACTCAAGATGATTGGGTATGTGGAGAACCTGACGAGACTGGGATTTCCCTGAGCCAAGAGTTGGCTACTGATGTGATACTACAATCGTTGCCAGAATCCTACAGTCAGTTTGTGATGAACTACAACATGAACAACTTTGACAAGCCGTTGGCAGAGTTGTTAGACATGTTGAGGACAGCCGAGGCACAGATGAAGAAGGACAAGCCTAAGTCTGTGATGTTGATGAATGGAAAGAAAGGCAAGTCCAAGGGCAAGCACAAGGGCAAAGCTAAGAAGGGTTATGATGCTAGCCAATAGCCCAAGGCATCTTCAGCTCTCAAGGCCAAAGGAGGCGTAACCAAGAGAGGCAATTGTCACCATTGTCAAAAGCAAGTACATTGGAAAAGGAATTGTCCTCTCTATCTGTAAGAACTAAAGAAGGAGGCAATGTATGTCTCCACCTAAAGTTGTCATGAAATAAACTTGTAACACTTTTGAGGTATATGATGCCAAGATATAAAGTGTAAAGCACCCAATAAATGGGGCAAGTGTTGCCGCCGTAGATAGGAGTACTTTAGTTTATTTTCAGCCTTGAAGGCATGTAATAGAGTTATGAACTACTATTTCATATTTTCTAGTGAATAGAAACACCTTATTTTTGCATATTGTATGACAATAATGGAAATAAATAAAGTTGATGTTTCCCTGTGGAAATGCCTTGTTTATCTTGTGGTACTTGGTATGCATAAGATAAAATGATACCTAAAAGTTATTGATAACTCAAACAATCAAATTAGCATAAATCATGAGAAATTCATTTCTAGTTTCCATATGATGGATAAGTCTAGACTCTTTTCAGTTAGAGAACCAGTAAGATACATGAATCTCTTGGACATGATTAATCAATCTTCACTAAGGTAGTGGGAGAATGATTATCCTTTTAGGTATAATACATGTGATGTATTTACATACCTATTAGAGTTAATGCTAGTACTTCAAATAGTATTTAGAGAAATACCAATATGAATATCTTGAAGTGTTCAAGAATATCATAGATGAAGTACAAATTTGGTAAAGTGTTAATTCTTGATGATATCAATGAATGAAATACTTGGACCAAATGTTTGAGATCCTTATGAGTGATTATGATAGTGTATCATAGTGAACTCATGATTAAGGCATGGTGATGTCTAAATCAACAAGGAGTTAGAGTATGATTATCAAATAACTAGTTTCTTCTTAAATAAATAATACCATACACTAATAAAGGACATTAAGAATCACAAAGGGTTGTGAGTTCTTATATCCATAACAGATACACCTCGATTATCTATGTGATGAGTTGGTCATGTGATGAGTCAACTATCTAGATGAATATGAGGAACTGGATTTTGAGTTATGGTTTATGAACATTACATCCTAAATGACTTCCATGTGAACCATAAGGTATGACCTTGATGGTAGCACCCATTGGGATGAAATCCATAAGTGTGAATGAGTCTTAAGCATTAAGACACATGGATAACATTTTGAGAAGGATGATGCTTGTTTATTGCAACTTAATGACTAAGAGATTGGCATATGAATACTAAAACTACATTCCTATGAGGAATAAAATGAGGATGTGTATGGGACTCAACCTATAAGGTTTATGAATCCATTAATGCAAATGATGTCTATAAGTTACAATAGACTAATAAATGTGATTGATTGAGTACAAGCAACTCATAATTTTGATCTTTACTTTGATAATATAGTCAAAGGGTTTTACTGATATGAAAAAGATAAAGAAGGGATCTATGATTTAGTGGGAGCGTATTTGTATTCCACATGTCGATGAGGAATGAGATGTTCTAGAATGGAATCCTTTGTGGAAATTATCTTTAATGAAGATAGAGACGTTTCCTATGTGATAGGAATAGAGATCTATAGAGACAGTTCTCGAAAACCTCTTGACCTGAAAAGAGATAGTATACATTGGAAATCTATATTGAAGGTTCAATGTGCATAGATTTAGTGGGAGAAAACCAATCCATGTTACATGGAGTTAGTATCCCATGGCCAAGTGACCAATTCTTATGAAGAATGGGAACACTAAGAATAGATATGGATCTATCATGTATGTAATCATCCCATAATCTTGTGTGTATGGACATAGCAAGAATAAGATGCATTCATCATCTTATATGTATGACATGAAAATATGATGTGCTCATCCTGATAACTCGTATGTGGGACATGATGAGTGGATGTCTATCTAGTTCCAGTAAGGGTAACTAGAATACCATAAAACTTGATAAGAACTTGAGAAGTACTAGTTCTATGAAATAAGGAAGGGTTCATTGAAAGAGTTACACTGACGTGAACTTCCGAAAAGGACATAAAATTAATTACAAAATATATATGAGATATATAAAAGTGAATGTTTGCTGATTGATGGAAACGTTCCAAGAAAACCATTTAAAAGGAAAAGGCCAAGTATCCGTGTGTTAGAGAACATTAGTGGATACTATATGGATCTGGAAGTTCATGAGATGAACTTGTAGATATTCCAGTCATTGATGACAAATAAGGAGTTCTTGGTCATGCAATGTGGCTAAAGGTTAGCAAAGGAATACTATATCACATATTACGACAACTCCATCTCATACATGTGACGTACAACGAAGAGATGAGAGACATGCATCTAATACCGAATTTGGCAAGGTGTTGCCATAACTCACTATGTTAGCACTAGAGCACAGTAACATGTGGGACATGTTTGAAGATCACTATGAATATGATTCAAGGGTGATTGGCTCACAATGCAAGTGGGAGTCTGTTGGTATGTATGCCCTGAGAGCTAATCATGGGATGATTGGTGGGATACATTAAGATTGATTTGATAAACATCAAAGGCAAGCTTCCAATTCGTTCTGGTTTAGTCATATGAGATAATGATAGAACATATTGAATGTCTAGAGAATGACAATACTCAATGACATATGCTTTCAGGTTCAGGACCTGAATGATGAGATCATATGGATGCTAAGAGTTTGTACATTCTTATTATGTCCCTAGTCGGATGTCATTGTTGAAGGTAGATAGACAACAATGACACACAAGACTAGACTGTGTTGTTGGTTGATGACAAAATCTCATTAGTCATGAAATGGAGATATCAAACCAAACACATAGGTACTTGTTAGAGAACAAGTGCACCAGAAAGACCCATTAAGAGTTTGACACATGGAATCATGGCATGTTAGTCACAGTCATCTCTCATAGTGATGGTGGTGAGTGTGATTCTTTGACCTAAAATCACTACACTCAACACATGTGATTGGGTACACTTTGACATCATCAAACGCAGTCCTGAAACATGGGTTGTTATAAAGGTGATGCTTGGGTGGCTTTGACACATGGGGCTTTTTAGGGGTGAGTGATAGATATGGGATTTGTCCCTCTTGAAGGAGTTTGATATCCATGGCCACTTGATGAGTAGGATTGAGATAGGCGTGCACACACATGTGTGAATCAGTATGTGATATTGATGTCATACATATCTCCTCAAATCTACTCTGAGATCAAGAAAGTGAATGAACATTGACAGGATGACTGTTCCATGCCTTGAGTTCATTCAGGATATCAGAGACTAAGGAATTATACATTCACTATAACACCATTCACGGATTGTAGGATTGAAAGTTGTTCTCCAACTTTCCTTTTCACTTGGGTAACACTGATGTGCGACTAGGCACTGCTCTTTGCATGTGAAGACATAAGTGTTATGAACTTTCACTGCCAACGTGAAATGGGCATGCAGGGTCACATACAAAGGATTTAACCCGAGAGAGGATTTTATCCACAAACGATGTTTATATTGATTACTAAAGGAGTTTAGTAGTTCAATTAAACACTCAATCAATTGATAGCTCAGTATCATAGTGTTCAAGGTGTTGGACTGATTGTTTAGAGTATCGAATTGATTGAAACATCAATTGACTGATTTTGCACAGTCTGCAGTCCCAACCGTTCAGCTCATGTGATGAACCGATCGACTCAGGTTGGTGAACTGATCGGCTCATGTATCATCTCAGGACATGCTGAATCAACTGGTTCAAGGGTTGAACCGATCGACTCAACTAGTCCAAATGAGCAAGTTGGGAAAGTCAGGGTGGTGAGAAATTTCTCTTTGTTTCACTTGTCCAATTTGATTGGAACAAGGATTGGTATTTGGATCAATTCAAAACAAAAGAGGAAAAGTCAATCGGGAACTGACCAGGGCAGTGAACTGACCAGTTCAGAAGTGAATTGATTGACTCAGGTGTCCCAACCGACCATTTTAGGTGTGAACCGATCAGCTCAGGTCCCCAACCGACTGGTTCATGCTGGAAACGATAGGTTCAGCTGGTGCAGTTGGTTGTTTTGTGGAAAATCTTGAACCCTTCTACTCCTACTTTAATACCGCATTGCCTGGGGTAGAGAACCCTGCCCCTTGACCCTCCTATATATATAGGGGTAATGGGGGATTCTCAACAACAACTCAGAACACTAGTTTCTCTGCAAAGTTGTCATTCTCTCTGGTTGTGGTAACCAGGAGAGCCCGAGCAAGTGCTACCCGACAAGGGAGGCACAACAAGGGAAAGATAATTGTAGAAAGGCGACCAATGGTAGGAGAGTGTGTCAGTGACTAGTACGTCGATAGGAGGGTACGACTCCTTTCGGTCCCTTATGCAACAAGGCGATCAAAGTTCCAGGTGGTCCGTGTGGACTACTACAGAGGCGGGAGACTTCTACCACTCAGAGGACAGCTGTTAATCCTAACAGTCCCGATGAGACCAGGAGCTGCACAAACACCGTCCAAGACCAGAGGTGAAGACTTTGCAAGCTGCGAGGTAACGTCGCTGAGCAAGCCTCGGGACATGGTATGTCTCTACAAACCATCCTTCCTACTGTATAGACGTTGATGTGATTCCTTTATTCTGGGTTTGGGGCGAAGAAATTTTTTGTTTTCACTACCGTCTCTATTTCCCCTAAAACCCAACAGGATTATGCTAGGATGGCTAATCCAACAGTAGTAGATCTATGGATTACAGAGCTAGAGATAGCTTACCAAATCCTTAGTATCCCAGATGTTGATAAGGTGTAGCATGGAGTGTACTTTCTGAAAGGGAGTTATGGATGCTGGTGGGCCATAAAAGAGGAGAAGAAGCCTAGTGCTGAGGTAGGTTGGGAGGAGTTCTAACATGAGTTTGTCTGTCGGTACTTCCCATCGACATATCTTGATGAGAAGATATCACAGTTTTAGCAGATCAAGCATGGATCCATGACAATAAATGAGTACGATGCTAAGTTTATGGAGCTTCTACAGTTTTGTCCTCACATGTCTGCTACAAATGATGAGAAGATTCAATGTTTTGAGAAGGGGTTGAATGTTGTGTTGTCTACCCCGGTGGCTTCCTTGGAGAATCGAGAAAGGTTTGCCATGTTTGTGGAGTCTGTTTGGAGGATACAGAGATCTTTGATAGAGCAGCAAGAGGCAAATGCCAGGAAGAGGCATACACAATTCCAAGGACAGTAGATAGGAGGCTATAAGAAGTTGAGGGTTTCTATATCACTAGAACTATGGAGATTCAGTGCACAGAAGCAATGTCACATAGCAAAGGTAGAGGTCATAGACTTTCAGCTGCTGGATCTCACAACACGATGTCAGTGTCAGTGACGGGACCACGTAGACCATAATTTGAGACCAGGGCTTTCCATAAGTGTGGGTAGGTAGGATGTATGAAGCATGAGTGTCTAGTGAGAGATGATGAGGTGACCCAACAACTGAGGCAAAACTAGTAGGGCTCACAGAGATAGCAGCTCATCAGTGCTGGAGGATGAGGATGTGGACAAGCATCGCAGACCAGATTATCTACTCAGGGAAGTAGAGGACGAGGGTGGAAACATGTGTTGGTATATGTATGACCGTTGAGCCATCTCAAGCGATTGCATTGAGTTGAATATTAATTAATCAATTAATGTGATTATTTGGTTAATTAATGAATTCCAGAATATTCTAATTAATCCACGAGTGTTTTAATTAACGCAACGTTTCTGTTTATCGATGGGTTTAGGAAACCCTATTTCCCTCTGTATCCTGTTTAAAGGAGGTCTGACGGCGGATATCTATATAAGATAGATAGAGGCTTTTCAATTTACGCTCACGCACGTAAACCCTAGCCATCATCATCCTTAGGAGAGAAAGGAGAGAAATGTGCCGCTAGCACGCCGCCGCAGAGACACACTCCTTCTCGCCGGCTTGAGAAGCGCGACGTGGAGTTCCGTACATCCGCGTGGACAAAGTAGAGACGCAGACGCCTTGACGCTTGCATTCGGAGGACGTCGATGACCACCTGTACGCGCTACGAGAGGCGTACATCAATTCCGCAAAGGAGCGCCACTGGATCAACCTGCGACAGCGAGAAGGAGAGAAGTTCTGTCCGTATAGGTTAGTAGTGTTGCACCATCGTGCAACAGGACATCGCCAGACTTGCTCCACGATAAGGTATATCCCGCAAACACTCTTTCCAAATACGTTGTTGTCGACGAGATCCTGTTTCGGGTTGCGTGGATTTTATTGCTTTCGCTGCGCATATTTTCTCCACATAACCCAATAGTGGTATCAGAGCAGTGTCAATCTATGGCATATTTCGATTCTTTTCGATATGATCGAATCGCTGTAAACTGTTTTTTATGTTGCAAATCTAAACCTAATGCCACATACGCCGCAGGCTTCTATTTTTGACATTTTGGACGGGGTCGACTATGGAAAATATTGATTTTCCTAAGTGCACGAAAGTAAAATTCCGTAGACCTTTCAGGGGATCTGCCCCTGAGACCCCGCGAGGGGCAGCCTCCCCTCGACCCTGCAAAGGGCCACTGCCCCTGTGTACCCCACATCATCTGTGTGGGAGTCAAAAATTTATTTAATGGGTAATGTCCCACATTTAAAATACTGCAATTTTAATATGTATATACGTATATGTAGATATCCCTATGATATTATACACGTCGCCTTTAAAATCTATTTAATGTGGTGAGTGCATGCACGGTTATGGCCTAATATCCCCTTTTGTGAATGTTGTGAATAATGTGGATGTCAAACTTGTGGATATGTTTGTTTGTGAATTCTATGGATGTATAATAGTTACATATGGATCCATTGTATAAAGTATTCGGCTTGCATGCCGAGCCTCATCTCTTATTTCAATGTGTAATTAATTCTTTCCTTTTATATTTGTACTCACATTATGTAATAGAGATAGGATTAGTTTTAGTTTTTGTAAAATTGATGTAAGGAGGCCACTTGAAGATCCAACTCCAAGGAGTGTCCATGGAGAAGCACCATGAAGATCTAATTCCAAGATGCAACCTGAAGATCCAACTCCAAGGAGCGTCCATGGAGAAGCAACAAGAATATCCCATTCCAAGAAGCAACTTGAAGTTCCAACCTCACGAAGCACCCACGAAGTTATTCATTGTAATGTTGATCATTACAGGCTTACAAGTTAGTTCACAGGTGTTGCATGAGATACATAAGACCATAGGTGGACCGTAATCCTTTTTTTCTCCAAAGGATTACAATAGTATTGCCATAACTGATGTATTTGTGTTTGTGATTGCATGTCTATCGTTTGCGGTTGTGGATATAGTAGTATATGATACATACTATAAGTATGTGGTGTTTGGATATGTATATGTATTAATAAAACCCCTCAATTAATAATATTAAGTTTTAGTTGCCTTCCATAAAGAAACATACATGAAAATCTTTATCGACTATGTGTGGGCACGCCTCCACGTGGTACACTATCTATCTCGTGGAAGTGTGATGGTGGGTGTGTGGGTCTGCCTCCGCAGGGTGCACACTCATCGTATTGGCTTATGGGTTGGACTTAACTAGGGAACCTTGATAGGATCAAGTACTTAGAGGCACACATATGCATCATGGCAAGGAGTTGTGCATGATCATCTATCCAAGAGTTTCATATGATGCAATTGGCAAAAGTTACCTACCTTAGTATTTGGTCATTGACGTCGGCGTTGGCTGGGCATTGATCCAATTATTTTGGGTTTTGGCTCACTAGAAGGTTGTGTGTTGCAATCTTTTGAGTTGATAGTGAGGGATATCAATTTGAATAAAATAGTGGGAGTGTAATTAATTAAAGGCCTAATTAATCTCGTTTACCAAATCTTTACAAGTCAAAATGTTTTGGACTAAATGCAAAGTTTTTGTTTGGAAGCAATCAAATGGTAACCAACACTCACACTTTCTCATTGTGATTGGTCCTTGAGAAGGACAAACTTACCGGAACCAACTTTCAAAACATGTTTAGGATGTTGAGAATTGTTCTCACACATGAGCGTAAGCTCTATGTCCTTGAAACACCAGAGCCAGCGGAGCCCACCGTAAATGCACCCAAGGCTGAAAAGGATGCTTACAAGAAGCACCTTGATGATGTTGTGCTCAATGAACTATGAGTTGCAAGAGCAACATGAGAACATGAATGTCGTAGAGATGGTAACACATCTCAAGAACATGTATCAACATCAAGCAAGACATGAGAGATATGATGTCTCAAAGACTTTGTTCAAAAGCAAGATGAAAGAGGGAGACTCAGTTGGCACCCATATACTCACCTTGATTGGGTACGTGGAAAGGCTATCCAAGATGAGATTTCCCCTAGGTCAAGAGTTGGCCATGGATGTGATTCTACAATTGTTTCCTAAATCATATAATCATTTTGTCATGAACTACAACATGAACAATTTTGACAAGCCGTTGTCAGAATTGTTAGGAATGTTGAGGACAGCTGAAGCACAGATGAAGAAAGACAAGCCCAAGTCTGTGATGGTGATCAACAAGGCAAAGGGAAAGTCAAAAGGCAAAAGCAAGGCTAAGAAAGGTTCTAAAGTCAGACAGAAGCCAAAGTCATCCGCGCTCAAAGCTAAAGGTGGGATCTCCAAAGAAGGTAGTTGTCACCATTGTCACCAGCGTGGACATTGGAAAAGAAATTGTCCTCTCTAGCTGGAGGAACTGAGAAAGAAGAAGCAGGGGATAGAGATATCCACTTCAGGTATATAGATTATTGAGATAAACTTAAATACTTCTTCATCATGGGTACTGGATACCGGATGTGGATCTCACATATGTTCTAATATGCAAGATCTGATAAGAAGTAAGCCTTTACAAAAAGGCCATGTCAAGCTCCGGGTCGCTAATGGAGCAAGAGTTGCTGCCACCGCAGTTGGAGTTTTTAGTTTATCTTTGCCTACAGGCCTTGTAATAGAATTACAGAATTGCTATTATGTACCTGCCATTAATAGAAATATTATTTCTGTATCTTGTATGGACAAGAGTGGATTTGAATTTCACATTAAGAATGGAATTATTTCTATATCTAAAGATGAGATCTTTTATGGCAATGCCCCTATGCCTTATGGTATCTACTTGTTAGAACTTGAGACTAGCGTATACAACGTAAATACTAAAAGGTTAAAACTTGACAACTCAAACAAAACATTCTTATGGCATTGTTGTCTTGGGCACATAAACGAGAAGCACATATCTAGACTCCATAAGGATGGTTATCTAGACTCTTTTGTTTTGAATCATTAGAGACATGTGAAGCATGTTTATTAGGGAAGATGACCAAAACTCCTTTCACTAGACATAGTGAGAGAGCCAGTGATCTGCTAGGGCTCATACATACTGATGTATGTGGACCTTTTAGATCAAATACTAGAGGAGGCTATTAATATTTCATTACCTTCACTGATGACCTCAGTGGGTATGGCTATGTATATCTTATGAAACACAAGTTAGAGACTCTTGAAATGTTCAAGACTTTCATGAATGAAGTAGAGAAGTAACTTGGTAAGAGTATTAACGCACTCCATTCAGATCGAGGTTGTGAATACTTAAGCCAAGAGTTTGAGGACCTTCTAAGAGACTGTGGTATTGTATCACAATGGACTCCACATGGTACACCACAACATAATGGTGTGTCAGAAAGAAGGAATCGTACATTATTAGACATGGTACGCTCAATGATGAGTTCAACCGAACTTCCAATATTGTTCCAGGGATATGCTCTTGAAACTGCAGTGTTTACACTTAACCGTGTACCTTCCAAATCGGTTCAAAAGACACCATATGAGATATGGAATGGGAATCGTCCCAATTTGTCTATGTTAAAGATTTGGGGATGTGAAGCTTATGTTAGGAAACAATTTCCTGAAAAGCTTGGAACTAAATTAGAAAAATGCTATTTTGTTGGATACCCCAAGAAAACTCGGGGATACTACTTCTACACACCAACTAACAACAAAGTGTTTGTTGTTAGGACTGTTGTATTTCTTTAAAAGGAATTTATTTCGAAAGGAATTAGTGGGAGGTGTGTAGAGCTCAAAGAAGTTCGAGACCAACGAGAAAGCAGAGAACCTGAGGAGGTACATAAAGAACATGAAGACTCATAAGTTGTTGTGGAATTTCAAGTTCCAAATGTAACACAGGAACCTCGTAGGTCTAGTAGGACACGACTTGAGCCTGAGAGATTTGGATTTCTCGTGACTCAAGATAGTGATGAATTGGGCATAGCAGATGAGCCAACTTCCTATCTAGAAGCTACTAAGGGACCAGAATCTGAAAAATGGCTCAAAGCCATGAGATCTGAGATGGAATCCATGTACACCAACAAGGTATGGACCTTGGTGGATCCACCCGAAGGGGTAAAACCCATAGGGTGAAGTGGGTCTTTAAGAAGAAGACTGACATGGATGGAAATGTTCAAACCTATAAAGGTAGATTGGTTGCGAAAGGATTATGTCAAATTCAAGGTTTTGATTATGACGAGACCTTCTCACCAGTTGCCATGGTTAAATCCATCAGGATCATGCTTGCCATTGCAGCTTACCATGACTATGAGATTTGGCAGATGGATGTTAAAACAACATTCCTTAATGGTAATTTAGTCGAGGATGTGTACATGACACAACCTCAGGGTTTTATCGATCCAAAGGAAGCCAATAAAGTCTGTAAGCTACAAAGGTCAATCTATGGATTGAAGCAAGCATTTTGGAGCTAGAATCTACGTTTTGATGAAGTAGTCAAAAAGTTTGGCTTTAGTCAAAATGAAGATGAACCTTGTGTTTACAAAAGGGTTAGTGGGAGAATAGTCATATTTCTCATATTGTATGTGGATGACATACTATTGATGGAAAATGACATCTCTACTCTTCAGATAGTAAAAGGCTGGCTAGGGAAGACTTTCTCTATGAAGGTTTTAGGCGAAGCATCCTATATACTAGGGATCAAGATTTATAGAGATATATCTAGAAGGATTCTAGGCCTAAGCCAGAGCACATACATTGACAAGGTGCTAAAGAGGTTTAGCATGGAGGGTTCTAAGAGAGGTAACTTGCCCATGTCCCATGGGGTTATAATCTCTAAAGCCCAGTGTCCTAGTTCATGTGATGAACGGGCATACATGAGTAAGATTACATATGCATCAGTAATTGAATCTATCATGTATGCAATGCTATGTACTCGTCTTGATGTGTCGTATGCTTTGAGCATGACGAGCCTGTATTAGTCAGATCTAGGTGAATGTCACTGGACAACTGTAAAGAACATCCTAAAGTACTTGAGAAGTACTAAGGATCAATTCTTGGTATACGGCGGTGAGGAAGAGCTCGTGGTAAAGGGTTACACCGATGCTAGCTTCCAAACTGACAAAGATGACTACAGATCACAATCTGGATTTGTGTTTTTCCTGAACAATGGAGCTGTGAGCTGGAAGAGTTCCAAGTAAGAAATGCTGCAAAGGAAGCTGTGTGGATCAAGAAGTTCATTTCTGAACTTGGAGTGGTTCCAAGCGCTGGTGATGCAATTGAGTTGTTTTGCGACAACAATGGAGCAATTGCATAGGCTAAAGAACCAAGATCGCACCAACGTTCCAAAAATATTCTACGGCGGTTCCATCTCATACGAGAGATCGTACAATGAGGAGATGTGAAGATTTGCAGAGTACCTATAGAAAGCAATGTGGCGACCCTCTCACAAAAGCACTTTCACAGCAGAAACATGGCGGACATGTTTGATCACTTGGATTGAGATTCATGAGTGATTGGGTATAAGTACAAGTGGGAATATGTTGGTATGTATGCCCATAGAGACTATCATTCGATGATTGTAATGGGATACTATGTAAATGATTTGTAATACTACATTGATCATATCAATAAAGGCAAGTTTCTAATCTATATGTTTGTGTTTTATATTGTGAGATGACCATAAAACTTATAGATGTCTATAGAATAATATACTCAATGACATATGTCTTCAGTTTGATGATCTGAACAGTGAGATCATATGTATGCTAAGAGTATGTATTCTTGTTTTGTCCCTAATCGGTTGTTATTGTAGAAATATCCATAGACATCAATAACACATAAGATTAGAATGTATGTTGGTTGATGGAAGAATCTCATTATCCATGATATGTAGATATAAAACCAAATACATATATACTTGTTAGAGAACAATGTATTAGACAGACCCATCTTGAGAGTGACACATGGATACCATGATTGGTAGTTAGAGTCACATCTCATAATGATGGTGGTGATTGTGGTTCTTAGTCCTAAAGTCACTACACTTATCACATGTCGTTCGGTGTACTTTGACATCGTACATCGTAGTCCTAAATAAGGATTGCCATAAAGATGGTGCTTGGGTGCACTGTGACACATGGGGATGACTGTGAGTGATGTAGATGGAATTTGTCCTTCCTATGAGAGTTTTATATTCCGGCCACTTGATAAGCGAGACTGAGAAATGCATGGTCATGCTGATGTGAGTCAATATGTGATATTGAGCTTACATATATCTCAGAAAGTCTGCTCTAGTTCAAGGAACATGGATTGAACGTTGAAAAGGATAACAATTCCATGACTCGAGTTCAATTCGGATATCAGCGACAAAAGAACTATACAATCACTGTAACACCAGTCATGAATGATAGGTTAAGTTGTTCTCCAACTTCTCCAATTACTTGGGTAGCAATGAAGTCTTGCTAGATACCAATCATTGCTTGTGAAATCATAATATGATTATGGATATCACTACCAACGTAGTTTGGAGCCTACCGGGTCACATGCATAGGATGTGTTGGAATAGGAGTATAATTGTGGATTTGATTGGAATTGCTCCGAATCACATTGATTACTAAAATGTTTATGTAATGGATTAGAATAATATTGGAGTGACTAGCTCTAAGTGCAAGTGGGAGTCTGTTGGTATATGTATGCTCGTAGAGCCATCCCAAGCGATTGCATGGAGTTGGATATTAATTAATCAATTAATGTGATAATTTGGTTAATTAATGAATTCCAAAATATTCTAATTAATCCACCAGCGTTTTAATTAACGCAATGTTTATGTTTACTGATGGGTTTAGGAAACCCTATTTCCCTTTGTATCATGTTTAAAGGAGGTTTGACGGGCGATATCTATGTAAGATAGATAGAGGCTTTTCAGTTTACGCTCACGCACATAAACCCTAGTCGTCATCGTCCTTAGGAGAGAAAGGAGAGAAACACGCCACCGCAGAGACACACTCCTTCCCGCCGACTTGAGAAGCGTGACGTGGAGTTCCGTCCATCCGCGTGGACGAAGTAGAGATGCAGACGCCTTGACGCCTGCATTCATAGGACGTCGACAACCACCTATACGCGCTACGAGCGACGTACATCACTGCCGCAAAGGAGCGCCGTTGGATCATCCTGCGACAGAGAACAGGAGAGAAGTTTCGGCTGTGTAGGTCAGCAGTGTTGCACCATCATGCAACGGGACATCACCGGACTTGCTCTGCGATAAGGTATATCCCACAAACACTCTGTCCAAATATGTTGTTGTCGACGATATCCTGTTTCGGGTTGCGTGGATTTTATTTATTCCGCCGCGCATGTTTTCTCCACAAAACCCAACAACAGGCAACAAGTAGATTCTACGCCATGAGTCATCCATAGGAGGTGGTCAACCGGTGAGTGGTGACATTTCACATGGAATTATTTCATTCTGATTTGTATTCTTCTTACTTCATATCTATTTTGGTTGACCCTAGTGCAACACACTCTTTTATCACTTGTGAAGTGATTGACAGTTGTCTTTTTCCTGTTGGTCATAAGAGAGATATTTTGTTGTTAGAAACCCTGTTACTTGTTTCTATTGTGTTGTAGGAGGTGTTTCCTTTCTCTTCATGGCACAACATTCAAGTTGATCGCATACTACTTGATATGCATGGATTCAATGTAATCCTTAGAATGGACACCTTGGAGATGTATAGAGTGATCTTGGATTGTATTTCCAAGTAGGTGACGTTTGTACATGGTCATAAGGCATAGATCTTCCAAGGAGATAGGAAGATTCTTCAGATGTGTCTGGTGTCGGCGATGGTGGAGGAGAAGCTATTGAGGCAAGGTTGTGAGGCATTTTAGGCACATGTAATGGATTCTAAGGTCGAAGGTCATAGTATTCAGGAAGTGTTAGTTGTCAAGAGAGTTCAAGGACGTGTTCCCTAAAAATTTCCCAGGTGTTCCCCCGCACTAAGAGATTAATTATGAAATCATTATAGTCTCAAGCACACAATCGATAGCTCAGACACTATACAAGATGGATCTAGTGGAGATGGAAGAGTTGAAGAGACAGTTGCAAGGGTTGCTTGACAATTGTTTTATTAGGATGACTATGTCACTATGCAGTTCTCCAGTGTTGTTCAGGAGGAAGAAATACGTATCCATGAGGTTGTGCATAGACTATTGATAGTTGAACAAGGTGACGATAAAGAACAATCATCCCTTGCCAAGGATAGATGGCATGTTTGATCAGTTGTGCGGCAAAACAATGTTCTCAAAGATAGACCTGAGGTCTAGGTATCACCAACTGAGGAACAAGGAGGATGACATATATAAGTCAGCTTTTAGTATGAGGTATGGTGATTATGAGTTTGTGGTTATGTCATTTCAGCTAACCAATGCACCAACAACATTCATGGACTTGATGGACATAGTGTTCCATCCTTTTTCTCGATCAATTTGTGGTGGTATTTATAGATGACATCTTTATATACAGTTGTGATAGCTATCAACATGAACAACATCTCCATCAGGCATTGACCTTGTTGAGTCAACATCAACTTTATGCCAAATTCAGCAAGGACAGATTCTAGCTGAAAGAGGTGGCATTTCTGGGCATGTTATATCTTCTAAGGGTGTTTGTTTAGACCCCAAGAAGGTTGAGTCCATGACAGAGTGGGAAAAACCAAAGACACCAATTGAAGTGCATAGCTTTTTGTATTTAGCATGATATTATAATAGGTTCATCAAGAACTTCAGTGCCATAGCTTTTCCCATAACAAAGTTGACAAGGAAGGATGTGCCCATTTTCAGGGATGACAAATGTCATATTGCTTTTCAAACGTTGAAGGAGAAGTTAACAAGTGCACTAGTTCTATCTTACCTAAGCTAGGAAAAGGATACATCTCCTTCTTTGATGCATCCATGAATGGTCTGGGTTGTGTGCTGATGCAGAACAAGAATGTAGTTTCTTTTTCTTCTTGATAGCTTAAAAAACATGAGGAGAACTTCCCAATCAATGACCTGGGGTCAGTTGTTGTGGTTCATGCCTTGATTATCTTGAGGCACTACCTTTGTGGAAAGAAGTGTCATATCTTCAAAAATCATACAAACCTAAAGTACATCTTTTCACAGTAGGAGCGGAATATGAGGCAACTACACTAGATGGAGTTAATTGAGGACTATGACTACACGATTGATTATCATCTAGGGAAGGCTAATGTCATGGCACATGCATTGAGTAGGAAGTATTCATCTTCACCTATGGACATACCACAATTGAGTTCTTTAGTGTGCCATTAGTGAGTCATGTTGGTTTTCTTGTGTCAGATGCATGTTAATTTGGATGTTTCCTTGCTAGAAAGATTGTTAGAACAGTAGAAGGTGAAGCCCATGCTGATAAAGTATACTAGAGAAGCACAAAAAGCTCGTACCATTTTACAACATATTAGATTAGAGTTTGGCAGAAAGAAATATGATGGCTTCCATGAATCAGATGACATAACAATTTCTTACCATGGTAGAGTCATGGTTCTTAATTTTAAATATATGAGGAAGATAGTTCTAGAGGAGGCTCATTCATCTATGTACACTATGCATCCAGGTAGCGCAAAGATGTATCATAATCTGAAGGACATGTATTGGTGTCCTGGCTTGAAGCGGAATGTAGTTGAGTGTTGCAAGACGTCAAGTGTGTTAGTGAGTTCAGGCCGATCACTAGAAGCCTGCAAGGACGTTACAAACATTGCCTATACCACAGTGGAAATGGGATCATGCGACTATAGACTTTATTGTTGGTCTACCTAGGACAACCAGAGGTCATGATTCCATCTGGGTGGTCATTGACAGGATGACCAAGTTAGTGCATTTCCTTCATGTGCAGACAATGTATACATCTGAGAAGCTTGCCAAAATCTATGTTGATGAGATAGTGTGTTTGCATGGTGTTCCAGCAACTATCATGTCTGATAGATGTTCTCAGTTCATGAATCACCTTTGGTAGAGATTGCACACAAATTTGGGTATGTAATTGAGGTTCAACACTACTTTCCACCCACAGACAGATTGTCAATCTGCGAGGACCATTTAGACCATGGAGGATCTACTGAGAGCTTGTGTTCTTCTATTTTTGAGCAGTTGGGACATGCACCTCCGTCTGATAGAGTTTGCCCATAATAATAGTTATCGGTAGAGCATCAACATGTCACTGAATGAGGTGTTGTTTGGGAGATGTTGTAGGTCTCTGTTGTGTTGGTATGATACCAGTGAGTATCAACTTCTTGGTCCTGAGCTTGTGTAATAGATGACCAAAAAGATAAGGTAATTCAACAACAGTTGAAGGCAACACAGGATAGGAAAAAGTCATATGTAGTCAACTAGAATAGACCCTTGAGTTCCAATTGGGAGACAGAGTGTATCTCAAGGTCTCTCTTTGGAAAGGTGTTCTGAGGTTTGGAAAGGTGTATCTCCTGACCTAACACAATCCTGAATCAAGAGAGGCACTTGAGCATACATGAGGCTTTAGTAATAGAAGCTTCTCCAAAGAGATAGAGGTTGTGTGCAAATCACAAATGTGAGAAACTAATTTTCTTGTTAGTAAAGGTTGCTGGTATCTAGTGATTTTTCTCTACTTTCTCTTGAATTGTCTGACACATGCACTTCATATAGATGACAAAGATGTAGGGAGAGAGGGGATCACCCTCCTTCACACAAATAGAAGGCTATATGGGGTTAATTGTTTCCCATTCCATAAAATTGTAGATTCACTTGAAGTTATGACCAACATGATGAAGTTGATTCATCTTGGTCAGATATGAGTCATGGTGAATGAATCAAGAATGAAGTCCTAACTAATCTTTTCATACGCCTTCAAGATATTGACGTTGATCGCCATTGCTAGGGTTTGGTCTTCTTCTTATCCATTGATTGGATGATCTCCTGCATCATAATAACGTTGTCATGTAAGACCTGGCCTGGGATGAAGCTCATTTGGATAGTTGAGATCTAATCATGAAGGTAAGGCTTTATCCTATATATAATAATTTTAGATACAACTTTAACACAGATGTTATTTTAGGAAATAGTGCTAAGATGATTACAACAAGTAAGGAGTTGTTTTTATTGGGAATTAGAGTTATCTCAGAGTTTGTAGAAGTCAGTGCAAAGGGATGTCTATGAAGCGGTCTTGTACGAAGGTGATAAGGTCATATTTGATGACTTCCCAGTTCAAATGTAGGAAGTCTGCATCAATGCCATCTGATTCGAGTGACTTTAGCTGGGACATTGCAAAAAGGCTTGCTTTGACTTTGATAACCTATGGAACTTTCTATAGTTTAGTTCGTTGCTGACCAGATAACCTAGAAAAGTTATTCATGTATGCAGCTACCTTCTCTATTTTAGATCATAGTGTCAGGTCTATGAGCAGGTTTGCAAAGAAATGGGGCACTAGTGCTGAGATTTCCTCTTAGTTTTCAATACATTCTTTGTTGTCATTTTGTAGCCTTTTGATTGTTATTCCATCTTCTTGCTTTAAACGAAGTATAGAAGAACTTGTTATTTCCATCTCCTAGACTCTGCCATTCACAATGGGACTTTTGTTGTGATAAGGTGAAATTCCTATATCTATTTATTGTTGTCTTTTATAGTATCTTAACCCTAAACCCTAATATCAAGGTTGATGTTTTGACCTATCAAATATTTTGATTCGATTGTCAAATTTTACCAATTGCTAGGGTTTACTATTGTAAAGCTACATTCAAAATGTTCAATTCATTATGATATTCCAAGATCCCTATATGATTTTACAATGTTTGGATTCATGTTTTTAATCAAATATATGATAATCATATTGACACATTGTGTAAGATTATACTCTAACCTAGGCCATGACATTTTAATGTCACGCATTATCCATGCTCAAAACTCGACTATGTGGAGCCATATTGGCCACTCATGTGCTCTCCCTTAGATTTGGGTTGGATTGAATGGATGAAAACTCATCCTCGACCTCATTCTGGTCAAAAGAATGTGACCACCAGTATCGACCATGAAAGAACAACAATGATCCCCATCCTTGACCCATCTCATTGAAAACAAATTGAGGCACTACCTCCACCTCACATCCACAAACATGACAACCCATTACACGACCTCCATCTCTGATCAGGACCGTCCCCACAAGCACCTCAGGAAATTTTCATCTCTAGTGCTCCCAATTTGAAATGGGATCTTCATGCTTGGTCATCCTCTATCACAGATCCATTTATTACCCTAAGTCCACACTCCTAGTGGCTCCACAGCCAAAGGTGAGTCGACTAGAACATCTGCCCCTAGAATAAATCGCTTAACATATTTCATACATGAAGTATATATGTAAAAGTAGTAATAATAATATACTAAACATGGAGATAAGAGATATGTACCCATTTCAAGATTCAACAATACCCATTGGTGTTTCATTCGAGTCCAAAATGCAACAGATCTTTTACAACGACAAAATCAATAAACAAAATATATCAAATGTGAGTGCATTGAGTATGCTATTAAAAAGCATGTAAATAATTTATGCATATAGTAAAACTTGCTTGGATAGAAACATCATATAAGAAAGAAGTATAAAACAAGATGTGAAATCCTAAAAAACATTCTTTTATACAAAGTGTGTTTACATGTATTTCCATTATACTCAACAACATAACATGGTCATTGACTAGCATCCCATTGGAAAGGTATGTAAGGGTGCTCAAGATTAGCTGACCCTTTTATCTATATGATCCTCCTTATATTGACATCTCAAGTAAGGCGATGAACCTTTTTCTCTTACCCCGGGAATAAAACTATGTACACTAGATTTGTATAATGGAAAAGTTCAATTATTTTCAAGGTTTGTTCAACATATTTTAGGAAAAATGAACATACTAATTGTAGGTAATAAAGTATCTTAAACAAGTAATTGACTATCCAAGCATTCATACGAGAACAAATAAAAACAAGTCAATACAATAGTAGGGTCAAGAGATTAAGTATACCTTTTGAGTATAGTAAAAGTTATACTGGAGTAAGACTCCTAGAGATGATCCAAACTAAGGGAACTTCACAATGAAAAGATATACCATGGTGTATTAATTCAAAGGTTTGGTTAATATAAACATGAAACATGTCATGTGGATGTTCTCCTAGTCATGTGTTTCAAATAGTTCAACATAGTTCTAAACTCCCAATCATGCATGTCATTAATCAACATAGTTTAAGGATCAACATTCATCCCTAGGTCTAGGTGAACCATACACATTATGAGCACAACAAGATAGATGTAAGGTTTGATTTTGAAATAGGGGTAGCATGATATTTAGATTACATTATGGTATATTCATGCAAGATCATAGTTAGCCATTTTATTCCAACTCCATGCAACATGGTCCCATTTTCAAGTCATAAGATCATAAAGGAGCGTGGGATGAATCAAGTTGGCATTAATCTTACAAGTGTAATGAATCTACTAATTTAAAGTCATTAATATAGCATGTAGCATGGATGACATTGGGGCATCATTCTTAAAAGATTAGGCTTCAAATTTAGTAACATGCACATTAAATCATATTCATGTAATGATTAGGTAACAAGTCATAATAGTGAACAACAATGCATCACTTAATATTTTCGTATCACAAGTCATCATAAGGTCTGTTTTAGAGGCCAAGATATTGGTTAGGAGTCGGAGAAAAGTGGGAGAGGCAAGATTAGAACCTACATAGAAAACCTTGAATAGATTTATAGTCTGTCACTTTTGACCACTCGACCACTCTCCCCTTCCCAGAAGAAGCCCCCCTTAAAGGGTTTATGAATCAAAAGGATGGCGAGTTCTTCTCCAAAATAACATATTTGAAACATATTAGCAAAAGATTTGTAGAATCATCATAAATAGTCCATTACTATCACTTTTAATTGTATTTTTCATAACACGAAGATTTTATAGGGTTCAAGTATTAATAAGTTAGATTTATGGATCAATTGTGAATCAAATATTACTGATATAAAGCAACATGACCAGTTTGAGTTCATATAATCAACTTTAGAATCAAAATGATAATCATTGCATTAAAGTCCATGTGATGCATATTTTATTGTCCATTTCATAATTTAGAGTCATTATTAGAAAATGGCATGATCAAGTTTGATTCACATAGTACAAAATAGCATATGTTACTGATTATGGTCATCAAAGAGGAGTGTGGTCATGATATGATCATGTTTTAGCATAAATCACCATTAACCATGTAAAAGAGATGCATTTGAGATCATTTTTCTTATAATAGGTAATACTAAATGGATTATCCTAATAAACAAAGATCATTGGATAGATCTCAATGAGTAGATCAAAATTCATAGCTACGAGTGATTTTGTATGAATTTTGGAAGATTATGCATATTTCTTGAAGAGAGATGGGAGGAGAGGTCAGATACCTCAATGGGCGAGATGATGTTGCACCCTGGGATAGGTTGCTCAGAGAGGGTTCATGCAAGTTAGTGATCTTGTTTCCATAGTTGAACAATGGTCTACAGACACCCTTGGACACCCTATTAGCAACCGCCAGCGATTGCCGATCTCCTGGGGTCCCCACCAACCACCCCTCAGTGTCCACTCGGAACCGGACGAGGCAACTGGTTGCGCAGCGGTGCCCTTCAGGCTCGTCGCTGAAGACTTGATCAAGGGAGAGTGAAGATGGCCAGAGGCCATGGGAGTGAGCCGCGTTCTCCCATCAGAGCTTGGAGGGACCAAAACTAGCCTAACCCATGCTCATGGAGTGTCGGGGCTCAAACGCCCAAACAGGCAGTTGCGCCGACATCGTGGGAGGATGAAGGGGGTGCTAGGGTTCGTAAAAAAAAGGAAAATGTGGGGAACGAGTCAAGGGAGGAGTTATATAGGGATAGGAGGGGTTGATTAGGGAAAAGAAGGAGCAAAAAGGGGCCTTGGTTAACACCAATGGGAATAGGTCAGGATGCCTATGTGCCATTAGCGCTAGCACTATATGGGGGAGAAAGATGATCCCCAAGCCATTGGTTCAAGATGTGAATTCTGGCTAGCACCATCCAAGGGCCTAAAAGTAAACACACCAAAATGGAGGACATCGATTGGTTGAGAAAAACAACCAAGGATTATCAAGGAAAAAGAAGGGGGGTCAATCAGGTCGTGTGCCAACTCATAGACCCAACAAGGATGACCCATGAATCAAAATAAAGAGTTAAATTAGCTAGAAAAGAAGGTTGTAAGTTTAGGGTGTTCAAAAAAGCATAACTTTTTCATCTTAGCTCTGAATTGAGAAATGTTGTGATAAGGTGATATTTTCTATATTCTTTTATATATGCTCTTTTATAATATCCTCACCTGAAACACTAGTTTCAAAGAAGGATTACTTGATCAATCAAGGTTTTGAATCTCAAGCTCAAACATTACCAACTCCTAGGGTTTTTCAATGATGATTGTATGGTTCAAATTTTGTATCAATCCAATACTCCTAGCTCTCTCTACAGATTTTCAAAGATTAATGCAATGTTATCATCTGTGATTAGATTCATTTCATGCATCACTATAGTTTTGATCAATTGATGAGCCATTTGACCCTGTCACACAAGTTTGACTCTGCAATCCATTGATCGCCACCCAGGGTCTCCTCCTGACCATCCAATGGTGCACCCATAGATTCGGGGAGGATCAAAGGGATGAATAGTCATCCCCAACCTCCAATCGATCTGCGAGAACGTGGCTACAGTCAAGAGACTTGAGCACTGACCACGATTGTAACATCCCTGACCTGGGTTATGTACTAACCCTAGGTATTTTTCTTAATTAAGTTGATTATATATTTGTTTTTATACTTTGAAAAGTAATTAAGGCTTTTGAGGAACTTATATTTCAATTTCAGTCCTTTTTATCAATGTTGGAATTTTGTTTTGTTGAATAATGGACTAAAGTGCAAATTACCCAAGTAAAGGGGTTAACTTGCAAATTGCACATGATAAGATGTTCCTTTGACGCTGAGACATCATAAGAATGAATATGATCTAGTGGTATGGTTTCTACAAGCTTGGGCACCAAGATAAAGCTTGTAGAGCAAACCTTATGCATTAAAACCTAGTTTTGGTGTAATGTGCAATTTACCCAAAACCTAGGGTCCAATATGCAAAATGTCACCACTAGAGGGTCTCTCGTGTTTCTTGGCATCAAGTAGAGCAAATAAAATGATAGGGGCACCTTATTTGAATTATCTTGGAGGAGAAAGAATCTTGACATTAAAGTAATCAAGATTTAAGTATAAATGGCTCTTTAATATAACTTAATGCAAAAAGAAATATATTAATTAAGGATCCCTTCAACCAAAAGTTGAGTGTTGTGCTTGAAATAAGTTGGAAAAGCTTGTGCCATTCTTGGGCACAAAAAGATCTTGGTTTAATGGAAGGCAATCACATTAATATAATATAAAACAATATCCAATAAAAGGATGGATATTAATATATATCTCTTTAAGGTGCTTAGTTCCTTTTCCAATATTTCTTAGATAATGGAGAAAGTTTTGCAAGGAAATATAATGTGTCTTCGTGGCCAAGTAATGGAGGAGGTCTTGGTGAAAATTATTGGAATTAAAAGAAAAACAACTCTTTTTCTATTTTCCTTGAAAACCCATAAATATATATATGTATTCTTTTTCTAAAACACCAAAAGGATCGTTTCCTTAGTTCTTTCTATTATCACCTTGCTTTGGCCGACCAAGGGAGAGCTCTGGAGTAGAGGAGGGACGACTCTAACCTGTAGGTGAGTTTTGATCATCATCTACCTCGGATCCATGGTGGAAACCCTAAAATCAATGGTTAATTATGGTTTCCTTCACTCGGTTTCCATTTCTAGCTAGCTTGCACATCCAAAAGGTCAAGGATGGAGCTTGGAAAACTACTGGAACTCCATCCACCATTAAAGCCGAGGAGCTATGAGCTTTATATATGTTCTAGAGGTGGGTTTTATAACTCTAACCCTTAACCATTGTTATTGCACTCATTTCTATAAGAATCATTGGTTACTTTTCTTCCTTTGATATCCTTTTATTTCATTGCTATAACTTCCGTGAAGAACAACAACAGTTCTTGGTTGAACAGATGAAGACGAAGGTGACATCATCTTACATAAATATCCAAAAAGTTACTGTACCAAACGGTTTGGTTTTGTTGCTCAAACAGTTTCCCAAACCGTTTGAGAGCAAACCGTTTCAAACCGTTTGAATGCAAACGGTTTCACTAAACTGCATAGAAGCAAACGGTCCAAGACCGTTTGGTGGCTTTGACCAAGTGTTGATCGTTTGGAGACCTGTTGGGAATAATTTAGGTCAATTCCCCATCAATAATTATTAATTAACTTCAATTGATTTACTATTTTAAGGTCCAACAATCACCAAAACCCTAATCGGGTTAGGTGCTGATTTGATAATTGAATAAGTTTGAAGTTTGGGTTGAGTGACCCAAACGGTTTCAAAACCATTTGGGGATCACCCAAATGGTCTCAAGACCGTTTGGTGATCACCCAAGACCGTTTGGAGGTCTAGGGTTAAGCATGGTTGACCAATTGAAGATCAAAAGGTATTAGGTTGAAGTACATTCAATTGTTGACCTAGTGATCTATCTAATGAGCCAAACCCTAATTGGTTGACTTGGTTTTTGATGTTGACTTGGGAAACCGGTCTCAAGACCATTTGTAGGACATCCAAACTACCTCAAGACCTTTTGGGGTCAGGTCATGTCCAAATGGTATGATGGTTCAATGGTTTCAAAACAATTAGACTCACATTGAATAATGTTGAAGGGTCATCGATTTCAATCCCTAATTCAATTGACTCAAACCCTAATTGATGACTAATTGAAGGTCAATTGAGGGTCAAATCAGTTGAAGCTTGACCTAATTAGGTCAATTGAAGCATGGTGATAGGTCCAATTGATGATTGATGACATGTATACAACTATTGAGGGAACCAACATTGGAAACCCTAATTCAATTGAAGTGGTTGAGACCCTTTTTGTTCCTTGTGGTTTTGAGGGGGGTTTGAACAAAATGGTCTCAAGACTGTTTGAGTCCAAACAGTCTCAAGACCGTTTGGGACCAAACAGTCTCAAGACCGTTTGGGACCAAATGATCCCAAACCGTTTAGGTTCACGCAGTTTCCAAATCGATCAAGTTCATGCAGTTTCAAAAGACTACTTTAGCAAACAATCTCAAGTGGATACTTTAGCAAATGATCTTGAAGGTCACTTTGAGCAAACGATCTTGAGTGTGCAACTTTATCAAACGGTTTCAGTGGTCTATGAAAGACCGCATGGAGGTCTAAACGGTCTTAGACCATTTGGAGGTTTAGTGTGCAAGACCGTTTGAGGTCTGACTTGGTCAAGATCATTTGGGGTTTATGTGCCCAAGACCCTTTGGTGGATAATTAACCAAAACCGAATGGGTACTTAAAGTGGTTGATGGACAAAGTAATTAATTGATTAATACATAATGTAATCAAAGGAGATTATAATAAAGGTATCCTTAATAGGATAGGGTGATTAGTACCCTTTGAATGAGTAAGCCTTAATGATCATAATGATAATGACATAACCCATGATGTCAATTCTCTTTCATGTTGAGCATACTTAGCATAATCAAGGTTGAAGTAAACATCATCCTATAAAGGATGAGAGAGAAAGGATTAACTACATAAATGATAATTATGTAATGGACTCATATTATGAATAGATGTCTAATTAGGGTATGATCCATGATAGTGAGACCATGAAACCATAATTATGAAGGATAATGAATCATAACCCTAACTAAGGGTATTATTGGAAGTAATCTTAATACTTGGTGATGGTATGATTTCAATTCATAGTGATGACATGATAAACCTTAATTCAAGGTATTTTGTTGATCACTCCTATTTGGGGTGAATAGTAAACCCTAATTGAGGTTTATTGAATATAAACCCTAAAACAAAGGTGATGTAACATGAATAGTAAACTCTAATGATGAGATGTTGAATAGTAAACCCTAATCTAGGGTGATGTGATGTGAATAGTAAACCCTAATCAAGGGTGATGCAATGTGAAAAGTAAACCCTAATTATGGAATGTTAATGATAAACCCTAATCAAGGGTGATGCCACGTGAATAGTAAACCCTAATTTCAAACTAGGTAAATGGAAGAGTAAAACCCTAATTTTGGGTTATACCTCATAGCATGAATTTTTTAGATTTGATAATAAAATGATGAGTCATTTATTCTAATTGAGTTAAAGGGGTTGATTAACCCTAATTGAATTGAAAAGGGAAACCCTAACCCTACTATGGGCATAGTGGTGCAACCCATGAATAGTGAAGTTATCATTGTTTTGCATTATACTGTTAAGAAATTGATGTATCTGTTATCATCTGTACTAATCATGCAGGTTCTATGAAATATTGATCCTAGCCAGTATGAGCTATGATGTTTTGTTATTAAAAGTACTTTATGAGTTTTGAAAGCAATGATATGCTATGTTGCCTAGTGAAAGGTAACAAAAGAGACTGATAGGCCTTAAGAGCCATGTGAAATACTTGCATTGCAATTATTATGTTTACACTATCACATGACATGATGGCATTAAGTTACCTGTAAAAGTGGTAACAAGTGTATTGATGATCTAAGGGTATGAACACCCATATTCTTGAATTATGATGTTGAGATGATAAGGGATTGAAATCCCAATGGTTATAGAGTTGTGAAATGAACTTGATAGAAATAGTACTCATTCTTTATAGTAATTGTTATAAAGGTTTATGTCTGAAAACATGCCCGATGCTAAACGAATGTTGTAATGTACTTAAATAATCAAGTCAAATGATATCATGTAGAGCCCTGACCATAGATCCATCATCGTCAGTAGTTTGGTGATGGTGAAATAGGTTTTCTTAAGGGAACTCCTGGAGAGCATACTTTTGAGTATGTGGGGGTTATGGACACGAATATCCTTACGTCCTAATGGAGGAATTCATGTGAGATAAACTATAAATCTCTCAATCCTTTGTTATATGTATATGGCGGGATGATGTATCACTAATCTCCCGATGATGATGTTAATGCCGAATCGAGATGAGATAAATAAGAAATCCCTCGATTGCAAAGAGAGTACAACATGCCATTGTAATTCTAATAGCAAAGTTTCCAATATACCCTGGAAAGCTATATATATATATATAGAAGAGACACAAGATGTCCTGCATGTTGTTCCTCACACTGACTGAGGAGGATGAGGTCATAGAAATCCTGCTCTTCTAGTGACCTATGTATGGTACCTATTTTGACTTCGCAGTGGTCGTTTGGAGTATGAGAGGCATACCTCATCTCCTTAGGGCATAAAGTATGTTTGTAAAATGTAATTAGCCATGTAGTATATTTGCTTAGGGTTGAATTATGAGAAATAATGATTGATGATACATTGTTTATAATGACCTAGTTGGATAAATAATATACATGTTTTTCATATTCCTTATTAAATGAATGACTTGTTACTTAATCAAGTTATAATTGAAATGCTTGCATAGAGAATACTGCTCTACTTAACATTAATTAATGATTTACTTGCTATTGAATATTTTTATTCTACTGCTCAGTGTTAATCTTTTATCTACAATAAAAATGCTTCTAGCAGAGAGTTAAAACTCTCGCTGGGACAATTTTCAATTGTCTCACCCCTGTGGGATTCAACTTTTTAGGTAGACGCTGAGGAAGGAGAAACCCATCATTGGTTGAACAGCAACAGCAGCCGCAACAACAACAAGGACAACAGTGATCTTCAGGTGGAGACACTATCTATCAAGTTTTGTATATAGAGAGTCCTTTGTGTCATCTCTTTACTCTCAGGTCCTAGGGCTCAGTAGATGGTTTAATATAGATCTGAGATTTTTGGCTAAATTCCTCGAGATTTTTGTATATTGTGCATGTACAGTTTAACAGGGCAGTCAATATTTATGACTCTCGAGATGAGATGATACAGAGATGTACTAAAATATCAGAATATAATTAACTTACTTTGTTTCTTATGATAGAGCTCTACATTTTGTGGACCTCATTGTAAAAAGTTTTAATTTTTAGTGATTTTCAGTAATTCCGCTGCTAATAGTTCGCTGCAGCATTGCTAATAACATTTTGTTCATACGGTGTATCACAATTGGTGGTATCAGAGCTCTAGGTTCGCTGAGTCTACAGAGACATAGGACTAAGGTTGTTGAGTCTATTCTAGTGTCTTGTAGTATATCTGATAGTGTCTTCTGCTCATATAGGAGGACAAAGCGAAAACTAAAGATGTCTGGATCACACGAGGAACATGTTGTGGAGAGTAGTGTCACTGCACTTAGAGGAGGTGCAAGAGACCAAAGAAGGGAGGAGCATGTTCCTGAACCACCCCAGTTCAATCCAGTTGACATGGGGAACCCAACCTTCCAAGCCATGTCTAGGCAGTTCATGACTGCCATGACACACATGACTGATCAGATGCCTATACTTGTACCTAGGGAACCTACCCATCTAGAAGGACAAGGAGCCAGCAAGATGTTTGAACGACTACGCCGGGTTGGAGACACAAAATATGCTGGGACAACTGACCCAGAAGATGTTGACTTGTGGCTAACTGAGTTAGAGAAGGCCTTTAGAATCCTGAACATCCCAGAAGCAGAGAAGGTTAGACATGTTGTATACCTTCTCAAGGGGAGTGCTGGTCACCGGTGGGCCGTAGGGGAGGGGAAAAGGCCTGGTGTGGAGATCGAATGGGAAGTATTTTGATGGGAATTTGTCAACAACTACTTTCCAAAGACGTTTTTGGAATCGAAAATATCTCAGTTTGAGAGGTTAAGACAAGGACCAATGAACATTAGCAAATACAAGGCTAAGTTCATGGATCTGTTGTGGTTCTGTTCGCATATGGTAGCTACAGATGAAGAATGGATTCAGCGTTTTGAGAAAGGATTAAACGCTGAGTTGACCACCCCTATGTCTACTCTGGAGAACAGGGAAAGATTTGCTACCTTTGTGGAATCTGTCAGGAGGATAGAGAGGTCTATGACGGAGAAGCGACAGACCAAGAACAAGAAGATGTACCCCCAGTTTTAAGGATCCTCATCCAAAGGTTTCAAGAGACCAAGGTTTTATGTGCCTACACCACCACCTAGAATCAGTACCCAGACGTAGTGGACGTCAAATAGGGGTAGAGGACGAAGTTTACCACCAGAAGGAGCTCGCAACACAACATCTGTGTCGGTCACAGGACCATCTAGACCACAACAAGGGATCAGAAGCTATTATATTTGTGGAAAGGTGGGACATATGATGAAAGATTGCAGAGACCGAGAGGCAAGTGTGATACAACCTCAAATTCAGAGTTAGCAAGGATCTTAAAGGAGACAATTTCAAGGTGGTTCTAGAGGATGTGGACAAGCGTCCCAAGCTGGATCATCAACACCCAGTCATCGAGCACCAAATCAACTACAAGCGACGACGAGATTCTATGCGATGAATCCACCTGATGCAGTGATTAACCCTCAGGTTGTGATTGGTCAGATGAAGTTGTTTTATTTTGATATATCTACATACTGCATCGTATCTGTTTTAATTGATCTGGGTGCTACACACTCCTTTATCCTCAAAGAGTGATTCTTGACTGCAATATGATGGTAAGTCATAGGGCAGAGATTTTAAAGTTGGAAACTTTTTTGATGGGATCTGCTGTTTTGCGGGAGGTGTGTTTTTCCTACATTCTTTCTTTTTCTGAACATCGCATTCAAGTGGATGTTATACCACTTGAGATGCATGGGTTTGATATAATCCTTGGGATGGATACCTTAGAAAGGTATAAGGTTTTCTTGGATTGTTAGTACAAGCAAGCTGTGTTCATAGATGATAACGACACATGGATCTTTTAAGGAGATAGAAAGATTCTTCCGACTTGTCTTGTGTCATCTATGGTTGTTGAGAAGTTGATGAGGCAAGGATGTTTTGCATTCTTGGCCCATGTGGTAGATACCACCATGGAGAGTTCTAATCCTGCTGAATTTCATGTAGTCAGGAAATTTGAAGATGTATTTCCTGAAGAACTTCCAAGTGTGCCTCCGCCCCGAGAGATTGATTTTGAGATTAATTTAATCTCGGGCACGCAACCAATTGCACAAACACCATATAGAATGGCACCTGCTGAGATGGCAGAACTCAAGAAATAGCTGCAAGAGTTGCTTGAGAAGGGTTTCATCTGACTGAGTACTTCACCTTGGGTTTCTCCAGTCCTCTTTGTTAAAAAGAAGGATGGAGCAATGTAGTTGTGCATTGGTTATAGACAATTAAATAAATTAACTTTAAAGAATAAGTATCCTTTACTAAGGATCGATGATCTTTTTGATCAGTTGTGTGGTGCAACAGTTTTCTCAAAGATAGATTTAAGGTTGGGATATCATCAACTGCATATTAAGGAGGGTGACATACCTAAGTCTGCCTTTAGGACAAGGTATGTTCACTATGAGTTGACAGTTATGTCATTTGGACTAACTAATGCACCAGCTGCATCTATGGAACTCATGAATAGAATCTTTCGACCTTTTCTTGATCAGTGTGCAGTTGTCTTTATAGATGACATCCTGATCTACAATAGAGATGCTCAGCAGCATGAGCAACATCTTCGCCAGGCTCTAACTTTGCTAAGAGAGCATGAGTTATATGCTAAGTTTAACAAGTGTGAGTTCTGGTTACCAGAAGTTTCTTTTTTTGGACTCATAATATCTGTTTCGGGTATTCATGTTGACCCTAAAAATGTAGAATATGTCCTGCAATGGGAGTAGCCGAAAACACCAATGGAGATTCGTAATTTCTTAGGGTTGGCAAGCTATTACCGGAGGTTCATTAAGAACTTCATTTCTATAGCTTTACCCTGGACTAAGTAGACCAGGAAGGATGTTCCTTTTGCCTAGAGCGATAAGTGTCAACAATCATTCTAGGTGGTAAAGGAAAGGTTGACAAGTGCACCTGTGCTAGTATTACCTGAACAAGAGAAAGGATATATAGTTTTCTGTGATGCATCTAAGAATGGACTAGGATGTATGTTGATGCAGGATAAACAAGTGATTTCTTTTGCTTCTTGACAGCTTAAGAAACAAAAGGAGAATTATCCGACACACGATCTAGAACTAGTTGTTGTAGTCCTTTCCTTGAATATCTGGAGACATTATCTCTATGGAGAGACATTCTAGATTTTCACAGACCATAATAACCTAAAGTACATCTTCTCTCAGCATGAGATTAACATGAGGCAACGCCGCTCGATGGAGTTAATCAAGGACTATGATTGTACGATTGATTATCATCCAAGGAAGGCCAATGTGGTTGATGATGCTTTAAGTAGAAAATCAGCAACACCATCCTTAGATAGAGTACAACTGAATTCTTTGGTGTGTTCTAGGAGGGATATGCTTATTTCTTTAAGGCAAGACAATGTACAATTAAAAGTATCATTGTTATCTGGGTTGTTAGCTGAGATGCACATAAAACCTACTCTGAGACAACAGATTAAGGAGGCACAACAAGATGATGCTATAGTTCAGCAAATTAGATCAGATTATGGTAGTGAAAGACGAGATGGTTTATATGATTCTGATGATCAAGTAGTCTGTTATCATGGTATAATGATAGTGATTGATGTGGATAACTTAAAAAAGTTTGTCCTGGAAGAAGCTCATTCGTTGATGTATGTTATGCATCCAGGAAGCACCAATATGTATCATAACTTGAAAGATATGTATTGGTGGCCTGGTCTAAAGAAGGATGTTGTTGAGTTTGTTATGCGGTGTCCTATGTGTCAGCAAGTTAAATTTGAACACCAGAAGCCTGCATGAACACTGCAACCTTTACCCATACCACAGTGGAAGTGGGATCATGTAACCATGGATTCTGTGGTTGGTTTACCCAGAATAGCCAAAGGTCATGATTCCAGGTGGGTAATAGTTGATAGGTTGACAAAGACAACACATTTCTTACCTGTCAAAACAACCTATTATGCAGAAAGACTGGCACAGTTGTATGTAGATGAGATAGTGTGGTTGCATGGGGTCCCAGTTACCATTGTTTCTGACACAGGTCCCCAGTTTACAAGTTGTTTTTGGGAGCAACTTCATAAAGCTTTAGGCACACAGTTAAGGTTTAGTACAACCTTTCATCCTCAGACTGATGGACAGTCAGAAAGGACTATATAGACCATAGAAGAATTTCTTAGGGCATGTGTCCTCCAGTTTACAGGAAGTTGGTACCTACATCTAAATTTGATAGAGTTTGCTTACAACAATAGCTATCAACACAACATTGACGTGGCACCTTATGAAGCTTTGTATGGTAGACATTGTAGATCTCCCCTATGTTGGTATGAAACTGGTGAATATCAACTTTTGGGTCATGATCTTATGCAGCAGACAACCAAGAAGATTAAAATAATACAACATCAGTTAAATACTGCATAGGATAGGCAGAAATCTTATGCTGATAAGCATCGTAGACCTTTAGAATTCTAGGTTGGAGACAGAGTGTACCTTAAGGTCTCACCCTAGAAGGGATTTCTTAGATTTGGAAGGAAAGGAAAGTTAGCTTCTAGGTTTACGGGACCTTATACAATCATTGAACGAATTGGAAAGGTAGCTTATAAGCTAGAGTTACCACTAGAGTTGCAAAAGTTACACCCATTGTTTCACATTTCCATGCTAAGGAAATGTCATCCTAATACAGAATCAGTTCTGCAGCCTATGGAAGTAGAGTTGAATGATGATATATCTTATATAGAAGGACCTGTGTTGATTCTTGATAGAAGGATCAAGAAGTTGAAAAAGAAAGACATAAGTCTTGTAAAAGTCCTTTAGAATCACCGTGGAGTTGAAAAATCTACATGGGAACTAGAGGAAGAGATGAGAAGGAAATACCCTACTCTTTTCTCTTAAAATGTTTGTTAATGATTTCGGGGACGAAATCCATGTAAGGAGTGGATAATTTGTAACATCCCTGACTTGGGTTATGTACTAACCCATGGTGTTTTGCTTAATTAAGTTGATTAGATGTTTTTTTATACTTTTAAAAGTAATTAAGGCTTTTGAGGAAGTTATATTTCAATTTCAGTCCTTTTTTATCCATGTTGAAATTTTGTTTTGTTGAATAATGGACTAAAGTGCAAATTACCCAAGTAAAGGGGTTAACTTGCAAATTGCACATGATAAGATGTTACTATGATGATGAGACATCATAAGAATGAATATGATGTAGTGTTATGGTTTCTACAATCTTGGGCACCAAGATAAATCTTGTAGAGCAAACCTTGTGCATTAAAACCTAGCTTTGGTGTAATGTGCAATTTACCCACCTCGAGTTCTATCTAGATATTTGAGACAACGGAATTATACAAACACAATAACACTAATATCAGATCTAGTTTTAAGTTTTTCTCCAACTAATCAATTACTTAGGTAGCAATGATGTGTTTCAAGATATTTCTTATTCCTTGTGATGTCATAAATTAGTTATAAACATTCACTAAATGTAACTTGGGACCTATTCAATCATTCACATAGGATGCAGTTGGAATATGAGTTTACTCATGAATAGGATTTTACCTGATTACTGAAGTGTTTAGGTAATTAGTTTAAAGAACATCAGTTGAAAATCGGTTGATCAAGAATGTGATTTGATTGAGTCAAGTGTTGAGTCAACTGATTCAAGTGTCGAGTGGACCAACTCAGAATTCCAATCAACCAACTGGATGATCCGTAAGATTGAATAAAGGATTGATGTTGACGTCATGTTGTGCTTTGATTGTTACTTTGAAAGCCAATATGTTTATGAATAGGAAATCATTATAATTGATTGAGTGGATATTTCAGTCGATCGATTGCGGTGCGAGTTGACTGATTCATGTGTTGAGTCAACCAACTCGTGATCCACAACAACCAAAAATACATGAAAATTTGTCTTTTGCTTCTAGTTGATCTGGAAACCACAAACCTGAACCTCCTACAAATAGAGGGAAAGGCAAGGCTTTCAGACAATGTAAGTAACACTAACAAACATTCTCCTCTCATTTTGTGGTAACGATAGGGTGTGAGCTAGTCTTGCCCATAAAAGGGAGAGACAATAAGGGAGGACCTGCCAACTCTGGCACATTGACATCGTAGGTAAAAACTCCTTCCTGTTGGCTCTGGTAAAGTGCAATGAGGAATTCCTAGTGGTCTCTGTGGACTATGAAAGAGGAGTGGATGTCGTTGCTTGCATGCTAGGATGATTGCATCAGCCATTGTCCATGGTGTGTCACATCAGAAGACCACCTCGACTGTTGTTCAAGTGCTACCAGAAATAGAAGTACCATGCTATGAGGATTGTAATTGGACTTGCCCCAAGACCAGGTATATACCTTGAAAACCCTCCTCCCTAAATACATCATTGTTGACTTGATCTGCTTGTTCAGGATACAAGTAGAATTCTTTCCACAGCCTTATCTACTGACCGGATCCCCTACATTACAATGAAAGAGGAGTTGCATGATGTGGATATAGGAGAGGGATAGTAACACAAGAACTTACCATTTGACCACTAATAAGTGGGATATGAGAGATACAATACATGAGATCATCATTGTTGAGGGTCAGGGTGTTGAAGCAAGAGAAGAAATTTCCAACCAATACATAGAGTTCACTAATTTAAACAACCAGAATCATTAATGAAATAGGAACCTACCTAATTTTCTCACACATAAGTTCCTTGATTCTATGAATGAGGAACTGATCAAAGAGACTAGTATGTTGGAAATTAAAGATGTGATGTACTCTATCCATGCATTGAAGGTTCGATGACCCAAATATTTTCATAGAAAATCCTTTCTTGTATATGTGTTCTACAATTAAAAGTGACATATGTGCTTTAGTGAGATGGTTTATCAATGGTGGGAACTTGTTATGTACTATGGACAATTCTTTTATGAAGATATACTGAAGATTAATGAAGAAAAATAGTTTTTAGACTTCCGCCCACTTAGATGTTGTTCAATTATCTATAATATGATATAAAAACTCTTAGCTAATCAACTAAACACCATTCTTCCCTTTATTGTTTATGAAGAACAAAACCCCTTTGTTAAAGGAGGCACATAAAAAAGTGAGAACTTCTAGCTTTTGAGTTTCTAATTGACTTTAGTGTCAGCTCTTATACAAATACATCATGTATGAAGATCAACATTAGTTAAGCATACAATAATGTCAAGTAAAAATCTCTCTAGGCTTTTACTTTGGTGTTGGGCTCCTATAATCAACGTATTGAACTCATAAAATAATTTACTTAAGTATGTTCTTTCTCGATACTGAACATGGCATCACCGATGGTTCTATTTAGATCCACCATTGGGTTATGCCAAGGAGATCCCCTTCCCCTCATCTTTTCACAATAGTTATGGAATATTTGACTAGCCTTATCAAGGAGGTAGAGGAAATGGAAGAAATCAAGACTTACAAGGCCATGGGGGTGAAAGTCATCACTAATTTGATCTTTGCAAATGATGTGCTCATCTTCTTTTTAGGTAAAGACAACATATTAAATCAATGCAAAAGTTGTTGATTAGATTCAATAAAGTTACTGGACTCTTTATCGATACTACAAATTTTAGAGTTTCCTATCTAGATCTTACTACAATAGAAGATGTAAGTTGAAGATAGTGTATATGATCAATAAGACACCCTACTTGCAAAGTACATGGGTGTTCCTATTGATGGAGGTAAAGTCTATCCTAAAGACTTCAATTTTGTTTGTGGTTTGCAACTAAAAAAAGATTGAAGTATGGAGTAAAATAAAGACCTTCATGGTTTGAAATTTTGTTCTGGTGAGAACATTGATTCAATGTATGACATGGTATTGGACTCACCTCTGTAGTATACCAAATCACATTCTTAACACCTTAAGATCACTAATTGCAAACTTTTTCTTAGGGTGGAAGATGTCATGTTATTGATTGTGTTATTTTAGAGAAACCTTTCTCCAAAAGCGGCATGCATATAGGATGTTTGAAAGATCCTAGAATGTGGGGCCGGTAAAATAGTTGATAGACTCTTATGTCAACCCAATGGTATGTGGTCCAAATTTGTTGAAAAAATATGGTAACTCATTGGTTTTTAATGAGAGAGGCAAGCTCCCATGGGCTTGGAGAGGGATGTATAGATAAGGGTTCAACACTTGTATAATGTTGATGTATCTAGTAGCTGGACCGAGATGGGAAGCTTTATACCATGCATCAACATGAATATAGGGATACAAGTACTTAGTGGAAGGTTGTGTGGTGTAAAAACCATTTCCCCAGTAGGAGCACAAGTTTATATAGAGCGCCTTATTCAAAAACTACCCACAATAAGAAGAACAAACTATAGGGTACTGGGCATGGATCCTATATGCATGTTGTACAACTGAGAGGAGAAAATGAAAGACACTTATTTCTGGATTGTAGGTAATCCAAATGCATATGTGATTAATGTATTTATACCCATTTTTACATACTATTTTACTCACTTTTAGGGGATTTTGTGTTTCTATTTCCTATTTTTAGCTTCATATTCACTCAAATGCAATTTTCTTTCCTTTTCTGAATTTAATGCATTCTTATATACATTATGTATAACTAGCTAAAATTGTACGATAAATGCCAAGATGGTTGATCAAGCCCTCATGATGGTATGCCTCAAGGGAAGGAAGATCTGCAAGCCCTCCATGTGTTCACCTTCCAGTCGCTTAGTCAAGCAATCGACACTTCCATTGACCCAACTCAAGCCACTCTTTACCTAGAGTCTTCTAGATTCTTTCATTCTGATGTGCGCTCATAGCATCTAACACATTCTGGTCCACCCCATGTTGGTCAACTAGAGAATCAGACACAAGTTCCAAATTGAGTAACCCATACAAGTCTCCTGTTGGACCACGTATGAGCCAAGCAATTAGATGCCTTTGACCACTAGCATTCAAGATTAGGATTTCGATAATGTGGAATGAACCTATAAAAGGGAACCCTTATTGTCTATTCTAAAGGGTCTCTAATTGGTGATTATAAGCCACATTACACAGCAAAAACCCTAGCGAGGAGCGAGGAGGCAACACCCACAAGGCAGAAATTGGTCTTCCTACTCCAGACTTCATGGCCCTCTCCATCATTCCTTCTATCATTATGTTGTTGTCACTTGCCATGAGTGAGTAGACATTTGTGTTGGGGTATGGGGACTAGCCCCATCTACCCATATTTTATACTATCTTGTATCTAAACTCTACAATATAGTTGCTAAATAAAGTATTGTTCTGCTTATTTCCTTGCCTTGCAAATTGACAACTTGCTTTACTTATACATTATAAACATGGATATGCAGGTTGTTGTGAGCATGATTAGAACACCAGAATGATCTAAGGTCCCCCTGATGTGTCAACAAGGGATAGTTAGGTGATTGAAAAACAATCTTCTACATGTCGAGGATGGTCTGTCGTAAGTGAGGGAGTATAGTTGGAATGAACTAGGAACTTGGGTATCGAGGATGGTCGGTTCCAAGGGAGTTTAGGCCAAGTGGGGACTTGTATCCCACGAGAGTGCAACAGCTAAACCTCTATTTAGTAACTCCTATTTAAGAGTTAGATCTCATTAGGATAATTATGCAGGGGATGGTAGCAAAACCCCATGCCCTGGTTCTTTTTATTATTTGGTATTTACTTCTTTAATCTTTGTTGCTTTCATCAACAATTTTGTTTAATCAATCCTTCAACTACTAAGTGATAAATATACTTTTCATATTTCTAAATCTATATAACTACTTAAAAAGATTATCATTTGCGTTTGATCCTAAATTATATTGCAATAAGACTTCCTCTCGTGTGGAGTGGGAAATTACTACACTACTTTTTGTTAAACTTAGGAGTTATTCTTTTAGGATTTTTCTTGGTGTGTCACTTGGAGCCCCATAAAAACTCAACTTTGTTGTCAAGGATAATGGTAGTTAAATATTTTTGGAAATATTAGTTTCATTAGAGTTTTCTTTTTATTCATTTATTTTTCTTGATAATATTGGAAACTTCTAGAATTAGATGCACCACTTACGATCATCTTGCGTCTTTTCAGGTACTCCTAGCATATGCAATGATCCAAAAGTCTTGATTTGGGGTTTGGATTTGATCCTAAAATCGAGAAAATGCTTAGATAACTTCATAAGGAGAAGACCATGGTGGATGCAACAGCTACAGAGGTAGTTATCCAAGCTCCTATCAATGCAGCTATTGTGGCCTAGGAAGAATTACTCTCTGGAGAAGCTACAGAATAGGTGGAAGCCGATTTCAAGACCAACCTAGAAGCCTCAAGCCACAGGACATGCAAAATAACTATATGATTTCTCCATCCCTAAGGGTATCGAATTAACTCATTTAGTCCACCCTCCATGCGACTAGATCGAGATCTGAGCCCAATGGGTCAATCTATTACAAAACTCACCTTTACTTGAACGATTGGAGATGGTTTTTAGGAGCATATCCTTAAATTCATAGACCTTTTCTCGATGATGAAGCCATCTGGAACCACAGAAAACTCCATGTGACTACAACTTTTAAAATATTCCATGATCGACAAAGCTAGCGCCTGGTACAATACTGTTTGAGGGGACCCGATCACTACGTGGGAAGTCTTAGAAAACAAGTTCCTCGAGAAATTCTACCATCCTTCGATGACATACTCAATCTGAGGACATATTACAAAATTCAATCATGTGTCTAAAGAGTCCATGTATGAAGCATGGGAGATTTTCAATGAACTCCTACACAAGTGCATGCTCCACGACATCCCAAAAAACCAGATTGTCAAATTTTTCTATTAGGCATTGATAAAGAGACAAAGAATTTCTTTGATTCTTCCTCCAATGGAAATTTCATGCAACAAAGCTTCGGTAATCAACCTCATAGTAGAAAATCATACTCACTGGACAAGAGTCTTGGGAAAGGGTGTGTTTAAAGTGGACATGGGGAGGATTTCTTAGAACTTAAAGCTATCTCTAAAGCGTTGAAAACTATCTCTCTCTCTCCAACCGGATAATCTCAAAAAATCCTTCAACATGTACAAAAGGAAGAACCAGACACCCCAAGTAAAAATTATTGCACCCTCCTATGATTTTTGACATGCAGTGGATTACATCATAGTCCATTATCAACCACTATATGTTGTATTCCACGAGCACCTAGCTGAGAAACTGTATATAGTCACTCATGTCGAAGACGTGAAATCAATCCAAAATATCCTAGGGCAAGAGTACCATAATCCAACCAAGATCAAAGCCACTCAGTTTCAAAAATGGGAACCCCACTAGAGTCGAGAGTCCCAATCAGACCTCAATTTCACCCTCCTAAGGTAGTGCACCAATGAGCTATAATGGCCCGCACAACCAGGGAAACATCAGGTTCAATCATCCTTGTAACATCCCTGAACTGGGTTATGAATTAACCCTAGGTGTTTTGCTTAATAAAAGTTATTATATGCATGCTCTTATCTTTTGAAAAATAATTAAGGCTCAAGAGGAACTTATATTATAATTTTAGTCCGTTTTGTATATTGTTGAAATCAATATTTTTCTTGTTTTGGACTAAAGTGAAAATTACCAAAGTTGAGGGGTTTATTTGAAATTTGTGCATGATAATATGTTACTCATGTGTTGAAGCATAATGAGAGTGAAGATGATGCAGGGGTATGGCCTGTGATAGCCTAAATTCCAAGAAAGAGATGATAAAGCGATGTTTGTGCATAAAAACCTAGTTTTGGTATAATGTGCAATTTACCAAAAACCTAGGGTGCAATATGTAAATTACCACTTAAAAAGGTCCCAAATTTTTCTTTGAATCAATAGGAGCAAAGAAAATGAGAGGGGCACCTCATTTGAATTAAGTTGAAGGAGAGAGAGTCTTGATATTAAAATAATCAAGATTTAAGCATAGTGGATATATTAATGCAAAAATAAATAAAATATTTGAAGGGCCTTCAACCAAAATTTAAATGGTGGAATTCAGATGTATGAGTGGACGTCCATGAGCTTTTCATGTACTGACAATATCCTATCGAGGTGAAATTGCACTCACCTTATTATAAGGAAAAGAATTTCCACTCAAAAATACATATTAGTATTATAATGGATTAAGGTGCTTAATTTCTTTTCTCTTAATCCATGGATAATGGAAAGGATTTCGGTGGGTTTGAGTTGACTTTTCATGCAAGCAAACCAAGGAGGAAGAGGTTGTACCATTTTTGGAATTAATTGATTTTTAATAAAACATTTTCTCTTTCATTAATTTTCTTATAAAAGAGCCTTTTCCAACCCACCTAAGGGTCTTTTCGATTCCTTTCTTCCCCTTTCTTGCAAAATCGACCAAGAGAGATAAGAACATCAGGGATCACGTCCCCAACCTGTTGGTAAGCCTTTGATCATCGTTATTCTTGATTTCATGGTGAAAATCATAAAACAATACATGATTTCCTCATTTCTTTAATCCATCTTCAAACTTAGCCGATCCTTTCACTCCAAAAGCTTGAGAAACGACATTGGGAGGTTTCTAGAGCTTCAATCACCATTGGATCTGTAAAGCTTGTAGCTTGGTATCATATTTGAAGGTGAGTTATATAACTTTAACCCTTAATCTTTGTCATTGAATTCGATTTCTTCATGCAATTGAGTTAATTGTTATTATTGCAATAGCCTTGCTTAATTGATGGAGTTTCCATGGAAAATGGAAGTAGTTCCATGAGTTTAAAGGTTGATGATGATAACCTATTCATAAGCACACACCTTAATCAAATAACAAAAGCAAACGGTCTTGGACTTTTGGTCCAAACGGTTTCACCAAACCGTTTGAGACCAAACAATTTGCAAACAGTTTGGAAAAGTTGGACTCCAAACCACATGGTTGATTTGACAGTTTGGTATGGTTGACTGTTTGAGGTCTGAACTCAATCAAAGGTTGGATGATGATCCAATGGACTTAATTGATTGATCTAATATGTGCACAATCAAGTGGAAACCCTAATTGAATTAATTGAAGAAATCCTTGATTGGTCCTAATGATTTCAAGACTTTTTGGAGCAAATGATCTTGAGACCTTTTGAGCCCAAACATTCTTGAGATCGTTCGGGACCAAACGGTTTCAAAACTGTTTGGTGGATTGAAGGTTGATCCTTGACCCATGGATGATGATCTAATCGTTTAGATTGATAAACCCTTCAATTGGATAATCAATGTTCAATTCAATGGAGGAATTGCAAATCGATTTGATGGAGAAATGACCTAGTAATCCCTTGCGGTTTTGGGACTGATTTGGCCCAAACGGTCTTGAGACCGTTTGAGACCAAACGTTCTTGAAACCGTTTGGGTCCAAACGGTTTCAAAACCGTTTGAGGTGAAACAGTTTCAAAACCGTTTGGTGGCAAACGGTTTCAAAACCGTTTGGTGTTGAAACTTCAAAACCGCATGGAGGTTGTTAGTGGTTCAATCATTTGGATATTGAAGGAAATGCTGGTTCTAATTATCCAATGATGGTTATTCAATAAATGTACAAAGGTTGAAACCCTAATAGTACCTAGGGATTTGTGTCAATTAAGGAAGGAACCCTAATTGTCATAAGATTAATGGCTTGGTACACTATGTCATTCATAGTTGTATGAACTTGATTGGAGGGTTGATATGACCTAATCAAGTTGAGAGGATAATAGCAAAGATTTAATACTTTATTTTAATTCATGTGGTGATTTAGGGTATGATCCTTAAGTAAAGAAATCATGAAACCCTAAGCATGAACATAAGCCCTAATTGAAATGGTCGTTGAACCTTAACCCTAATCCAGGGCAATTTATAATTGAAACCCTAATCCAAGGAATGGATGTAACCCTAATTCATGATGGTGATGTGTATAGACCTAAATAAGGATTAATGTAATCTGAAACCCTAATTGGGATGAATAGTAAACCGTAACTATGAGTGATAGATTACAAAACCCTAATTGGGATGAATAGTAAACACTAATTATGGGTGATGGATTACGAAACCCTAATTGGGATGAATAGTAAACCCTAATTATGGGTGATGGATTACAAAACCCTAATTTGGATGAATAGTAAACCCTAATTATGGGTGATGGTTTATGAAACCCTAATTGGGATGAATAGTAAACCCTAATTATGGGTGATGGATTACAAAACCCTAATTGGGATGAATAGTAAACCCTAATTATGGGTGATGGTTTATGAAACCCTAATTGGGATGAATACTTAACCCTAATTATGGGTGATGGTTTATGAAACCCTAATTCAGATGAATAGTAAACCCTAATGGTTGAACAATGAATGTAAATTCTTTTATAGGGTGAATTTGATGTGAAATTCTAACTAAGGATGGCTTCATGAGAAACCCTGATGATTGATGTGTTGTGAAGCCCAAACCCAGGGCAATGCTATGTATTACCTAATGAACCCTAATCTTGGGCAATATAGTGATAAACCATATCCTTGATGTGATAAGGGGATGATTATCCTTAAATGAAATGAAATGGGAAACCCTAACCCGGGTAAGGGAATAGTGGTGTTACCCATGAATAGTGAATTCATATTTGTTGAACATGGTTTTGATATGCAATTGATATCACTATATCATTTGTACTAACAATACAAGTATCTTGAAATGATGATCATGGCCATGTATGAGCTATGATGTTTAATTCACTATTATGATTGTACTTTGAGTGCCATAATATACCTTGCTGCCTGGTAAGAGGTATCAAGAGAGTTAATGGGCATCAAGTACCACATGTGATGCTTGTAATAGAAAAGTATCATGTGTTCCTGGATCAACTGATGTAAAGGTGATGGTTACCTGAAAAAGTGGTAACAATGTTTCATGATGAATCAAGGGTTTAATCACCCAGGGCCATATGATTGTGGTGATGAAATTGAGAAGGGATTGAGTTCCCAATACCTTTTAAAGATTCTTCAGCAATTGATGAAAATAGTACATGTTTCTTTATAGCATTGTCATACTAAGTTTTGTTTGAGAACCTGCCTGATGCTAAAAGAATATGAAAATGTACTTAATTAATCAAGTGAAATCTATTCATGTAGTGCTCTGACCATAGATCCATTATCGTCAGTAGTTGGTGATGGTGAAACAAGTTTTCTATGGAATTCCTGGAATTCGCATATTTTGAATATGTGGGGGGTAAATGGGCGAAAAAATCCTTACGTCCGGGTGAAGAGATTGAGGGAATGAAAACACTAAACCTCTCAATCCTTCATGTGTCAGGATAGATGTATCATAAATCTCCCGATGGTTGGGATGGATGTATCATTAATCTCCCAATGTTATTTTTACGTCGGGTCGATGGAGATAAACATTAATGCTCTCAATTGCCGATGAGAGTGAATTTGATGCTGTAACTCTATACAGAAGTTCCACTATACCCTGGAAAGCTATTTGAGCACTCGACACTGTCTTTCCTGTAGTCCTGTACTGACCAGGATGTGGGAGGTCCTGGCAATCTGACTCTTTCATTGACCTATTTATGATACCGATTTCAATTCTAGAAATGGTCATTTGGAGTATGAGAGGTATACCTCATCTCCTCAGAGCTTAAATCCATTTGTAACCTATAATCAGCCGTGTAGTGTATTTGCATAAAATTTAAATACGAGAAATACTGATTGATGATATACTTCTTAGCATGCTCTTGATACATAAATGTACTTATGTTCCTTTAATTCATATTGAATATGAGACATGCTTCTTAGTCAGGTTATAGTTGTAATATTGCATAGGAATGTTGCTCTAGTATGCATAAATGTTATTTCATATGTTATTGATTTCTATTATCCCACTGATCAGTTTATTTCTATTAAACTGCAATGACAATGTTTTGGCGGAGAGTTATATCTCCCACTGGGGAGATTTTTATAATTGTCTCACACCCATGGGTCTAATGTTTTTAGGTAGACGCAAACATCTAGGGAGAAACTCTTTTACAGGAGAAGAGCAGCAGTAGCAGACACAGGGACAACAGTGATCCATCAGGCAGAGATAGTCCTATAGTCATCTCTGTACTCTCAGGTCCTAGGAGTTAGTGTTTTGATACTTCAATCTGAGATTGTTTGCATGTATGCCACAAGGTGCAATGATGCATGTAACGTATATATGAACCAGGATGTAATGTTTTACTTTGGTTCTAAATGAAAGTCTTCCTTCAAATGGATCTCTTGATAAATGGTTTTAATTTTTAGTGATTTTCAGTAATTCTGTTGTTAATAATATGCTTCCTCATTAGTAAATCTAGTTTTATTAGTTGTATGTCACAAATTAGTGGTACCAGAGCCCTAGGTTCGATGAGTCTATAAGACATAGGATTAAGGTTATTGAGTTTGTTCTAAGTGTCTTCCAATTTTTCTGATAGTGTCTTCTGCTCATATAGGAGAAGAAGAACTAAGGATGTCTGGATCAAATGAAGAACACGTTGCTGAGAGCAGTGTTGCTGCACTGGGAGGTGTTGCAAGAGACCAGGATATGGAGGAACCTGTACCTGATCATCCCCAATTCAACCCAGCTGATATGGGGAACCTAGCCTTCCAGGCTATGTTCAGGCAGTTTATGGCAGCTATGACCCACATGACAGACAGAATTCCAATACATGCACCCAGGGCACCACCCCATGATGAAAGGCATGGTTCCGGCAAGACTTTTGAAAGGATGAAGAGGGTAGGGGCCTTAGAGTATGCTGGTACAGCCGATCTGGCGGATGATGATCTATGGTTGACTGAGTTGGAAAAAGCCTTCAGAATCCTCATGATTCTGGATGATGAGAGGGTCAGACATGTTGTATATCTCCTCAAAGGGAGTGTTAGCCACAGGTGGACCATTGAGGAGGGAAAAAGACCTAGAGTTGTGATTGGATGTGATGAATTCAAGCATGAATTCATCATTAGATACTTTCCCAAGACGTATCAAGATGAGAAGATCTCTCACTTTGAGAGGATTAAGAAAGGGCCTATGAACATTAGTGAGTACGAAGCTAGATTCATGGAGTTGTTCCGGTTTTGTCCACAGATGGCATCTAATGATGAGGAGAGAATTTGGCGGTTCGAGAAGGGGTTGAATGCTGAATTAACCACTCTGGTGTCTGCCTTGGAGAACTGGGAGAGGTTTGCTACTTTCATGGAGTATGTAAGACGTATAGAGAGGTCTTTAATTGAGAAGTGAAAGACCAAGGGTAAGAAGGAATACCAACAATTTTAAGGACAGAGTGATGAGAGTTTCAATAAACCAAGGTATTATGTGCTTACACCACCACCAAGGTTCAATACCCAGACATAGTGGACGTCAAGTAAGGGTAGAAATAGTAGTTTACCACCAAAGGGATCTCACAGCTCAGCTTCAATGTCAGTAACAGGACCACCCAGACCACCAAGGGGGAATATAACCTGTTATTGATGTGGAAAGGAGGTCCATGTGGTGAGAGACTGTCTTGAGAAAGTCAGGAGTGTGACCCAACAACTAAGGCAGAGTCAGCAGGGCTCTCAGAGGCAACAGTCTGGCAATGGTGCTAGAGGACGTGGACCATCGTCCCAAGCCGGTTCTTCGACATCCAATAACCGAGCACAGGGTCAACAGCAAGCGACAGCTAGGATGCTATGAACCAGCTTGAAGCACTAGTCAACCCTCGAGTTGTGACAGGTCATATGGAACTGCTTTATTCTAATATGTCTTTATCCTGCTTCGTATCTGCGTTAATTGATTTGGGTGATACACACTCTTTTCTCACTCGAGAAGTGATTGATGACTGCAATATGATTTTTAGTCATAGAGTAGATAGCTTGTTGTTAAAGACACCTTTGATGGGATCCACAGTATTGCTGGAAGTGTGTTCTCCCTGCAATCTTTTCTTTTCTGATCACCACATTCAAGTGGATCTTATACCACATGATATGTAGGGTTTTGATATAATCCTTGGGATGGACACCTTAGAGAAGTATAGGGTTGTCTTGGATTTTAGTTCCAAGCAAGTTGTGTTCACAGATGGTGGTGACACATGAATCTTCCAGGGAGATAGAAAGATTCTTCCTGCATGTCTTGTGTCAGTCATGGTAGCTGAGAGGTTGATGAGACAAGGATGCCTTGCATTCTTATCCCATGTGGTTGATACCACAATGGAGAGTCATCATCCTTCTGAAGTTCTGATAGTCAAGGAATTTGAAGATGTATTTTTTGAAGAACTTCTAGGTGTTATGCCGCCCCGAGAAATAGATTTTGAAATAAATCTAGTTCCGGGCACGCAACCAATAGAACAAACGCCATATAGGATGGAGCCTTCTAAAATGGTAGAGCTCAAGAAAAAACTACAAGAGTTGCTTGAGAAGGGTTTTATCCAACCGAGCACTTCACCGTGGGGTGCTCCAGTCCTTTTTGTTAAGAAAAAGGATGGGTCGATGCGGTTATGCATTGACTGCAGACAGTTAAACAAAGTCACCATAAAGAACAAGTATCCTCTACCAAGGATTGATGACTTGTTTGAATAGTTGTGTGGTGCGACTGTCTTTTCTAAGATAGATCTAAGGTCGGGATACCATCAGTTATGTATCAAGGAGGATGACATACCTAAGTCTGCCTTTTGGACAAGGTATGGTCACTATGAGTTCACAGTTATGTTGTTTGGACTAACTAATGCACCGATTGCATTTATGGAACTCATGAATAGAATCTTTCAACCTTTTCTGGATCAGTATGTTGTTGTCTTTATAGATGACATCCTGATATATAGTAGAGATACTCAGCAGCATGAGCAACATCTTTTTCAGGCTCTGACTTTGCTAAGTGAGCATAATTTGTATGCTAAGTTTAGCAAATATGAGTTCTAGTTGCCAGAAGTTTCCTTTCTCGGACATGTAATACCTGCCTCAGGAATTCGTGTTGATCGTAAGAAGGTAGAATCTGTCCTTCAATAAGAACAACCAAAGACACCGATAGAGATAAGAAGTCTCCTAGGACTGGTTGGCTATTACATGAGGTTCATTAAGAACTTCAATTCAATAGCCTTACCCCTGACTATGTTGACAAGGAAAAAGGTTCCTTTTGTCTGGAATGACAAGTGTCAACAATCTTTCCAATTGCTGAAGGAAAGGTTTACATGTGCATCTGTGTTGGTGCCACCAGAGCAAGGAAAAGGGTATATAGTCTTCTGTGATGCATCTAAGAATGGCTTAGGATGTGTGTTGATGTAGGATAAGCAAGTGATTTCTTTTGCTTCTTGATAGCTTAAGAAACACGGGGAGAATTATCCGACACACGATTTGGAATTAGCTATTGTGGTTCATGCCTTGAAGATCTGGAGACACTATCTCTATGGAGAAACATTCCAGATTTTCACAGACCATAAAAACCTAAAGTATATCATTACTTAGCATGAGCTAAACATGAGGCAATGTCGCTGGATGGAGTTAATCAAGGACTATGATTGTATAATTGATTATCATCTAGGGAAAACCAATGTGGTTGCTGATGCATTAAGTAGAAAATCAGCAACACTAGCTCTAGATAAAGCACAGTTAAAATCCTTAGTGTGCTCTAAGAGAGATATGTTTATCTCCTTAAGGCAAGACAATGTAAAATTTAAAGTATCATTGTTAGTCGGGTTGTTAGCTAAGATTCATATAAAACCAAATTTTTGACAGCAGATTAAAGAAGCACAACATACTGATTCTATGATTCTGCAGATCAGGTCAGAATATGGTAGCGAGAAGCAGGATGGCTTACATGATTCCGATGATCAGGAAGTATGTTACCATGATAGGATGGTAGTACCTGATGTTGATAACGTAAGAAAGTTAGTCCTGGAGGAAGCTCATTCTTCAATGTATGCTATGAATCTAGGGAGAACCAAGATGTATCATAACCTAAAAGATATGTATTGGTGGCCTGGTTTGAAGAAGGATGTTGCTGAGTTTGTTATGCAGTGTCTGGTGTGTCAGCAAGTTAAAGTTGAACATCAAAAGCCTGCAGGAACAATGCAACCCCTGCCTGTACCACAGTGGAAGTGGGATCATGTAACTATGGACTTTGTGGTTGGTTTGCCAGCACAGCCAAAAGTCATGACCCATTTGGGTAATAGTTGATAGGTTGACAAAGATAGCACATTTCTTACCTGTCAAAACAACCTATACAGCTAAGAAGCTTGCACAAATCTACATAGATGAGACAGTTCATTTACACGGGGTCCCAGTTATAATAGTTTCTGATAGAGGTCCTCAGTTTACCAGTCGTTTTAGGGAGCGACTTCATAAAGCTTTGGGCACTCAGCTAAGGTTTAGTACAACTTTTCATCCTCAGAGAGATGGACAATCTGAGAGGACGATACAAACTTTGGAGGACTTTCTTAGGGCATGTGTCCTTCAGTTTGTGGGGAGTTGGGATCTACATCTGAGCTTGATAGTGCTTGCTTATAATAACAGCTATCAGCACAATATTGAGATGGTACCATATGAGGCTTTGTATGGTAGACGTTGTAGATCTCCCCTATGTTGGTATGAAACTGGTGAGTATCAACTTTTGGGTCCTGAGCTGGTTCAACAAACAACTGAGAAGATTAAAGTCTTACAACAACAGTTGAAAACAACCCAAGATAGACAGAAATCATATGCTGACAAGCGTTGTAGACCCTTAGAATTCCAAGTCAGAGACATAGTGTACCTCAAGGTTTCACCTTGGAAATCTATCCTGAGATTTGGAAAGAAAGGGAAGTTAGCTCCGAGATTTATGGGGACTTATCCAATCATTGAGAGGATGGGAAAGGTAGCCTATAAGCTGGAGTTACCACCTGAGTTGCATAGATTGCACCCAGTGTTTCATATCTCTATGTTGAGTAAGTGTCATCCTAACACTGAGTTAGTTCTACAACCTGTGGAGGTAGAACTAAATGATGACATATCTTATGTCGAAGGACCTGTGTTGATTCTTGACAAAAGAATCAAGAAGATGAAAAAGAAAGACATTAGTCTTGTAAAAGATCTCTGGAATCACCATGGCATTGAAGAAGCTATGTGGGAACTAGAGGATGAGATGAGGAGGAAATATCCTACTCTTTTCTCTTAATGTTTTGTTGATGATTTCAGGGACGAAATCATTGTAAGGGGTGGATAAACTTGTAACATCCCTAACCTGGGTTATGAATTAACCCTAGGTGATTTTCTTAATAAAAGTGATTATATGCAAGCTCTTATCTTTTGAAAAGTAATTAAGGCTCAAGAGGAACTTATATTATAATTTTAGTCCTTTTTGAATATTGTTGAAATCAATATTTTGCCTATTTTGTACTAAAGTGCAAATTACCAAAGTTGAGGAGTTTATTTGCAATTTGTGCATGATAATATGTTCCTCATGTGTTGAAGCATCATGAGAGTGAAGATGATGCCGGGGTATGGCTTGTGATAGCCTCCTAGTTTTGGTGTAATGTGCAATTTACCCAAAACCTAGGGTACAATATGTAAATTACCACTTCAAAAAGGTCCCTAATGTTTCTTGGCATCAAGAGGAGCAAAGAAAATGAGAGGGGCGCCTCATTTGAATTAAGTTGAAGGAGAGAGAATCTTGATATTAAAATAATCATGAATTAAGCATAATGGATATATTAATGCAAAAATAAATAAAATAAATGAAGGGCCTTCAACCAAAATTAAAATGGTGGAATTCATATGTATGAGTGGACGTCCTTGAGCTTTTCAAGGACCGAAAATATCCTAAGGAGGTGATATTCCACTCACCTTATTATAAGGAAAAGAATTTCCACTCAAAAATATATATTAGTATTATAATGGATTAAGGTGCTTAATTTCCTTTCCCTTAATCCATGGATAATGGAAGAGAGTTCGGTGGGTTTGAGTTTCCTTTGCAGGAAAGAAAACCAAGGAGGAAGAGGTGGTACCATTTTTGGAATTAATTGTTTTTTAATAAAACAATTTCTCTTTCATCAATTTTCTTATAAAAGAGCCTTTTCCAACCCACCTAAGGGTCTTTGTCGAGTCCTTTCTTCCCCTTGCTTGCAAAATCGACCAAGAAACCTAAGAACAGTAGGGAGCACGTCCCCAACCTGTTGGTAAGCCTTTGACCTTCATTCTTCTTGATTTAATGGTGAAAATCATAAAACAGTACATGATTTCTTCATTTCTTCACTCCATCTTCAACCCTAGTCGATCCTTTCACTCCAAAAGCTTGAGAAATGACCTTGGCAGGTTGATAGCTAGAGCTTCAATCACCATTGGAGCCATGAAGCTTGGAGCTTGGGATCAGATTTGAAGGCGGGTTATATAACTTTAATCCTTAATCTTTGTCATTGAATTCGATTTCTTCATGCAATTGAGTTAATTGTTATTATTACAATAGCCTTGATTAATTGATGGAGTTGCCATGGAAAATGGAAGCAGTTCTGTGAGTTTAAAGGTTGAAGATGATAACTTGTTCATAAGCATACACCTTAATCAAAGAACAAAAGAAACAGTCTTGGACTTTTGGTCCAAACGGTTTCACCAAACTGTTTGAGACCAAACGGTTTGCAAACCGTTTGGTAAAGTTGGACTCCAAACTGCATGGTTGAGTTGACCATTTGGTATGGTTGACCGTTTGAGGTCTGAACTCAATCAAAGTTTGGATGATGATCAAATGGACTTAATTGATTGATCTAATATGTACTCAATCCTTCAAGTAGAAACCCTAATTGAATTAATTGAAGAAATCCTTGATTGGTCCTAATGACTTCAAGACTTTTTGGGGCAAATGGTCTTAAGGCCGTTTGAGCCCAAACGGTCTTGAGACCATTTGGGACCAAATAGTTTCAAAACCGTTTGGTGGATTGAAGGTTGATCCTTGACCCATGGATGATGATCTAATGGTTTAGATTGATAAACCCTTCAATAGGATAATCAATGATCAATTCAATGGAGCAATTGGAAATCGATTTGATGGAGATATTACCTAGTAAGCCCTTGCGGTTTTGGAACTGATTTGGCCCAAACAGTCTTGAAACTGTTTGGTGTTGAAACTTCAAAACCGCATGGAGGTTTTAGTGGTTCAATCATTTGGATATTGAAGGCAATGATGGTTCTAATTATCCAATGATGGTTAGTCAATAAAGGTACAAAGGTTGAAACCCTAATAGTACCTAGGGATTTGTGTCAATTAAGGAAGGAACCCTAATTGTCATAAGATTAATGGCTTGGTACACTATGTCATTCATAGTTTTATGAAATTGATTGGAGGGTTGATATGACCTAATCAAGTTGAGAGGATAATAGCAAACATTTGATACATGATCTAATTCATGTGGTGATTTAGGGTATGATCCTTAAGTAAAGAAATCATGAACATAAGCCCTAATTGACAAGGTCGTTGAACCTTAGCCCTAATCCAAAGCAATATATAATTGAAACCCTAACCCAAGGAATGGATTCAACCCTAATTCAAGATGATGATGTGTATAGACCTATTTAAGAGTAATGTCATCCGAAACCCAAATTGGGATGAATAGTAAACCCTAATTATGGGTGATAAATTACGAAACCCTAATTGGGATGAATAGTAAACCCTAATTATGGGTGATGGATTACAAAACCCTAATTGGGATGAATAGTAAACATTAATTATGGGTGATGGATTACAAAATCCGAATTGGGATGAATAGTAAACCCTATTTATGGGTGATTGTTTATGAAACCCTAAATGGGATGAATAGTAAACCCTAATTATGGGTGATGGATTACAAAACCCTAATTGGGATGAATAGTAAACCCTAATTATGGGTGATGGTTTATGAAACCCTAATTGGGATGAATAGTAAACCCTAATTATGGTTGATGGTTTATGAAACCCTAATTGGGATGAATAGTAAACCCTAATGGTGGAACAATGAATATAAATCCTTTTATAGGGGAATTTGATGTGAAATTCTAACTAAGGATGGCTTCATGAGAAACCCCGATGATTGATGTGTTGTGAAGCCCAAACCCAGGGTAATGCTATGTATTGCTTAATGAACCGTAATCTCGGGCAATATGGTGATAAACCATATGTTTGATGTGAGAAGGGGATGATTATCCTTAAATGACATGAAATGGGAAACCCTAACCCTGGTAAGGGAATAGTGGTGTTACCCATGAATAGTGAATTCATATTTGTTGAACATGGTTCTGATATGCAATTGATATCACTGTATCATCTGCACTAACAATGCAGGCATCTTGAAATGATGATCATGGCCATGTATGAGCTATGATGTTTAATTCACTATTGTGATTGTACTTTGAGTGCCATAATATACCTTGCTGCCTGGTCAAGGTATCAAGATAGTTAATGGGCATCAAGTACCATGTGTGATGCTTGTAATAGCAAAGTATCATGTTTTCCTTGATCAATTGATCTAAAGGTGATGGTTACCTAAAAAAGTGGTAACAATGCTTAATGATGAATCAAGGGTTTAATCACCCAGGGCCATTTGATTGTGGTGAAGAAATTCAGAAGGGATTGAGTTCCCAATAACTTTTAAAGATTGTTAAGCAATTGATGAAAATAGTACATGTTTCTTTATAGCATTATCATACTAAGTTTTATTTGAGAACCTGCCTGATGTTAAAAGAATATGAAAATGTACTTAATTAATCAAGTGAAATCTATTCATGTAGTGCTCTGACCATAGATCCATCATCGTCAGCAGTTGGTGATGGTGAAACAGGTTTTCTAAAGGAATTCCTAGAATTTGCATATTTTGAAGCTATGGGGGTAAATGGGAAAAAATATCCTTACGTCCGGGTGAAGAGATTGAGGGAAGGAAAACAATAAACCTCTCAATCCTTCATGTGTCAGGATAGATATATCATAAATCTCCCGATGGTTGGGATGGATGTACCATTAATCTCTCAATGTTATTTTTATGTCAGGGTGATGGAGATAAACATTACTGCTCTCGATTTCCGATGAGAGTGCAGTTGACGTTGTACCTCTATAGCGAAGTTCCATTATACCCTAGAAATCTATTTGAGCAGTCGAAACAGTCCTGCTTGTAGTCTGGTGCTGACCAAGATGTGGGAGGTTATGGGAATCTGGCTCTTTCATTGACCTATTTATGGTACCGATTTCGATTCTAGAAATGGTCAGTTGGAGTATGAGTGGTATACCTCATCTCCTCAGAGCTTAAATTTGTTTGTAAACTATAATCAGCCGTGTAGTGTATTTGCATAAAATTGAAATACGAGAAATATTGATTGATGATATACTGCTTAGCATGCTTTTGATACATAAATGTACTTATGTTCCTTTAATTCATATTGAATATGAGACATGCTCCTTAGTCAGGTTATAGATGTAATATTGCATAAGAATGTTGCTCTTGTTTGCATAAACATTAATTCAACTGTTATTGATTTCTATTATCCCACTATTCAGTTTATTTCAATTAAACTGCATTGATAATGTTTTGGCGGAGAGTTATATGTCCCGCTGGAGAAATTTTTATAATTGTCTCACCCCCATGGGATCTAATTTTTTTGGTAGACGCAGACATCTAGGCAGAAACTCTTCTGCAGGAGAAGTGCAACAACAGTAGACACAGGGACAACAGTGATCCATCAGGTGGAGACATTGGTTGTCTAGTCTACTGTAGATAGTCCTATAGTCGTCTATGTACTCTCGGATCCTAGGAGTTAGTGTTTTGATACTTCGATCTGATATTTTGTGCATGTATGCCTCGAGGGGAAATGATGCATGTAATGTATATATGAACCAGGATGTAATGTTTTACTTTGGTTCTTAATGAAAGAGTCTTCCTTCAAATGGATCTCTTGATAAATGGTTTTAATTTTTAGTGATTTTCAGTAATTTTGCTGTTAATAATATGCTTCCGCATTAGTCAATCTAGTTTTATGAGTTGTATGTCATAGTCCTAGCCAGAATTACCAGTACAGACATCAATATTAAAATCCAAATTAGGCCCCACTATTAAAAATTGAGATTGTACTGGCACAAGACACAATGAAGAAATGTTAGGAGATGATGGCGTCATACCATACCCAACATGCCAATGCTTCAACAAATCAAAAGGCGTTGGAATTTGAGATCTCCATTTGGCAGTTAGTAAGCAACCCCCAACTGGCATGATCGCTTGCGAGCTCAAAAATAACCCCAAGCAACTGGAGCATCTGGAACAAGTAAACATTGTAATGACCAGGTCCAGAAATGTGTATATCACACCACCTACCTCCACTCCTTCCTGTACTCCTCCCAACAGAGATGAAAGCAGCCCAGTCGAAGCCCTGAATTGCTTGAATGACCATCCTATGGTCATCTATCTGTAGGAACAGATAGAGGAACCCCCTGTTGTAAGAACCTGTTACACTAAATGAGATTACTCAAAGTATAAAACACAATCAATCACTAATTAATCACACATCCAAAAATATGGGTAAATTAAAACCGATTTCAACGGCAACACCCACTCAGAAACTTTTGTATAAGAGCCCAACATCTTTCTTATATCCATACTATGCCAAGAATTTAATACAAATTGTTCTATCGTCTTTGCCACCACATATATACAAAGGAGAACAATATTCATATATGCTACACAAGAAAGTATTAATATGCTAACAAAAGTCTGATTCGGTTGAAACACCATATACAAACTTTTTCTCACCTGGACCTGAGAGTACAAGGACGACTCTAGGACACACTATACATCTTATCAACTTTATCAAAGATTCATTACTAAAGCTCCTATTTGCTTCCGCATGTTTGTTTTCATCACTTTCAATTACCTAAAAAAATGTGGTGAACCACAAGGGTGAGACCCATGTCCCAACAAGAGATATAACCTCCAACAACGTTTGTTGGTTATAACATTTTTAAGCAATTAAACAGTTAAACATTTTAATCAGTAAAAAAAATAAGATCAACAATATTGATTATTAACAAAATACATAAAGGAGTAGATAATAACTAACATCATTAGCCAGACTATCATCCTTTATCTTGTTGACAATGTTAGCAATTCAGTTGTGTTACACCTCGATCTCACAATCACCACTAATCATGAGACTAGGGCATAAATTGAGGATTTAACGTAATACAAAAATCACCCTTAACTTTTTTTTCTTCTTTTTCTTTCTTTCCAAACTCTTTGTTTTCTCTCATTGAACCACATAAACTAACTTTACAAGGGAATCTAAACATTGATTTCTCTAATCTGATTTCAACAGTAAAAATGCATGTATGAACATTCATTATGTTCCTCATACTCTTAAACACATAAGACTTGTTGATTCGCATATATTACTATAAAAGAGGAATAATGTTATACATCATCATTTACAACTATTTCTTATTTCTTTACAAGGACCTAGAGTGACAAGGACCGACTGAACTTAACTATACTCACACTTAACTCTTGTGGCAGATCTACTCTGATGCAATGATATCTTCAAGTCCACGTGGTTTCCCCAAAAATTGTGAGTAGAGGGCTGATCCAACTCGCTCAGTGAATGAGTACTTCAAAGAAATAGTCTAAAGCACTGATATAATTACAGATATACTTGAGAAACTGATACCAATTATAATAGTAGTAAGATTTAAAGAGATTGATCATTGACAATCATAAATGTGGCTGGATACTCTAGATTTCAATAAGAGTAAATCAATATATGAGCATGCTTGATTAATTTCAACGAGAACTAATAATTCCAAAACATACAAAGAATAATTGTTGGGAAACTGTACTCGAATCTTTCTTAGCCTTTCTTACTTATAAGAAACTTTTTAAACCTATATGAACATATTTTCGCTTATGCCCTGATCATATGCAGTGTACTCTACATATGATCTCACCGTACAAGACTTAGCTTAAAACCTGAGAAGCTAAGCCTAGAACTGAATCCGGGTCTGCTTGGCTCGAACCATCACGTCTGACTAAGGCGGCTAAACAATTGGTCTTTAATTGGACCTCTCCTTCTAGACTGAGTACACAAGCGGAGGGTCTGAGACGCTCTACATGCCTCATCTTGGTACGCTCTGTGGGTACCTCTTGGTTACCACCAGGAACTCCGGTTCATGTTGGGTAACTTATTTTCTCTTAGGAGACTTCCTCAAGAGCTTCATCTCCCCGCATGCTCAATGGGTGCGATCTGATCCCCATATACTGGTCACTGCCAGGGTGGATCATTTCCTCCCTACAGTGTAGACATCCGTAGGGAATCTACGGTGTTCAGGGCACCTATGTCTACTATTTTATTATTCTTGGAAAGCTCTTTCTACATTTTACCTTTCTCTTACTTATACATGACTCTGATATCTCTATGGTAACATGTCTATTTAGTTGAAGTTTATAACACAACATGTATATCATCCTTAACTTGGAAAAGCAGTATATTCAAACACTGTAATATACTGAGAAATCAACATACTATACATGGATGCAGACTGAAATACTTAAATAAACATAATGCATGTTCATTTGGCACTTATACACTAGAATCATGCAATGAAACATCTTAATATACTGATAAGAGCTAATTACTTGACATACAAGTAATCATCATTTGCACCCATAAATTATTTGCACTTTCTTAGAAAACGTGCACATCAAACCAAATACTAGGTTGTGCATATCATACTTAGAACATGGTAAACAAAATGCTTAATTCATTTAACACCCTATCCTTAGGGTTTCATTTACCTCATTCACTTATCACATGGCTCTCATAAGGATTTCATGCAACATAAACATTCACTGAATAAAGACTACTATCAACAAATCATATAAAATCAATACATGTATGAAACCTTGGAACTGATTTGAATTTGGTTTCTCATGTCATTCACTGTGATAACATGCATCAATAATAAAATTGAATAAATAAAGTCTATCATGTCAAGAAAATCTATTCAAATGGATTTCAAGATATCAATTCACAAATATCTAACTTTCCTCGCATCTAGGATTTCACCCTCTTTACTGAGATATCAAACAAACACTATTCATCTTATATGAAATTCAAGATAGTATCAGACATATATATACTATGAATTCAAATAAACAATCAGTCATAACCAAGGGAATCTAGATAAACAAATTTCTCTATTTAATTATACAACAATTTAAGTCATAGACAAATTCCCTATATTTCAGTTTACTCTTATGACCTCTGTGAATACTTAGGAAATTCTCATTAGTATGTATTGTATATATTTCTAATATGATTTTATCATATGAAATTCATCCAAACATAGGAAGAATATGTTTCATATCATTTTGCAACAACTTAGATCAAACACACAATTCAGGGTTTGTAGTCGCATACTAAGCAATTAAAGATTATGGATCCAAAGGTAGTAAGGATCATGTATACCATGCTCTCAATAATATCTTAACCCTCATTCCTTAATCAAGCTCATTATTTCCAACATTTCTCTTTGTGTCAACTAAGTTTCTTATCCTAGTTTTATGATTTACATGCTCATCTAGTTCTCTTCACTTTAACTCTTCTGAAGACTCTTCACTTCTATGTACTTATCGTATACTTAACTCTTTTCTTCTATTTTCCCTTTTCTTTGGAGTACATAAAAACATTGTACTCAGTTATATAATCCATTCCTCATGATTGAATCTTACTATATTGGCCCTTACATACTTTTCTCATATATTTTCCATATTTCATATTTAAAGTTCATATAATGCTAATCATTAAACTTAATCTGAACCTTATGTTGTGTTCTTTTATTTCCAATTAAGGGTTTCTCATAAGAAACCCCAAAGTTGGATCTCATATATCAGTTCCAACTGATTCTTATCTATTCTAATCTTTACATATGTTTCAACATCTTAGTGTATAAACATTCTCACTATGATGTCGGTCTAATATATCCAGAGTCTACTCTTATTATATTGTTAATAGGAGTCATTAGATCCCAGTAATGCATCCTTCCAACCAGACCAAGATGAATCTATAGTCCTGAAGCCAAGAGCTACTCAAGATTGCTCAACTCCTATTCATCTCAAAGATCATTTCTAGTCTACTTGATACAAAGAATATAATCAATAAATGTGACAAATGCATAGTGTAAAAAAAATCTTAAAGACCCATATATATTTCAAAATACTAAATATTTAAATTCAAACATATAAGAGATTTTCTATTCATCTCCAATAAAACAACAATATGAAATGAAATTTCTATCTCATTTTATATTTATGCTCCTACTTCATGTTACTTATCTTATTTCTAGCCCTAATATTTCTAGGGTTTCTCTCTAGACCATCCATCCACTGTATACCTGGCCAGGGTATACATGAAAGAATAGACATAGTAGCTTGATATTAGTTCACCCAAGTACTCAGATATTGTCACAGGATATCCAAATACTCAAATCCTAGAGATACATCATAAGATCTCCTATCTGCCACATTTATGACTCTAACTTACTAACTTAATGGTCCTTGACAACTCAGCCTAAACTGTGATACCATGTTGTTACACCCCGATCTCACAATTAAACCACTAATCATGAGATTAGGGCATAAATTGAGGATTTAACGTAATTCAAAGATCACCCTTAACTTTTTTTTCTTCTTTTTATTTCTCTTCGAACTCTTTGTTTTCTCGCATCGAACCACATAAACTAACTTTATAAGGGAATCTAAACATTGATTTCTCTAATCTGATTTCAACAGTAGAAATGCATGTATGAATATTCATTATGTTTCTCATACTCTTAAACACATAAGACTTGTTGATTCACATATATTGCTAAAAGAGGAATAATGTTATACGTCATCATTTACAACTCTCTCTTATTTCTTTACAAGGACCTAGAGTGACAAGGACCGATTGAACTTAACTATACTCATACTTAACTATTGTGGTAGATCTACTCTGATGCAATGATATCTTCATGTCCACATGATTTCCCTAAAAATTGTGAGTAGAGGGGTGAGCCTACTCACTCAGTGAATGAGTACTTCAAAGAACCAGTCTAAACTACTGATATAATTACAGATATACTTTTGAGCAATTGATATCAATTATAACAACAATAAGCTTTAAAGAGATTGATCATTGACAATCATAAATATAGCAGGATACTCTAGATATCAACAAGTGTAAATCAATATATGAGCATGCTTTATTAATTTCAATGAGAACTAATAATTTAGAAACATACAAAGAATAATTGTTGGGAAACTATACTCGAATATTTATTAGATTTTCTTACTTATAACAAACTCTTTAAACCTATATGAACATATTTTAGCTTATTCCCTGATCATATGCAGTGTACTCTACATATGAAGACCCATAGCGAACTACGATCTCATCGTACAAGACTTAGCTTAAAACCCGGGAAGCTAAGCCTACAACTGAATTCGGGTCTACTTGACTTGAACTGTCACGTCTGACTAAGGTGGCTAAATAGCTGGCCTTTAACTGGACCTCTCCTTCTAGGCTGAGTACACAAGCGGAGGGTCTAAGACGCTCTATGGGCCTCATCTTGGTATGCTCTGTGGGTACCTCTGGGTTACCACCGGAATCTCCAGTTCAAGTTGGGTAACCTTTCTCTTAGGAGACTTCCTCAAGGGATTTGTCTCCCTGCATGCTTTGTGGGTGCGATCCGATCCCTGTATACTGGTCGCTGCCAGGGTAGATCGTTTCCTCCCTACAGCACAGACATCCGTAGGGAATCTACGATGTTCAGGGCACCTATGTCTATTATTTTATTATTCTTGGATACATTTTACCTTTCTCTTACTTAAAGTTGACTCTGATATCTCTATGGTACCGCGTCTATTTAATTGAAGTTTATAACATAACATGTATATCATCCTTAACTTGGAAAATCAGAATATTCAAACATTGTAATATATTGAGAAATCAACATACTATACATGCAGGCATACTGAAATACATAAATAAACATAATGCATGTCCATTTGGCACTTATACACTAGAAACATGCAATTAAACATATTAATATAATGATAAGAGCTAATTACTTGGCGTACGAGTAATCGTCATTTGCACCCATAAATTATTTGCACTTTCTTGAAAAATGTGCACATCAACCCAAATCCTTGGATGTGCATCTCATATTGAGAACATGGTAATCACAATGCATATTTCATTTAACACCCTATCCTTAGGGTTTCATTACCTCATTCACTTATCACATGGCTCTCATAAGGATTTCATGCCGCATAAACATTCACTGAATATAGACTACTATCAAAACATGATATAAAATCAATATATGTATGAATCCTTGGATCTGAGATGAATTTGAGTTTTCGTACCATTCACTGAGATAACATGAATCAATAATAAAATTGAATAAATAAAGTCTATCTTGTCAAGAAAATCCGTTCAAATGGATTTCATGATATCTATTTGCAAATATCCAACTTTCCTCGCATCAAGGGTCTCACCCTCTTTACTGAGATATCAAAAAAACACTATTCACCTTAAATGAAATCCAAGATAGTATCTGACATATAAGTACTATGAATTCAAATAAACAATCATTCATAACCAAGGGAATCTAGATAAACAAATTTCTCTATTTAATTATACAACAATTTCAGACATAAACAATTTCCTTATATTTCAGTTTACTCTTATAACCTCTGTGAATACTTAGGAAATTCTCATTAGGATGTATTTTATAAATTTCTAATATGATTTTATCATCTAAAATTCATGCAAACAGAGGAAGAATCTGTTTCATATCATTTTGCAACAACTTAGATCAAACACACAATTTAGGGTTTGTAATCGCATACTAAGCAATTAAGGATTATTGATGATTTAACCAATTTTCGTGCAATATATTGTTTAAAGGAAGTTCCCACTCACCCTAATGTGTGAAAACAACTTAACAATGCAGCTCATCCGTGAAAATCTCGATCTCATATCAAATCCCTAGCAATTCACCTGATTCTTCTTCCTTTCAACTCGGAAACCCTAGAAATGAGGGATTATGAAGAAATAGTGAGAAAAGGTGAAGTTTTGACACCATTTTGGATCAAATCAGAGGAGGGACATATGGAAAATATGAAATATGGAAAATATATGAGAAAAGTACTCCAAAGCAATTCAGGGTTTGTAGTCGCATACTAAGCAATTAAAGACTTAGAATCCAAAGGTAGTAAGGATCATGTATACCATGCTCTCAATAATATCTTAACCCTCATTCCTTAATCAAGCTCATTATTTCCAACATTTCTCTTTGTGTCAACTAAGTTTCTTATCCTAGTTTTATGATTTACATGCTCATCTAGTTCTCTTCACTTTAACTCTTCTGAAGACTCTTCACTTCTATGTACTTATCGTATACTTAACTCTTTTCTTCTATTTTCCCTTTTCTTTGGAGTACATAAAAACATTGTACTCAGTTATATAATCCATTCCTCATGATTGAATCTTACTATCTTGGCCCTTACATACTTTTCTCATATATTTTCCATATTTCATATTTAAAGTTCATATAATGCTAATCATTAAACTTAATCTGAACCTTATGTTGTGTTCTTTTATTTCCAATTAAGGGTTTCTCATAAGGAACCCCAAAGTTGGATCTCATATATCAGTTCCAACTGATTCTTATCTATTCTAATCTTTACATATGTTTCAACATCTTAGTGTATAAACATTCTCACTATGATGTCGGTCTAATATATCCAGAGTCTACTCTTATTATATTGTTAATAGGAGTCATTAGATCCCAGTAATGCATCCTTCCAACCAGACCAAGATGAATCTATAGTCCTGAAGCCAAGAGCTACTCAAGATTGCTCAACTCCTATTCATCTCAAAGATCATTTCTAGTCTACTTGATACAAAGAATATAATCAATAAATGTGACAAATGCATAGTGTAAAAAAAATCTTAAAGACCCATATATATTTCAAAATACTAAATATTTAAATTCAAACATATAAGAGATTTTCTATTCATCTCCAATAAAACAACAATATGAAATGAAATTTCTATCTCATTTTATATTTATTCTCCTACTTCATGTTACTTATCTTATTTCTAGCCCTAATATTTCTAGGGTTGCTCTCTAGACCATCCTTCCACTGTATACCTGGCCAGGGTATACATGAAAGAATAGACATAGTAGCTTGATATTAGTTCACCCAAGTACTCAGATATTGTCACAGGATATCCAAATACTCAAATCCTAGAGATACATCATAAGATCTCCTATCTGCCACATTTATGACTCTAACTTACTAACTTAATGGTCCTTGACAACTCAGCCTAAACTGTGATACCATGTTGTTACACCCCGATCTCACAATTAAACCACTAATCATGAGATTAGGGCATAAATTGAGGATTTAACGTAATTCAAAGATCACCCTTAACTTTTTTTTCTTCTTTTTATTTCTCTTCGAACTCTTTGTTTTCTCGCATCGAACCACATAAACTAACTTTAAAAGGGAATCTAAACATTGATTTCTCTAATCTGATTTCAACAGTAGAAATGCATGTATGAATATTCATTATGTTTCTCATACTCTTAAACACATAAGACTTGTTGATTCACATATATTGCTAAAAGAGGAATAATGTTATACGTCATCATTTACAACTCTCTCTTATTTCTTTACAAGGACCTAGAGTGACAAGGACCGACTGAACTTAACTATACTCATACTTAACTATTGTGGTAGATCTACTCTGATGCAATGATATCTTCATGTCCACATGATTTCCCTAAAAATTGTGAGTAGAGGGGTGAGCCTACTCACTCAGTGAATGAGTACTTCAAAGAACCAGTCTAAACTACTGATATAATTACAGATATACTTTTGAGCAATTGATATCAATTATAACAACAATAAGCTTTAAAGAGATTGATCATTGACAATCATAAATATAGAAGGATACTCTAGATATCAACAAGTGCAAATCAATATATGAGCATGCTTTATTAATTTCAATGAGAACTAATAATTTAGAAACATACAAAGAATAATTGTTGGGAAACTATACTCGAATATTTATTAGCTTTTCTTACTTATAACAAACTCTTTAAACCTATATGAACATATTTTAGCTTATTCCCTGATCATATGCAGTGTACTCTACATATGAAGACCCATAGCAAACTACGATCTCATCGTACAAGACTTAGCTTAAAACCCAGGAAGCTAAGCCTAGAACTTAATTCGGGTCTACTTGACTTGAACTGTCACGTCTGACTAAGGTGGCTAAATAGCTGGCCTTTAACTGGACCTCTCCTTCTAGGCTGAGTACACAAGCGGAGGGTCTAAGACGCTCTATGGGCCTCATCTTGGTATGCTCTGTGGGTACCTCTGGGTTACCACCGGAATCTCCAGTTCAAGTTGGGTAACCTTTCTCTTAGGAGACTTCCACAAGGGCTTCGTCTCCCTGCATGCTTTGTGGGTGCGATCCGATCCCTGTATACTGGTCGCTGCCAGGGTAGATCGTTTCCTCCCTACAGCACAGACATCCGTAGGGAATCTACGATGTTCAGGGCACCTATGTCTATTATTTTATTATTCTTGGATACATTTTACCTTTCTCTTACTTAAAGTTGACTCTGATATCTCTATGGTACCGCGTCTATTTAATTGAAGTTTATAACATAACATGTATATCATCCTTAACTTGGAAAAGCAGAATATTCAAACATTGTAATATATTGAGAAATCAACATACTATACATGCAGGCAGACTGAAATACATAAATAAACATAATGGATGTCCATTTGGCACTTATACACTAGAAACATGCAATTAAACATATTAATATAATGATAAGAGCTAATTACTTGGCGTACGAGTAATCGTCATTTGCACCCATAAATTATTTGCACTTTCTTGAAAAATGTGCACATCGACCCAAATCCTTGGTTGTGCATCTCATATTGAGAACATGGTAATCACAATGCATATTTCATTTAACACCCTATCCTTAGGGTTTCATTACCTCATTCACTTATCACATGGCTCTCATAAGGATTTCATGCCGCATAAACATTCACTGAATAAAGACTACTATCAAAACATCATATAAAATCAATATATGTATGAATCCTTGGAACTGAGATGAATTTGAGTTTTCGTACCATTCACTGAGATAACATGAATCAATAATAAAATTGAATAAATAAAGTCTATCTTGTCAAGAAAATCCGTTCAAATGGATTTCATGATATCTATTTGCAAATATCCAACTTTCCTCGCATCTAGGGTCTCACCCTCTTTACTGAGATATCAAAAAAACACTATTCACCTTAAATGAAATCCAAGATAGTATCTGACATATAAGTACTATGAATTCAAATAAACAATCATTCATAACCAAGGGAATCTAGATAAACAAATTTCTCTATTTAATTATACAACAATTTCAGACATAAACAATTTCCTTATATTTCAGTTTACTCTTATAACCTCTGTGAATACTTAGGAAATTCTCATTAGGATGTATTTTATAAATTTCTAATATGATTTTATCATCTAAAATTCATGCAAACAGAGGAAGAATCTGTTTCATATCATTTTGCAACAACTTAGATCAAACACACAATTTAGGGTTTGTAATCGCATACTAAGCAATTAAGGATTATTGATGATTTAACCAATTTTCGTGCAATATATTGTTTAAAGGAAGTTCCCACTCACCGTAATGTGTGAAAACAACTTAACAATGCAGCTCATCCGTGAAAATCTCGATCTCATATCAAATCCCTAGCAATTCACCTGATTCTTCTTCCTTTCAACTCGGAAACCCTAGAAATGAGGGATTATGAAGAAATAGTGAGAAAAGGTGAAGTTTTGACACCATTTTGGATCAAATCAGAGGAGGGACATAATCTTGACATGTGAGATAAGATTAACCATTAAAAAATATGCAAAGAAGCTAAACTTACATGATTTCATCATTCCTCAGACCGCAAAACCCTAGGTCAGCATCTCCATCACTTTCTCCTCTCAAACCCTGACTCTCCCTCTCTCTATAGGATTGTGTTTCTCTGTATTGAATCATGAATTATGAGAGATCCTTTTGTGTTAGGTTGACCATATAGAGCAATTGAGTTTCTTGGGTCAATTGCACATTGACCCCTCACTATACCTTTTCTTATTTCAGCTGAATTTTCTATCATAAAAGTATTATTGAAATTCGCCTACTTATAAGGTCTAAATGTATCAAAAAATTATGAAAAGTTTACATGTTATTTACTACTAAGTTTTAGATTCCCAGTTAAAATTTCAGATCATTTGGAGTTACCAATCGATAATTAAAAATAAAACACTATACTATAGAAAAGTACTCAGTCAGCATTTTGGTCGAAGTATAGTTCAACTGAGAACCACATTCAAAGAACACTAAAATATTCTGAAATTTTTCTCCAATATGCATGATTGAGTTATACATATCATATACAAAATTAAATTAAATACAAAATTTGTAGAAAATATGAAAATCATTTATCACACTGCTATCATGATAAAATTCCATATTCATCTTTTATCAAAACCCTAATTTTTGCCGATTAGGGTTTCCATTTTCTCAAACCCTAATTCTTCAAACTAAAATCATAGTTAGAGTTTTTTCTTAGGTTTGAAACATCACAATTGATCTACTGTCATTAATCAAGTCTAAACGATGTTCAATCTAATCAAGCATGTAATCATTCAGGTAAACCCTAGTTTACCAATTAAGCACAAATTTGGTCATTACAAGTAGCATATGCAGTTCGAGCATCATGAGCAAGTCTTGTAACATATCATAGCTAACAACATGAGCATGTCTAATTGGTTGAAGATATCAACATCATAAGAAGAGCTAACTACATAAGCACAACTACCTGGATAAGCATAATTAGCAGTATATGCATCTCTAGTTACAAAGGCATGGCTAGCATGCTAAACATAACTAATAACATGAGATAGCTAACATCATGATTATAATAAGCAATAGAAGTATAGTTATCATCATAAGCATGGCTACTGTATGTATGCATCTACAATATTAAGCATATCCACAACATAAGTATATCTACTATCTCTTAATTGCACTAAGCATCATCTTTATGTAAATATAACAAACAAGGTTTATCATTCAATGTGAAACATTATGTATAACCCTAAAAAAATATACTACATGTCTATCTTACACCTTTTATTATGTTGTGAGGAAATTGAGGATACCACTCAAAATCCAACTGACCACTGTTAAGTCGAAATCAATGCCATACAATATCTAGGAAGAGTCGGACTCGTAAGATATTCGCCGCCCCCGATCAGTACGGGTCTGCCATAGTGCCACATAAGGTCAAGCTACTAATAGCCTAGTCCGTCCTTGGTACATGTCAAGACACTAGTGAAAGGCGGTGGGTACGCATACCCTACCATTCGCGGTACAACCGCAGTTGTCCTCCAATATCATCACATATATATAATCACCGAGACACGACTGCAACCACTCTCAAACTGAGGTCTAGGTATGACTGTAGTCATCCTCCCTAAACACTTGAATTCAGGATGACAAGCACCCCACATACTCATCAGTATGCACTCTGAGTTTCCCTTAGGAATACTCGTTTCACCATCTGGCAAGTTTTGACACTCAGATGGATCTATGGCATAGGGCACTACATGATTAGAGTTTCACTTGATTAGTTATGCCAATTGGGTGAATTAAGGATGCATCAAATAAGTGGACATACAAACCCTATTTCACTTCTAACAAGCATATAAATATCACAACTTCAAAATATATAAAATGTGTGAAACTTAATTTCTCATCTCATCATCACATGGTACTATTCACTTGCCATTCACGAGACCACACTAGTCATCATATTACCATAAGATATAAATCCTTTCCACTATGTCATAGGGTATCAACCTTTATGAACACAAGAGGATTACACCTCATTCAGGGCTCAACCATGCCCAAAGGTCATTAAGACCATCATACTATTCCCTGTAAGATCATCATTATTTTTCCATGCCTTATAACAAGGCTCAACAACATCACTTACATATAATACACTAGATCAACACAATATTGCATTAATGAGCTAGGAGATATTCATAAACAATCATAACAGGGTTACATAAACATTAAGAGCATTCCTTTATTACATCAACATGCAAGGAATCTAGATATGATTAACACTCATCATATTCATTATACACATGTTTAGCATAAGAAAGTAACAACCATGTGGCTATAATAACCACCAATGAACACATTAAGGTTATGATCATGTTAAGGAGGTTATTCTACCATCATTCCATAATATGAGAATGTTAAACATGAATACTCATATTTATGTATTTGCATTAGAGTTAGGTTCAACATGATAAATTATATCAATGTTACTAATCAGCACTCATACCCAAACCCTAACTCACGACATACCCATTGGATCATGGATGCATAAGGTGAAGAATCACCATCACATTCCATACTATTCTCAAGTATGAACCAACAAATAAATCAAGGTGTAACTAGTAGGTTATAGCATACTAGGGCTTCAACAACAATAAGAGAGTACACCATGATTGTATTGATCATTCAACGACTATTCTTACCCAATTACCATCATTTAGTTATATTAAAGATGGGTATAGAAATCTATACCTCAATAGGGTTACATATCAACACAATATTATTATCATCCCTTCTATTCATATGAGTGAATAGTTAAGACTACCTTATTAAGGATAACCCTCCATTTGTTCCATCATCATTCAACCCTGATCAGTATACCACAATGTCGCCCAAAACCATTGAATGTTTAAAAGGTAAGACCATTAATTGTTTACATAAGTAACCACCTTGGATAAACCACCTATGAAGTCCTCGATTTGTTCTCTAGAAAGATTCACCATATAACCGTAGAAATCCCTTGATTAACAACACAAAAAGTTCCACTGAGAGTAGGGTAAAACCCACAATCAATTGTTCATTGAAAACAAGCCATCCATTGTCAACAATTAAGTTCCTTAAGTTGATCATATAAAGGAAACCATCTAATCACATTATTTGGACCAACATATTACACTAGCCATCATTCCACTTTATTGGAGGAATAAACAGTAGATCTTGACCATTGGGTCAAGTTCATATATTAAAACTATCAATTACAGTATAGGTCCGACCATTGCATCAAATGACCCAAGAAACCAATGGTCTAAGGCTTAATTGATGATACAACAAAAATGCTGGACTCAACATAGGTTTTAGAGATGTGATCCACCCTCAATAGTAACCATTAAATAACCATACATTGTTAGATCAACACTATATTCATTAATCACCATCAAATATTAAGCTAATGTCATCATTGATTGATAACATCAGTAGGGTACATAATGGTCGATCATTAAACGTGTAATTGGTCCAAAACCTGACCTAAGGGGGTTACCATAGGTTGTCACCATCATTTGACACCCTTGATCACGACCATGATTTTTTATGAAGAAAACACTATAGGGTTTTTGCAATGGTACCATCATCAGGTCATGGTTTATAGAAGAAATAAACATTAAACCCTAAAATTGACCATTAATTGATAGGTTCTTAGCAGCATAGATTGTCAAAAAAACCTGATCCAAGTCATATAACACATTAGGAATAATGTACACATGATCACATGTTCATATATAACTGAAATCAAAATAGGAAACATTATAAAAATCAAAATCCTAGTCAAGCATAGCTTTTTAGTGCATGGATCATCATTTTCAAACAAGAACATGATCTACAAAGCTTATGGTAAGAAATAAACGTGGATCATGTTATAGAACTTGCCTCTAGTGAGAAGTTGAAACCCCACACAGAAGAAATCTCTAGCAGGTAGGGTAGAAAATCCAAGAATAAGATACAAATTTGTCCATCTAGCACCTTTCTTCATCAAATGAGCAAACCCTAAACATAAGGAGCAAGAAAGGTAGGGTTTTAGAGATTTAGAGCAAATTCTACAATGGAACAGAAAGATTCCTACTTGCAGGAAGGTCTAAGGAAGGAGAAGAGAAAGAAAAACGAAGAAGGAAGGAAGAAAACAACTAGCCTTGGTCGAATTCCCTAGAAGATGACCTTAGAAACCCTAGGTAGGGCTAGATGGAGCCCAAGGATACCTTTTGTGATGGAGTGGACTTTTAGAATCCTAAAATGTATAATTACACAAGTGAAGTCATACATGTTGAGTTGTTTTGGAGAATCCCAAATGTTTTGGTAAATTTGGAGTGTTGATTGGGGTTTATATAATGATTAGAATCATAAGTTTATGCCTATGTGAGGAATTTAATTGGATTGTCAAATAGTTGAGTTTTGGAACTGAATTCATGTACAAGGTAACTTGAGTATCAAGGAAGATACGGTTAAAATTTGGTGGCATTTTCATGTTCCTAGAGGGAGTTAGTGAGGTTTGATATTTGAGAAATAATGTGTTTGATTGATGTGTAATAGACCTAAGTGCAACTATATAAGCCTAAGTCAGGTTGTGTCAAGCCCTTAGTTTGGATGGGTCTGCATGTGTGACGTCCCTGGATTTTCTAAAACTTAATCTGATGTGCGACATCCAAATTGAAACCCTCACCTCAGCGAGAATCCCAATTTAAACATCCCACACTAGGCTAAGAAGGAGAAAATTAGAGGAAGTCAGAAGGAAACACATCAGTAGCACATGTACATGAACAATAATAAAACCATACACACATGTTCACCATTCAACATATAATTACAACATGAATTGTTACAACATTCGATATTACATATTGAATAGAAAATGTATACATATACATGTACTACATCTAAACTATAGGATCTTAAGACAACAGGTCCACCTGTACATCAGCTCGCCACACAACTCTCACTATCATGGATCTTCAAGAGCATAACCACAACCTAAACAAAAGATTACATGTGGTACATGTCAGCACAATATTCAAGAATATTGTACTGAGTACGCCTACGTGTCTTTTATATACCTCTCATCATATCTTGGCAATAAGATAAAACTAATACTTGGCAGCATTAAACAAATTATAAGAAAAGGCGTATCGTTGCACAAAGATATTTGTTACCAGAAGAGAACACATCTTTTAGGCACATTTCCATTATATGTAAACTTGATCAACCACATGCACTATTCTACCAAAGAGATTTAGTGCTCACATGTACTATTCTGCCAAAGAGATTTAGTACTTCATAAATGCACTATTCTGCCAAAGAGATTTAGTGCTCACGTGTACTATTCTGCCAAAGAGATTTAGTACTTTCATCAATGCACTATTCTACCAAAGAGATTTAGTGCTATCATATAATGGACCAGATATCTTGTGTTTCATGTGTTCATAGCAATAAGTATGGAAAATCATGCAACATATCATACAAGAACAATCATTTCAATCAATATCATATGCCAAGTTTGTACTACCATATAAGGCAAGCATATTGTATAATAAGCCAAGTAAGAGGTAATGGCGTACCTTCCAAAGAGACATCCTAATCGCATACCACTGATGTCAACTATAAGCTTGGTCAAACCTGATCAAGACAAGATCATATACTATCATCAGGTTCTCATCTTCTTACATCTCATCTTAACCCTAATCATGTTCATTAGGGCTTTACTTAGTCTCTTAAGTATATTCCCACTTCTACTTGTATTCTCATCTTAGGATTATCTTTGCCAATGTCTTTCTCCAGATTATGGTTCTTATTTGAATCATTAACTTCCATGCCATTTTGTGCACATATATATTAACCCTAAGTTACATCATTAACCTAGATTAGGGTTTTATAACATGTATTAATATTCATCTTGATATAACATGAATTTTGTTCATCATTATGATCTCATAATTAAAAGTAAGGTTCAACATACTGATATGAGCTTTCTCTGTAAATTTCATCATTTATTGAGCATTTGTGCATTTATTGCATTTTATTTAGGGTTAAAAGCCCTAATTAGCCATATAGAGCAAAATACATGATTTCGTGCATCAACATGACCATAACTGATATCATATGCATTAAAAACATAATTATGAATCTACTGACATTTTTCTATAATTTTATGTCATCATTTGCTATTTATTATCCATTAAATAAGCATTACACATCTTACATATTATCAACTATATTCGTTACTCAAAATCCTGATATTATACTACCATCTTGTTCTACGCATTTTTATGAACATTTTGGTATATTGTTTGTATTTTTCCGATAAACGAGCTATTTATTACGATTTATGCAATATCTATACATAGTAGAGGGTAATTACCTTGAATGGCCAATCCTGTGGCGACACGTGTCCTGTGGGAGGGGAGCTCCTTGATGAGCTGGCTGGTCTAGCTCTTAGATCCGGTTGGCTAGAAATTGGGCCCGGTTCTTCTCCCTTCTCCCACATGCGACTGGACTCTCTCTGTCCTCGTGCTTGCTCACGTCCTCATGTCTGCCGTTGTGCGGCTCCTTATTCCGATGCGTGCGCCGCCGCCTGGCCCAGCTTCGGCGAGCAAAAGATTTGTTGTTGGCTCGTTCTCCTTGCGGACTCAAGGATCTCACCTGGAGTGGCTGCTTGTACAGCGACAAAGCAAAAGCGGAAAAACCCTGGCCTCCATGTCGCCGCCACACACATCCAAGCCGGCGAGAGGTCGATCTCCAGACCATCCTCCCCATGAAGCTGCCGCCGCACAACTTGTGTCTGGTGAGGAAAACGACCACCCACTATGGTCGACGCCTCTATGCATCTCCCTATTCCTTTCTCTCTCGCATTAAATGCCGTCATCCATCCAGTTCTGGGTGCGATCTGCTGTCATGGGAGAGGTTTTCGGCGAGCATTCGGCCTCCGTTTCCCCTCACTCAGCTCCTCTTCGGGTCATCATGCACATGCTACATCAGCATCCCCCGGGATGTTGCGGTAGAGGTAAAGGGGCACACTGCCCCCCTCTCAAGCACAACCTCCGTTCGTCATCACTACCATCAGCTCTCGCTCCGATGAGCAATCGTATAGACTAGGTACTCCTCTCCCTATCCAAAGGCCTCGTGGAAGCACTAAAGCACCTGTGTATCTCCGACGACTGCTTGGAAGGCAGTTGTGCATCCGAGATGCTGCCACCACATGCAGAAGGCTGATTGCTGCCACTGCGGCGGAGAAAAAGAGGAAAACAGCCTCTGCGCCAAGATCTTTATTCAGATTAGAAGAAGTACAATGACTCTTCAGCACCATCTAGTCTCTCTCTCGAGCCCCCCCCCATTTCTTCACTTCGTATCTCTAGCCACCACCTGATCACCATGGTGGAGGGCATGGGGAAATGGGTACCTTCTAGCATCCTCCCAATGACCCATTTGAGGGGTCTATCAAAATGTCTGTCCAGGAGTACAACTTCTCTCGCACGCACGAAGTCCATTCCGAAGCCACGATCAAAGGGGGAAACAATGTGCGCGGTACTTTTCAAAGTCAAGGTGTAACAACAACGTTGAAGAAGTAATCTTGATCGTTGGTCATTTTTGTGCGGTTGAGACAGATCCTAGACTACAGGGAATCCGTGGCCACTCTATTCTCAAGAGTGTGTGACACTGGTGTATCAAAATCTAGGTTGCCAATAACCAGATGCTTACTCATCAAATGCATTAATGTACAGATAAGTCCCTTATATTCGAATGGTTATATATCCCTCTAAGCTAAAACAAACTTAACAAAACTTTAACCATAGCTTTATTATACTTCAAGGCACACACCATTCAATTTTGATGCCTAAATTCAACTATATGACCAATCAATTAAATTCCTCAAATAGGCATAAAAAGAGAGATCTTAATCATTATATAAATCTCAATCAACATTCCAACTTTATTAAAATACTTGGAACTCTCATTATAACTCAAGATATTGATTCTAATATGTTACTGGAGATTTATGGATTTCAAGAATCCACTCCATCACATCCTACACACCTTACAATATATTTCGTCCTCGAAATTAAGCCAAAATCCACTTTGTCACAGCATGGCCTAAATCTGACCTTGGATCTCAGATCCAGTGGTTTTGACTTTTCCCAAGGAGGAGGCCACAAATCACTGTTGGCAAGGGATCATCCCAGACCCTCGGATACGTAATCGACGAATAATAGGTCATCCCCTACATTGCGGTTAGAACAAGGTAGTGGAGCAGTTGGCGCCGCAACTCCCCCATCATCCCATGTTGTGGTCATGGCCCGGTGAAGGGCTTGAATTGGGCGGTTTTTCTCACCTTGATCAGACCTATACCCCGACCCCTCTTTTGGGGCGTTTGACGAAGAGAGCAGGGAGAATGAGCTCTCCCATTCCCTGCCTTCTCCACCGCATGGAGCAGGTGGTGGATGGGATGAGGATACAGAGGCAGAGGGTAGATCGAAGATAGATGAAGAAGGGAAAATGAAGCTTGTGGTCAGTGGAGTCGAATGCAGGCAATTTTGTGCCCAGAGAAGGCTTGTGCATAGTTCTTCTCCCCAGCGATGGAGGACATGGATGAGTTCCTGGAGGTGGTGCGAAGCTTTTGGAAGCTTCATCTTGGTGCAAGGATGACCAGAGGCAGATCACCTCTTTTGCTCCACTGTGTCAGAGCCTTACAACGGCGAGCTCAAGGGCACCAGGGTTTGGAGATGCGGACGAGAACCACAAAGCCATGGACGTCGTGGAGGGGACCTCAAAGTTGTGGGCGCCGTGGGGTGCTTGCGAAGAAGACCTTGAGTTGGAAAATTGCTCGCCAGAGCTGAGCGTTGTGGTGGCGCACACAGAGAACAGGGAAGCCCGATCACGTGAGAAAGAGAGAAAGAAAGGAGGACCGGGTCAGGCCAAGAACCAACTGTTCTAGGGAAGCAGACCGGGTTCATAGGATGTGAACCAGTAGCAGCAAGCAAAGGATGTGTGCCATCCCAAATGGCCACGTGTCAGTGGCCGATTGGCCTAAAAAGGTATTTTCTTCAAAAATGTTGACATCTTACTCGATTATCAGAAAAATACATATAATATACCGAAATTCTCAGAAAAATGAGTAGAACACAATAAAGGTATAATATCAGGCTTTTGAGTCAGTAATCTGTATGATATCATGTAAGATGCTTTATAATTGTTTCATGAGTAATAAATATCAAATGATGATATAAAATTATGGAAAAATGTCAGTAGATTCATAATTATGTTTATAATGCATATGATGTCTGATATGGTCATGTTGATGTACAAAATCATTTAATTTGCTTAATGTGGCTAATTAGGGCTAATAACCCTAAATAAAATGTAATAAATACTTATGTGCTCAATAAATGATGATATTTATAAAAAACCCTCATATCAGTAACTACAAGATAATATGTAGATCTACGATCAGTTTTATACACGAAATTGTTGTTATATGAAGTTGACCTTTAATACATGGTTTAAAACCCTAATCTCGGTTAATGGTGTAACCTAGGGTTAATGGATGTGCCCAAAAATGCTATGGAAGATAATGTTTAGATAATGAATCATAATCTGGAATATGACATCAGTAAGATAAATATAAGACAAGAATGCAAGTGATATGAAAATATACTACAGAGATAAGGCAAACCCTAAAATGGATATAAATAGGTTTAGTGATGATAAGAATTTGATGAAAGTACATGATCTTGTCTTAATCAGGGTTGACCAAAGATGTAGATGATATGAGGATATGATGATTAGGTTTGTTCTTAATCAAGGTACACCTTTAGCTCTTACTTGGTTTATTATACAATATGCTTGTGTTATATGTGTAGTAAAATACTTGGCATATGATATTGGATGAAATGATTTTTCTTGTATGATATGTTGCATGATTTTCCATACTTATTGCTATGAACACACGAACCATAATATATTTGTTCCATCATATCTAAGAACTTCAACTCTTTGGTAGTAAAGTGCTGGAAAACAAGTACTTCAACTCTTTGGTAGTAAAGTACTTGGAAGTGATCCAACTCTTTGGTAGTAGATCACATTGTGAAATGATCCAACTCTTTGGTAGTAGATCATAAAGGCCTTGATGCATTCAACTCTCAGGTAGTAAATGCATGGATGATATAATGGAAATTATGCTTAAAATATGTGTTCTCTTTTGTTAATGAACATCTTTGTGAATGTATACACTTTTCTTATATTATATGTTAATGCCAAGTATTAGTTTTATCTTATTTCCAAGATATGATGAGAGGTATATAAAAGACACGTTGGCATACTCAGTACAACATTCTGGAATATTGTCCTGACGTGTACCAAATGTAATCTTTTGTTTTTGGTTGTGGTTATGCTTTTGAAGATCCAGGATAGTTGAGAGTTGTGTGACGAGCTGATGTATAGGTGGACCTATTGTCTTAAGATCCTGTAGTTTAGTGGTAGTACATGTATATTTATATTTTGTTGTTCAATATGTAATATCAAATGTTGTAACAATTAATGTTGTAATTATATGTTGAATGGTGAACATGTGTGTATGGTTTTATTATTGTTCATGTACATGTTCTACTGATTGTTTCCTTTTGACTTCCTCTGATTTTCTTCTTCTTAGCCTAGTGTGTGGTGTTTAAATTGGGATTCTCGCTGAGGTGAGGTTTCAATTTGGACGTCACACATCAGATTAAGTTTTAGAAAATCTTGGGACGTCACATGTGGTATCAGAGCATGAACAATAGCAAAGCCTGACATTTGCTCATTATGCAACTCAAAACTAAAGAACCTTAAACTTAATAATCTTTTAGGGTTAGATTAGTCATCTTTTAGAGACAATATCTAACCTAGCCTCTAGGATAGCACCTAGATGTTTGAGAACTAGGTCTAGACTGGTGCTTGTTGAGTAGCAAGTCCTTAGATGTTGTTCTTTCCTTATAGTGCAGCGGTATGGGACATTGCACTATTTGGAAATGACCTGCATCAAGGGAAGAGAAACCCTAGACATATTGCACACGTTGTCTAGAGTAGCTACACTAGTCTACCCCTTATTCTCACCCTTTTCACTAGTTTTCATGACATTGTACTCTCTACTATGTGTGGGACACTCGTTTTCTGGATTTGGTTTTTGATTCCAAACAGATCGAACCTCAATAGTTTTCTCTGACGCTTGTTTTATAAGAGAAAAACTATATAATATTTTATGATGTATATGTATTACAAAAATGTGTCCCCACACACGTACAAGTAGGAGGTGGTCATGCAAGCTAAGTGAATTTGAATGACATCAGTCTAGAAGAGAGAGTAGTTCTAGATTAGATGTCTAGAGCCTTTTTGATATAAATGATAGACGGAATAGATGATATAAGTTTTGATGATATGATGTAAGTCTTATATAGATGATATATGGTTGTCTTTGAGGACTGAAGTTCAGATTTGAGGATTTGAGATAAGTTTTCATGATGAAAGTATGTGTGCTTTTCTAAGTTAGGATAAGCTAAGTTAAGACAAGGTTGTGAGTCAGCATGAGCCTCAAGCTCTTTTCAAAGGAGGACCTCTAGTGTTAGGACCAGTTTTGGGGTTAGATCAACAGAGAGTGAGACCCACTGGGAGAAGGTCAGAGAACCTAGTCTCCATGATATGAGAATTCTGAGATATGTGATATGGTATGTCCTAAACTAGACTACTCCTGATTGAATGAGTTGAGTTGCTTTCTGCATGATTCCTATAGTCTTCTTGAAACCTAGATGTCCTTGGGAGGACCAAACCCTAGAGGCAGAGAGAGGTTGGTTATATATGTGCATGTGAACATGAACATGAGTGTCAGCCATCTGGGTGAGGGAGAGAGCCCAAGACCCTGGAGGAGGTAGCTATCTTAGTATTTGTGAAGCCTCATGCTCGGGTTGGTGGTTTCCCACATAGGAATCTAGTAGTGAATATAAGAGAGTTTTGGGTAAGCATGTTTCAAGGGTAAGATCTGCAAAGAGAATGTCATAGCATGTTTTGATTTGTGCTTATATGGTTAGAGCTCGTAAAGCTATCACTAGTGCCAATGAGGTAATCTGAGAACCCTAGACTAAGCGAGGAAAGATAAAGTATATGCGTATGAGATACTCATAGAGTTTAGTGAACTCAGAGAGACTGAGTATGGCACTACCCTCATGATATGGGTCAGGAGAACCTCAGTTGGATTAGATAAAGTTTTGATATATGTTTGATAAGCCACTCACATAAGTTTGTTTAGCACAACCATGATATAATAACTTTAAGGATGCGATCTAATCTTGAGATGTGATATATGGACTTGATATGATGGAAACATAGAGATGCTTTAATAAATATGAATGCATAAATGGTTAACTGTATACATGAATAATGAAGACAATGTTATATCGTTGGTTAATCTTGTGATAAAATAACTAGTAAATGTTGAAATAAATTATGAATAATGAAATAAGACTACATGAATGAAACATGTTACATGTGGTGTTAATGTTAGTGCTTAATAAAAATGAAAAATATAGTTTGACAGTTAGCACAACATAATGATTATGACACCTTGATATGATCTAGATGGATAAAGTGGGTTATTTATAGTTAATATCCTCCTAAAAGGCATATGTTAATGTCGAGCATGTTCTAACAATTAGCTCAATAAAATGTTGATGACACCTTGATATAATGGTTTAACCTTTGTTAACTCATTTAGAACATGGTAATATGATGTGGGAACCCTAATGCACGAGTTAAGATAAAGATGCAGCCCTGATATATGAAATATGTCATAACATAACCTAAGTTTCTAAACCTTGAGTTTAACCTGGAATGGAGTGTTCGTGCACCAAGATGGTTGTAAAACCCCCCTAATAGTGCTTTAAATACATGGGTCTAGGTAACTTTTGTGGAAATGTTACAAATAGAATAATTCCCTACATATGGAAGAAGATTCTTAGTTTTCCTTGGAGTAAGAGAATGGTTAAATTTTGAGGATGAAAGTTCTTTTAAGATGTATATGATATGATAGACTGGATTTTCTGGCTGAATTTCGAGGACAAAATTTCTTTTAAGGTGTGTAGGATGTGATGGAGTGGACTTTTAGAATCCTAAAATTTCTAATTACACAAGTGAAGTCATACATGTTGAGTTGTTTTGGAGAATCCCAAATGTTTTGGTAAATTTGGAGTGTTGATTGGGGTTTATATAATGATTAGGACCATAAGTTTATGCCTATATGAGGAATTTAATTGGATTGTCAAATAGTTGAGTTTTGGCACAAAATTCGTGCACAAGGTACCTTGAGTATCAAGGAAGCTACGGTTAAAATTTGGTGGCACTTGGATGTTCCTAGAGGGAGCTAGTGAGGTTTGATATTTGAGAAATAATGTGTTTGATTGATGGGTCATAGACCTACGTGCAACAATATAAGCCTAAGTCCGGTTGTGTCACGCCCTTGGTTTGGACGGGTCTGCATGGCCTAAATCTGACCTTGGATCTCGAATCCAGTGGTTCTGACTTTTCCCAAGGGGGAGGCCACAGATCAGTGTTGGCATGGGATCATCCGAGACCCTCAGATACGCGATCAACGAATAATAGGTCATCCCCTACATTGCGGTTAGAACAAGGTAGTGGAGGAATTGGCGGCACAACTCCCCATCATCCCATGTTGTGGTCATGGCCCGGTGAAGGGCTTGAAGTGGGCGGTTTTTCTTGCCTTGACCAGACCTATACCCCGACCCCTCTTTTGGGGCGTTTGACGAAGAGAGAAGGGAGAACAAGCTCTCCCATTCCTTGCCTTCTCCACTGCATGGAGCAGGTGGTGGATGGGATGAGGATACATAGGAAGAGGGTAGATAGAAGATAGATGGAAAATGAAGCTCGTGGTCAGTGGAGTCGAATACAAGCAATTTCATTCCCAGAGATGGTTCTTTCCATGATCGAGCAACCCAAGTTGTCCGGAGCTTGAAGATGAAGCTCGGAGCCTTGTGCGTAGTTCTTCTCCTTGGAGATGGAGGACATGGATGAGTTCCTAGAGGTGGTGTGAAGCTTTCAGAAGCTTCATCTTGGCACAAGGATGACCAGAGGCAGATCACCTCTTTTGCTCCGCTGTGTCAGAGCCTTACGACAGCGACCTCTAGGGCACCAGGGTTTGGAGCCGTAGATGAGAATCCACAAAGCCGTGGAGGTCGTGGAGGGGACCTCGAAGCTGTGGGTGCCGTGGGAAGCTTGTAAAGAAGACCTAGAGTTGGAAGATCGCTCGCCAGGGCTGAGCGTCATGGAGGCGCACGCAGAGAACAGGGGAAGCCCGATCGCGTGAGAAAGAGAGAGAAAGGAGGATCGGGTCAGGCCAAGAACTAGTCGGTCTAGGGAAGCAGACCAGGTTCATAGGATGTGAACTAGTAGCAGCAAGAAAAGGATGCACGCCAGCCCAAATAGACACGTGTCAGCGGCCGATTGGCCTAAAAAGGTATTTTCTTCAAAAATGTTCATATCTTACAAAATTCATAATAAATAACTCAATTATCACAAAAATATATATATAATATACTGAAATTCTCAGAAAAATGAGTAGAACACAATAAAGGCATATTATCAGGCTTTTGATTCAGTAATCTATATGATATCATGTAAGATGCTTTATACTTGTTTCATAAGTAATAAATATCAAATGATGATATAAAATTATGGAAAAATGTCACTAGATTCACAATTATGTTTATAATGCATATGATGTCCTATATGGTCATGTTGATGTACGAAATCATGTAATTTGATTAATATGGCTCATTAGGGCTAATAACCCTAAATAAAATGCAATAAATACCTACGTGCTCAATAAATGATGATATTTACAGAAAACCCTCATATCAGTAACTAGAATATAATATGTAGATCTGAGATCAGTTTTATACATGAAAATGATGTTATATGAAGTTGACCTTTAATACATGGTTTAAAACCCTAATCTCGGTTAATGGTGTAACCTAGGGTTAATTAATGTGCACAAAAATGGTATGGAAGATAATGTTCAGATAATGAATCATAATCTGGAATATGACATCAGTAAGATAAATATAAGACAAGAATGCAAGTGATATAAAAATATAAAGGGATAAGGGAAACCCTAAAATGGATATAAATAGGGTTAATGATGATAAGTATCTGATGAAAGTACATGATCCTGTCTTAATCAGGGTTGACCAAAGATGTAGATGATATATGGATATGATGATTAGGTTTGTTCTTGATCAAGGTATGCCATTACCTTTTACTTGGCTTATTATACAATATGCTTGTGTTATATGTGTAGTAAAATACTTGTCATATGATATTGGATGAAATGATTATTCTTGAATGATATGTTGCATGATTTTCCATACTTATTGCTATGAACACATGAACCATAATATATTTGTTCCATTATATCTAAGCACTTCAACTCTTTGGTAGTAAAGTGCTGGAAAATGAGTACTTCAACTCTTTGATAGTAAAGTACTTGGAAGTGATCCAACTCATTGGTAGTAGATCACATTGTGAAATGATCCAACCCTTTGGTAGTAGATCATAAAGGACTTGATGCATTCAACTCTCAGGTAGTAAATGCATGGATGATATAATGGAAATTATGCTTAAAATATTTGTTCTCTTTTGTTAATGAACATCTTTGTGCAAGTATACACTTTTCTTATATTCTTCTATTACTGCCAAGTATTAGTTTTATCTTATTGCCAAGATATGATGAGAAGTATATAAAAGACACGTAGGCGTACTCAGTACAATATTCTTGAATATTGTGCTGACGTGTACTACATGTAATCTTTTGTTTTAGGTTGTGGTTATGCTTTTGAAGATCCAGGATAGTTGCGAGTTGTGTGGTGAGTTGATGTATAGGTGGACCTATGGTCTTAAGATCTTTTAGTTTAGTGGTAGTACATGTATATGTATAGTTTGTTATTCAATATGTAATATCAAATGTTGTAACAATTCATGTTGTAATTATATGTTGCATATGGTGAACATGTGTTTTATTATTGTTCATGTACATGTGCTACTGATTGTTTCCTTTTGACTTCCTCTGATTTTCTTCTTCTTAGCTTAGTGTGTGGTATTTAAATTGGGATTCTCACTGAGGTGAGGTTTCAATTTGGATGTCACACATCAGATTAAGTTTTAGAAAATCTTAGGACATCACACCTTCTTCTCCAAAAACTGGTTGTATTCTACGTTAGAGCAATTGGTTCCGCAGAAAAATAGAGTGGATTCGTTGATCCAGGTTAGAGGAAAGAGAAAGCAAGCACAGTTTCATATTTGGGCATGGAAGAGGTAAATATAGCCCATGGATAAGGATAGAAGCAAGCTTGAGGTGTAAAAGTAGCTTCCCCATGTGTTTATGGCCATAAACTATTAATAATATACAAGCACACACACATGAAACTCCCCCACCGTCCCTATTAACCTGCTTAGATTTCCTTTGTCGAAATTCCCAGCCAATCACATAATTCATTTGTTGATAGCTACTAAAAGTAGCTCATCTGTGAATTGGTAAACCCTGAAATACCCTTGATGAAAACACCTTCAAACCATGGATCCAATAGGAGTCCTGTTACAACCCCAATTTTTGCATATGTTTTCATAATTGAAATGTAATGATTTTATGAATTTGTACTTAATTGAAAAGGTTGTATGCTTAGCTTCAAAGGATGGATTTATTTTTAATTATCCTTTTGATAGGAATTTCGTGGTTCTTATTATTATGTTAATCCAGGAATGAATATAAAAGCAAAGAAAAGAGGAAAAGTCCAAATAATGGGAAAAGGATAAAAGATAATGGATATTAAGAAAAGTAATTATGGGAAACACTTGAAAATAACTAGAAAGTGGCATTAATGGCCACAATTGAATAAATTTTGTTTATATGTAATTTATAATAAAAGAAATAGGAAAAGAGAAAAGGAAATGAAAGACTAAGAGAAATCCTTAAAAAGAAATCTTTTAATAAAATGTATGGCTATTAGATAATTAAAGATATACTTGGAGGACAAGTATGGGTCTATGTGGCAACCTATTTTCCATGCGTACGAAAGAAAAGATGAAAGGAGGAAATATAATCCTACCTAGTTGGTATCAAATCTTTTATATATTAGAGGAAGGAAGTAATTATTTTAAGTGACCAAACAATTATGTGATCCTTTTTGGCTTTTGAAATTAGATCATGGTTTTTGGTGTTAACATAGATGATAATGGATTGGATGTCTTCTTGTAACCGCCTCCATACTCTTACGTGAGTATTGCCTTAAACACAAACAGGAAAGGAGGGACCAAGTTGAGAAATACTTGGCTAAGATATGTGATCTAATCCATGGAAAAATATATGGAAAGTAAGTAAAAGAGGAAACAAGACCGAAGAGGTAGGACCAGTATAAGGATTCAGTGAATATATATATAGAGAGCTGAGAACTCTCACATCCAGGGAGACACGAGACTCCATACATGGACCCTGGCTAGAAATAGAGTTCCGTCGACCTTCTTCTCTGATCTGCTTTAGGATCTTAAACTTGGTGGAACGGTGGCAAGCTCTGGAGACGGTCTGAAGCCATGGGCTTGCAGGGCCTAGGTGGCCTCTGCAGGACACACCCCTCCTATTACCTACTTCCCTGCTCATGTGCGCGAAGGAGGTTGCCGACGTGGAGTCGACCAACTGTTCGGAAGAAGTGAGCCTAGGCGCAAAAGTGCCTACGGGTCCAGGGAGGAAGGAGATGCTTGAACTCCTTAGATATGGATGATGGGCGGCTGGGAGGACATCGCCATGGCGCCTCCGATGGCAATGTGCTTGAGAGCCAGGCCTGTAGGGGCTGCGTGATAGTAGGAGGTTGTCTGCAATGGCAGACGAAGCTTCCGCGCCTGTGGTGTGATCTTGTGGGAAAACGACCACTGGAGGATGGTGAGCGGTGGGAACCCATGGGAGCATCGGAATCGAAGGTGAAGACCACCTCCAGCAGCCACATCACGATGACCAAGGGTCACGACGTCGAGCGACGCACGCGCAGACATGGAACTGCGTCGAGTCGAGGAAGGAGAATAATAGAATCAAAAGACTCGATTACCCCTACACGCATGCACAAGAGCCAAGGGCAGCACGGTCTTTTCTCCAAGTTCTGGGCTTGTTTTCTGGTAAGTCAATAAATGACGTGGCAATGTTTCATTGGTCCTCTTATGTTAAAACTTGAAATAATCATAGGAAAAGATTGGTACCTCGTATATCAAAGTGTTATGATGAAAATTGATCCTCAGAATGAGAGGAACACAAAGAAATTATGTATGAAGCCTAATTATGCTTGAAACTCAAAAAGTATAGGGTTTTACATATTTTGATGCATTAATTGATAGAAAACCCCTAGAATGATGTAAAAACAAACATGATGAATCTTTTATATGTTTTTGATCAATTTTAACCTGTTATGAATAAAAGGAATGGTAAAATCGTAAAAATCTGATTAGTATGTTGGTTTTAGGGTTTTATGATCATGAACATGGTTTAATAGACTAAAAACCCTAATTTGAGTAAATATGAGTTTTTGATTCTTGAACATAGTTTGGATTAGATAATTCTTAATGAAGATGATTGAGATGGTTAGGGTTTTGTAGCAAACCTTAGAAACCCTAAATTGAATATAAAGGATACATCTTTGAAGACTAATAGGTTAATTTGAAAGATATTAACTTGTTGATTAATAATATAGAGTTTTCATCCGTTTGGTATACACAATTGGTAGATTTAGGGTTGTAATCCATAAATGAAGAATAATTCATATGGGAACCCTAATTGGGGTAAAAGAACAGAAAAACCATGTTATTTCAGATTAAGGAAGTAAATTACTAGATGATGAACCTAAGATTGTTAAGAATATTAAAAGGAAATTGGTATATTTATTTCAGGATTCTGTGCATGTTTGGTTGCTTGATTGGGATTTCTATGTTCTGATTAATTCTATATCTGAATCTGCAATACAGGTATGTGGTTATGCTTATGAATATCTTGAGATAGATTTCCGAGGTTTTCTAAGATTTTCACCGATGACTTGAATAAATTGTTGGATGTCTATTTATTTCATGCAACCATAAAGTGGCTATGATTATCACTATAACTGTGCATATATAACTGGCCAGATCTGGGTCCACCTCTGTTGCTTTGAAAAGGCTAAAAAAGGGGTAATCCTAGAGCAAGGTCTAGGTTACCGAGAGTTAGAAACTGGGCTACCTACGTGTAGTTCCATGAGTTAAGGAGTGGTCTACCTATGAGTAGTTCCATGTGACTCAACCCTAGAAATGGGTTCACTCGATAGGTGGATCATGAGGGGTTTAATGGGGACAACACAGAGGATAGGGTACCCTTGGATCATGGAGTTATATTTAAAGTGTAATCTTGGTTGTTAAATGATTAATTGAATGAATATGTTGTTATCATAGTTGCATGTTTATTGTTTCCCCCACATACCAGCTTCTTGCTGACTGACATTTTGTTTGTCGGCATTTTAGGTACAAATGAAAAGAACAAACAGTAAAGTGGCATACGTGGAACTAAATGAGAAATAATGTACACATGATTATTAGTTAGATTAGTATCTTCATGGATAGAAGTTTAGAAATCCCAGCTTTTAAAAGGTAAGTAAAGTTTTTATTTTATACCAGTTTTTAGTTTAGTAGTAGAATTTCATAATTATTATTGATTATTTGTCAAAACTTTGATCTGAGTTATTAGATATCGTCTCTTCTCTTTTGGTCTCCCTTAAGTGGGGGTTACCGGGAGACGGGGTCGTTACAATTGGTATCAGAGCATAGGTTCCTCAAATAATCATTAATAATTATTAAATTTTGCAAACTCCGTAGAACCCAAGGGAGTTATTATAGGATTATCCAAAAGACGGAGGTGTCTAGAAAAGGATCACGACCGGGGGCTGGCAATATTTTTCTCCGCACTGCTAGTCAGAATACGAGGACTCCCGGATCCGTGTGACTGCCTGGCCAAGGTCTTAGGGTATGAATCGAAATAAGATACCTTTAGGACTTTCACATCTTATTTATCCCTTCTGATCACAAATTCTGTTAAGGACCTTAAGGATTAGGGTTTTCTCTCTTCTCCTCACCCTCTTAAGGTATGCGTAAGAATAATAAGGTCTAAGTAATCCTCCATCAAATTAATGAAAAGCATGTAAACAAAATCTCATGGACATAAGCTTAATAGATTAAGCGCAAATTAAAGAATAGATACATGCTTAGGTCGTATGACATAAGTTGTCATGTCCTCAGAAGAGACATGAGGCTAGACCTTCTTGTCAGGAGGATAAGTTAGTCTTGGAGATAGAGGTCTCCATTGCAAGCAGAGACCTGGCACATCCTCTGAGGATGATGCAAACCCTAACCCTAAGTGAAGGTTAGAGAGAGAAATGACATGCTGAGTAAACCAGGTGTTTGGATGTACATGCTTTAGATGACGTATGGGCCTTGAGAGGTTGGATGACCTAGCACCTCTGGAAACCCAACCCTAGGAAGGGTCGTGCATGTTAGAGTGAAGGATAGATCCTTCATTGTTGAGGTTAGAGAGGAACCTATGGAACCCCATGAGCTGATATGAGCATGGCATAATAGGCACTTTGTAGGCATCAGTGGTGCGAGCAATAGGTTGAAACCCTGGCCGGGATGCATTTGATGGATAGCTTATGAGATAAGCATAAAAGGTTGGGGATAAACCTTGAGAGAACATGAGTTGAATGTAGGCTTCATCCAGGTAGGGGCATGCTTTTGATGTTGACCCTTCACGAAGAAAGGACCTCTAATGGTGAGGTTGGTTGTAGGGATTTCTCTAGAAAGAGAGAGCATGACACCAAGCAAGAAGGTTGTAAACCTAGACCACAAGATATGAGGAATAGTGGGGAGTCGAGGATGATGCGACCTAAGTGGATGATACTGGTCGCCACATGCTTGATCCCTAGGGGTTGCTGATGTCTTGGTTGCTATGAGAAGAACCAAATCCTTGAGAGAAGATGAGTCTGATGGTACCTCTATACATATGGTATAAGATGAGAAGAAGAGTTCCTTAGACCTAGATAGGTTTAGTAACAGGTCATGAGGCCTTATACCTTCTTGTTTGTCCTTGAGGAGGATCCAACTTTAAGTGTTGCCCGAATTGAAGGATGATAGGAAGTGCATGTCATGCCTTTTTCAAGCTTGATTCATGGTTAAGAGATAGAGCATGTAGTTGGACACCCAAAAGTGAACCTTGGGTTCCTAGGCCTAAGAGGGGAAATGGTGTACCTAAAGCTCATGATGAGAGTTGAGTTCCTATAGAAGCGAGCATGGTACTCCTCATGTATAGAGGAAAAAGGAAGCCCCTTAAGTTTAAAGTATGTTTGATGAACCCCTCATAACTAGGTTGATGATAAAAGAAAGTATGATCTTGATCCAGCATCGAGGAAAGAGGACAAGTATGACTTGGCATGGTTCAGTAGGTGATTTGCTTGTGCCTTAATATCTTTCTAGGGTTAAGTAGGCTCATGTGGATGTAAACCCTAGACCTAAGAGCTTTTGTGACCTTGTTGTCAAGAGATAGTTTTCCTCCCATCCTGGGAGAGGGACCCCTTCGGTAGGGTGTATATCACTTTTGTTGGTTTAAGGTAGCCTAATGAGGTCTCATAGGATCTTGAGAAGCTAAGTGAAAAGTAAATGGTATGAGAATGAACCTGTAGACCCATAGATATCCATCTCTAAGTGCATGTAGATGTGTTACCATGGAGGTAACCGGTAAGGGGCATGACCAAGGTAGACAGTTCACCATGACCCCTATGAAAGGATGGATGTCATCCCATGTATACAAAGAGAGATGATGAAGGCTTGGGCGAGGTTCTAAGTTGGACATGTACTAAAATGGAGAATCCTAAGTCTATCCTAGGGTCAGGTAGGGATAAGACCGATGAAAGTAGGAGTTACCTAATTCCCCAATTGCACATGACCATAGGGTCGGGAGGTAACAACTATCATTGTCTGAGGGCCATGGGTTAGGAGATTGATCACCTTCATGAACTCATGGGATCCAAAAGGCAGATGAGTAGGGCACTCTCTTGATGCATGAGGGAAGAGGGATGACTCCAAAAGTGCCGACACCCTATAGACCTAGAGGAGATGACCAAGGATTGTGAGGTGACCCAAGTAGGTTCAAAACTAGTTTTCCATGGAGGTAACATGGATATCAAGATGATTGTAATATAGAAGCATAAACAACAGATTTCAACTTAGATTTAAAGGTGTACTGGCAAGGTGGGATGTACCATCTCTACTCTTGGAACATGAAGAACTTTGTATTTGGACTGCAGCCAAATGCTTATTTCCTCTTGTTATGCGAGTGAGAGATAGGACAGTACACATGCCATACACCAAGGATAAAATATGATGTGAGTTGGAACGTTGCTATGAGGTATGAGGATAGAGAAGATAACATACCCTGGTAAAGTGAATGATACATGGATGGTTTGCAAACGCTAAAGAGAAAATAAGGTAGTCATCTTATAAGAATGTTTTTAGCATGAGCGATGAGTTATACCAGGTTGAATTCAAAAACCAAGAGGTGAGTCCTTCAAGGTTGAGTTTGATCACCATGTTGATGAGATCAGAGACTGTACTTGATGAATACAAAGTTAGAATTCGAGTTTGGGATGATAAGTGAAAAACATGGGAGTGTATGTCTTCAATGTTACCTAATACCTAAGGATGTGAAGTGGTAATGGATGTTCTGGTTGAGATGTATCTGACTAGTTTGTCTAGAACCTAGAAGAGGTTGTTAAGCTAACCCTAAGTTTGGAAAGGAGATATGTTTGGCTAATAATCTGATGTAATGAGATATGTTGAACAAGTTAATGGTTGTTTGGTCAGCCTAGTCCTTGATGCAATGAAAGGATGGTGGTAGAACCTCAAATGCACTTCTTTGGAAAAGAAGGTCATGAAACCCCGACTAGAATGGTTTAGGGCTTCAGAGGAATCGATCTTGAGGAATCATGACATACAGGAAATCATGATTGAAGATCACCATACACCGTGGTTCTACCAAGATAGTAAATGACAAGAGCACTTTGGATGCTTAAGATGAAGTTGCATGTGGAATATTGCCATGCAAGCCAGGAGGTAAAGGACGAACCCCAGTAACCCAGTGTATCGATATAGAGGACAAAAGAGTCCCTGAGAGGGAATGGGAGTTCATCACTATGGATGTTGTGATAGGTCTCCCCTGGACCAAGGAAGGTCGAGATGTAATATGGGTGATGGTAGATCGCCTTACCTAGATGACATGAGAAAGAAAAAAAAATTGTCAAGGGACAGATTGGGTTGAACTACTTAAGAGGGAAAGATGGTTCGACCATACCATGATGCGAGTTCAGAAGTTCTTGGGTATGACCAAGGTTCACTTCCAAAAGGTGGAAGTAGATACATGAAGAACTCACTAATAGTACAGTTTATCGCCCCGTACTAATGGAAAGTATGATCCAGACTAGAGAAGTCTGATGAGAGCATGTGTTCTCATTCAGGGTGATATATAGAGATTGTTCTTAAGATGTGATGTTAACCACCATAACCTTTATCGGGATGCAAGAAGTCTTATAGAGAGGTTGTGTCAGTCACCACTTCATTAAGATGATGTTGGTGAAGGAGGCCTCGCGAAGGTCAGAAAAGAACCACAGTGTGTAGATGAAGTCACTTGATCGAGCAAGGACTGAGAGAGAGAGCCCAAGGGTGATAAGAGTCACGAGCTGATGCAAAGCAGACTGACATGCAGGTCACTGTGGGGGAATATGTGATGTGAAAATCTGACCCCTCTAAGCTACAACTGAGAAAGCTGAGTCCCCGATATATGGGTCCATTGGAAATGGGTTGGTGGTGATGGTTGTGTTTAGCCTTGCCCCTCAGGACAAAGTAATGTGTGATGAGTTCCATGTGTCCATTTAGAGCACTATGTGAGGTACCCAGACCAGGTGCTGCGAAATGAACCTAGTGAACCCAAGGGAGGCTAAAATGACCTGAGTCACCTGTGCAGTTTAAAGACGCAAGGGTGAAAGAACTCAGAAAAAAAAAAGAATATGTGATGATAAAGGTTCTTTGGAAGCGCCATGGGTAGGGTAAAGCCACATAGGGGCCAATGATGGACATGGAAAAGTCTTATCCTGAATTGTTTTTTTTCTTGATAGAATTTTGAGGACAAAATTCCTATAAGAGGGGAAGTCTGTTACAACCCCAATTTTTGCATATGTTTTCATAATTGAAATGTAATGATTTTATGAATTTGTACTTAATTGAAAAGGTTGTATGCTTAGCTTCAAAGGATGGATTTTTTTGTAATTATCCTTTTGATAGGAATTTCGTGGTTCTTATTATTATGTTAATCCAGGAATGAATATAAAAGCAAAGAAAAGAGGAAAAGTCCAAATAATGGGAAAAGGATAAAAGATAATGGATATTAAGAAAAGTATCTATGGGAAACACTTGGAAATAACTAGAAAGTGGCATTAATGGCCACAATTGAATACATTTTGTTTATATGTAATTTCTAATAAAAGAAAAAGGAAAAGAGAAAAGGAAATGAAAGACTAAGAGAAATCCTTAAAAAGAAATCTTTTAATAAAATGTATGGCTATTAGATAATTAAAGATATACTTGGAGGACAAGTATGGATCTATGTGGCAACCTATTTTCCATGCGTAAGAAAGAAAAGATGAAAGGAGGAAATATAATCCTACCTAGTTGGTATCAAATCTTTTATATATTAAAGGAAGGAAGTAATTATTTTAAGTGACCAAACAATTACATGATCCTTTTTGGATTTTGAAATTAGATCATGGTTTTTGGTGTTAACATAGATGATAATGGATTGAATGTCTTCTTGTAACCTCCTGCATACTCTTCCGTGAGTATTTCCTTAAACACGAACAGGAAAGGAAGGACCAAGTAGAGAAATACTTGGCTAAGATATGTGATCTAATCCATGGCAAAAGATATGGAAAGTAAGTAAAAGAGGAAACGAGATCGAAGAGGTAGGACCAGTACAAGGATTCAGCAAATATATATAGCTCCGAGAACTCTCACACTACTACAGAAATAGCATTCAATGTCACTTTTCTTGGCGTCGGTTATTAAGGAAAACCGACGCCTAACATATAAGGCGTTGGTTGTTTAAGCAAACCGACGTCTATATTCGAAGACCAGCCAGACACGGGTACCGCTTTGTATTAAGCGTCGGTTGTTTATAACAAACCGACGCGTAAAGTCGCCCGCGAAATCCATATTTCGATCAAAACAAATAGTGTCATTTTCAGCGTCGGTTATATACGTAGAAACCGACGCCTATGTGCGATGAAAATTTGCGCGAAAAGTGTCACTTTCAGCGTCGGTTATCCTTGTAGAACCGACGCTGAAAGTGGTTCCCGCCAAATAATTTCATGAAAATATTGTCCAATTGGACGTCGGTTTTTTAAAACAACCGACGCTAAAGATGTTTAGGCGTCGGTTGTTGTAAACAACCGACGCTATTTGAGAACTAATAACCCGCGATCGCCCGACTCTTCCCCTTTCTTCTGTTTCATTGCTACCCTATTTCCCTGTTGCGGCGATTTCTCCGGCGATTTTGTGCTGCTACTGCTAGTTTTCTCCGGCGCTTCTCTCCGGCGCTCCATCTCCGGCGTCCCTTCTCCGGCGCCCTTCTTCTCCAGCGTGTTTCTTCTCCGCCGCCGCCGCCTACTGCTCTAACCGCCTGCGCCGCCGCCCTGCTGCTCCAGCCACCTGCTGCCCGCCCTGCTACTCCATCCACTGCGCCGCCGCCACGCCTGAGAATCGGCGCCGCCGCCACGCCTGGTGCCCTCCTGCTTGCCCACCTGCCTGCCCTAGCTCCTTCCTTTCTTCCTGCTGACGCCCGGCGTCTTGTTTCTACAGCACTGGTTAGTTTTACTGATTTCCTTGCTGCTTTCAGTGATTAATGATTGATACTACTGGTTAGTATTTCTTTAGTGATTAATTTAATTCAACAATTCATAGTTTGTTATTTACAATAACTGATCTGCTTGCCGATTTTAATGATTAGAGATACTGATTAATAGTAAGTATTGATGAATACTTAGTTAATTACTGATTTGTTGATTAGATATGTATAGAAGTTCCTTATAAATATATTTTTTATATACACATACATGTAATTTTGTATAAAATTCATGATGTAGTGTGATCTTAAATCCTAGAGTGTACCCCTTTTGTTCTATGATGGTACGTATGACCCTAAATACATCCATAAGGGTCTATTGTATCCTAAAGAAGATTTATTTCTTCCTTTTTCCCTAATTAGAATGAACAATCACTAAATTATGTACTGTTTGTATGGAGTCCGACTTCATTGTAGATATCTATTATTGTGTTTGTTGGCCTAGAAACCCGTCCAAGATTGACTCATTAGGAGTAAATCTTGGATAGTCCCCAGTTTGGGACTGTTCTTGAACACCTAATCTCACTTAGGATGTAAGTGTATAATGTGTATTGAGTTTTCGAGAAACTTTCGGCAACATTTCCCCGCTTGTTCTCTAAGTACATATGTACTTAGAGAACATCGGAGAAATGCTGCCGAAATTTTCTTGAAAACCCAATACACATTATACACTTACTAGTGAGATTAGGTGTTCAAGGATGGGATAGGTGGTACACATTTATTATATATAAGAATGACATCAAATGTGTTTGTAGGCCTAGAATGTGAACAATCATTGTTTTTTATATTACTTGTACATTGGTATAAATTAGAATGAACAATCACTAAATTATGTACTGTTTGTATGGAGTCCAGCTTCATTTTAGATATCTATTATTGTGTTTGTTGGCCTAGAAACCCGTCCAAGATTGACTCATTAGGAGTAAATCTTGGATAGTCCCCAGTTTGGGACTGTTCTTGAACACCTAATCTCACTTAGGATGTAAGTGTATAATGTGTATTGAGTTTTCGAGAAAATTTTGGTAGCATTTCCCCGTTTGTTCTCTAAGTACATATGTACTTAGAGAACAGCGGGGAAATGCTGCCGAAATTTTCTTGAAAACCCAATACACATTATACACTTACTAGTGAGATTAGGTGTTCAAGGATGGGATAGGTGGTACACATTTATTATATATAAGAATGACATCAAATGTGTTTGTTGGCCTAGAATGTGAACAATCATTGTTTTTTATATTACTTGTACATTGGTATAAATTAGAATGAACAATCACTTGTTTTCCTAATATATACTTGTTTTCTCTGATCATAGAATGGATAGATCATGGATGTCCATTCGTAATCGTTGCACCCCAGAGTTTATATCTGGCCTTGATCAGTTTATTAGATTTGCCGAGGAACATAGGAAAAAACCTACAGATAGGTTCTACTGTCCATGTAGGCATTGCGGTAACAACTTGAAAGTCAACACTGGTGAGGAAATCAAAAGTCATGTCTTGTGCAACGGGATTGTACAAGGCTATACAGAATGGCACTGGCATGGAGAGATTTCAAAATCGAAACCATTAGATGTCGATAGCAGTGCTTGGGTGGAAGAAGAAATTGCCTCCGATGACGTAAATGTGAACGAACCAGTTCCAGCAGACATCGTTGATGCGATGATGGATAGTTGTAGGGTAGAGCACACCGATCCACCTCCTATCTTTACAAACATTGTGCGTGATGCTGAGATACCGTTATACACAGGCTGTGCTAAGTTTACGAAGCTTAGCGCTGTGTTGAGATTGTATAAGTTGAAAGCTAACAATAGATGGAGCGACAAAAGCTTCACTTCATTGTTGACTTTGTTGAAAGAAATTCTTCCTGAAGGAAACGAGCTTCCAATCTCAACATACCAGGTAAAGAAAATGTTGTGCCCAATGGGAATGGAGGCCAAGAAGATACACGCATGCCCGAATGATTGTGTATTATTTCAAAAGGACTATGTAGATTTGAAAGATTTTCCAAAATGTGGTGCGTCACGGTATAAATTGACGACTTCGGGGGAGTCCAAAACTGGTTCTCCTGCCAAGGTGTTGTGGTATCTACCTATAATATCACAGTTTCAACACTTGTTTGCAAATCCGAAAGATGCGAAGAATTTGAGGTGGCATGCAGATGTTAAGAAAAATAATGATGGGATCCTACGACATGCGTCTGATTCCCCACAGTGGAAGAAGATTGATCTATTGTACCCTAAATTTGGAGAAGATAGGAATCTAAGACTTGGGCTTTGTACAGATGGGATGAATCCGTACGGGACATTGAGTAGCCAACATAGCACTTGGCCAGTCATGCTTGTTATATACAATCTTCCTCCCTGGATGTGTATGAAAAATAAGTATGTTATGTTGTCATTGTTGATATCGGGCCCTAAACAACCCGGAAATGATATCGATGTTTATCTTGAACCTTTGATTGATGACTTAAAGAAACTTTGGGCTGAAGGTGTGATGACCTATGATGCTTCAGCAAGAGAGACATTTTGTTTGCACGCTATGTTGTTTTTCACTATTAATGACTTTCCAGCATATGGGAATTTGTCTGGATATAGTGTCAAAGGAGCTAAAGCGTGTCCTATATGTGAAGAAAACACTGATTCAATAAGACTAAAACATGGCGGCAAGACTGTATATCTTGGTCATCGAAGGTTTCTTTCAAAATTCCATCCGTATCATAGGAAGCGCAAAGCATTCAATGGATGGAATGATGAACGGAGTGCACCTAAACCTATACCAGGGGATGTTGTTTATGAAAGAGTAAAAGACATTGTCAATGAATTTGGTAAGAAATCACAATGTAGTATGGCCACACGGAGTGACAATTCTTCATTCAAGAAGAAGTCAATATTTTGGGATCTTCCTTATTGGAGTTCTTTGACAGTCAGGCATTGTATCGATGTAATGCACGTTGAGAAAAATGTCTGTGATAGCATCATTGGTACTCTATTAAATATACCAGGTAAGACTAAAGATGGGATAAAATCCAGACTGGACCTACGTGAAATGGGAATAAGGTCAGAATTAACAGAATTACGTGAAATGGGTAATAAAAGAACATACTTACCTCCCGCTTGTTACACGTTGTCTAGAAAGGAGAAGAAAACTTTTTGTGAATGCTTGGTAAATGTTAAGGTGCCACATGGTTACTCATCCAACATCCGTAGATTGGTATCAATGAAAGATCTGAACTTGATAGGTCTTAAATCTCATGATTGTCACACTCTAATGCAACAAATATTGCCCGTGGCAATTCGATCTATATTGCTGAAGCATGTAAGGTTTGCAATTACCAGACTTTGTTTCTTTTTCAACAGTCTATGCAGCAAAGTTATTGACCCTGATACTCTCGATAATTTGCAAAGAGAAGTGGTTGTTACCCTATGTCAGCTTGAGATGTATTTCCCTCCTTCGTTCTTTGATATCATGGTACATCTTGTTGTCCACTTGACTAGGGAAGTGAAAATGTTGGGACCAGTTTTCTTGCATTGGATGTATCCCTTTGAACGATACATGATTGTTTTTAAAGGTGATGTTTGAAACCGTTATCGGCCTGAAGGGAGTATTATTGAAGGTTATGTGGCGAGAGATGTATTTCAGTGGTAATGACACTCCTGATAATGACAAGAATATTGAGGATGGCAAAGGAATTTTGGGATCACGGGGGAAAGTAATCAGCCGTGAGCAGTTGGAACAAGCTCACTTGTATATTTTACACAATATGGACGAAGTGAGTGTTTATATCGAGGAACATACCAATTTCATAAAGAGACAACATCCTCGAGCAAGTTCAATGTGGCTTGCTAGAGAGCATAATAAGAATTTTACTAAGTGGTTTGAAGATAAAGTCTTACATCAACTATCTCAAACACCAAATGATATTACAGAAACTATCAAATGCCTCGCCTTTAAACCAAAACCGAATGTTATGTCTTATGAAGGGTTTGACATTAATGGATTCACATATTACACAAAGCGCCAAGATGATAAGAGTGTCGTCCAAAATAGTGGGGTCACTCTTCAAGCGTCGACTATGTACTTTGCAAGTGCAAAGGATAAGAGTCCACGTGAAGCTAAAATGTCATATTACGGTGTCATTGAGGACATTTGGGAGTTTGACTACATAGATTTCAAAATTCCGCTCTTTAAATGTAATTGGGTTGATAACACCAAAGGAGTTATAGTGGATGAATTGGGTTTCACTTTGGTGAACTTTGAAAAGATTGGCGAGAAGGGTGAACCATTCATATTGGCATCACAGGCGAAACAAATATTCTATATCGATGATCCTGCGAATGATAAATGGTCAGTTGTTCTTCATGGTAAAAGACAGTTCATTGAAGATCCTATAGATGAAGAAGAGTACTATGATAAGTATGATGACTCCAGTCCATTCTCAGTTGGGTTGCCCACTCCACAAAATATTGAAGCTAATGATGACTTATATGTGCGCGGAGATCACAATGAAGGATTGTTAATTGATAAAAGATCACAATTTTAGAGACATGTATGTTAATACAAATGCTAAATGTTTGCCTTTTTCTAGTTAATACAAATGCTAAATGTTTGCCTTTTTCTAGTTAATAAAAATGCTAAATGTTTTCCTTTTTCTAGTTAATACAAATGCTAAATGTTTGCATTTTAAATGACATTTTCAGATGGTTGACCATGATGAGCATGATGTCCATGATGAGCATGAAGTCCATGATGAGCATGCTGTCCATGACGAGCATGGCGAGGATACTAATGTAAGTTCTAAAAACATATCATGTATTTCTATAAAATTCATTATCTTCTAGTTATGTCATATATCCTATATTTCTATATTGGGCTAATTTAGTGTGTTTTATTTTTGTCAAATTTTAGGTTGATGCACCTGTACCCACTGAAGCACTGGAGCAACTTGATGCGCAACACCAAACACTTAACAAGAAAATGGGCATCACTCTGTTGAAGAAGTTATTAGCGCTAAGTGGTAGTGGATCCAAATTGGTGGTGGAGTTTGATAATGGAGGAAATCCAATTGGAGTGAACCGCAATAATTTTGTAAACTATCTTGGGTGTACCACTCGGAGCCATTGTGGTGTTAAGTATGACAATTGGCATAAAGTTCCTCAAGGGAAAAAAGACTTGATATGGAAGGATTTATGCGTGAGTTATTATTATTTGCAATTCTATTTTGTAGATTACAAATTCTATTATTTGCAATTCTATTTTGGATACTAGTTAATAACATTTCTATTTTACAGAATCTGTTTGCATTGGATGAGAAGTTGCATCGTAAAAATGTGATGCAACGCGCTGGAAAGATGCTTAGGAATTATAGGACAAATCTGAACAGAGAATACATAAAAGAGGGTGATAAGAAGAAGAAGTCATCCCTTGAACAATGGAACTTCTTGGACAAAGAAGATTGGGACAATTTTGTTGCTTCAAGAAAATCTGAAGAATTCAAGGTATTAGGCGTCACTCCCAATTTAATTAATATACATTGTATTCACCTATTCAAGATTAGCATTTAGTGCTACTAACTAAATCATTAATGTGCATACTAACTAGGCCCTCAGTGACGCACAAAAAGCAAGGCGTGCACTGAATGTGCATGACCACACTATGGGTCCAAAAGGCTATGCAAGCGTTCGCCAAAGACTACAGGCGGAGTCTGCGGCTACTCAGGAGTCTGCTCCTACTCAGGAGTCTGCCACACCCATGCCTCGCCATGATATCTGGATAGCTGGCAGGCAAAACAAGAAAGGTGAAATAAAGAAGCCTGTAACTGCTGAGGCAGCTGCAAAAATGGTAAAATGACACTCTTAGAGAAATCGTTTGAATATTGATTATTTGTGGTGTTAACTTACCAATTTTTGTTTATGGTGATTAGAGGGAGCTGCACGAGCAGAGGAAAAAAGGCACGTTCATCCCTCAGGGCACAAGGGATGAATTGACAGTTCCTCTGGGTAACCTAGAGCATCCTGGACGTGTTAGAGGTGTCGGCGCTGGTGTTGGCATCAAAGCATTCTTTGGGCCATCCCAGCGCAAACCCAGAGCGGGACTTTCTCAAGAAGAGGTAACCTATTCTTTTTTTAGAATGTTACTGCAAAACGAAATTCATTAATAAGAAGCTAATGTTTCTTTTATCCATGTATAGGAGAATAAGAGAGTTGAGGATTTAGTTGCTAAGAAGGTCAACGATGTAGTTGCTGAGAAGGTCAAGGAAGAATTGCTGCGGTGGCAGGCATCTCAGGCTTCCAATCAGCCTATGGCGACCCACTCTTCTCCTGATGCACAGACTGCGAGTAATCCTGGAGACCCATCGCCTAACACGTCTGCTGTAAGTATTGTTTATGACATTGTAGCTAGTCTTTTCAAGATGATATGTTTTCAAGATTATATGTATATATGTATAACATTCTTTACGTAAATTTGTAGGCATTGAAGCCATGCCGCTTAAGAATAGAAGACTATGTTGTTGCAGAGGCGCAAGCTTACCCGTCCCTTCCTGGGGAAAGGTTTCATGGGACTCCAATGCCACAGGGCTATGTTCGTGTGGGCCCATTACGTGTGTTACCCGATTGGAGGGAAGTTGCGTTGCCATATGCCCACCCAGATATTGATACACTTGGTGAGGCAGAAGGCGGGGTCATATTGTGGCCCAAAGCAGATGTCGTCTACACGACTGAAATTGTAAGATAAATTTACATTGATTTAGACTGTTGATGTGTATATATGATGTCAACTGATCTAAAATTATATATACAGGTTAAAAAGAAGACACCAGGAGCACCTAGGCCTCCACCTCCACTTCCCGCATTACCAACTTGGGTTCCAACTGACCTAACATACCCGTTAGGTCCTGCTTGTAGGGGAATGGCATGTTGGCTACGGGCACATAATATACATTGCCCTATAATAGTTTCTTTAGATGTAGATTATGCAGGTCGATCATACGATAGCTCTTTATTTATACAAGATATTATTAAGCTATTTATGTATGATTGGCTGAATACATCAATGATAGAGACATGGATAAGGTGAGATCTTGTTTCTACATCCATATACCTTGTGTAAGATCCGGTGATCTGGTTTCTTATATATTAATGCATACGCCTATATGTTTTGCAGCTACTTAGTCGAAGATCATTGCAAACAATTTGCATTTGATCATGTGGGATTTTTGATTCCATCATTGATTAGTTTGGTAGCTAAAGACCGTGATAATGTTCAACAATACTGTATAGATGCTTTTACAATTTTTGGTCAGCAAAAGAAGACGATAATAATAGCTCCATTCAATGTCAAGTAAGTTTACTTTATTTATAATTTGGACTTAAGAAAATTCCATTTTTATTTTGCATTTTGAGTTATTAATTGTTAACTTCTTACTTCTAGCGGTAGACATTGGGAGTTACTAGTTATTGTCCCCGGGACATTCACTGTTTATTATCTAGATCCTGCGGGGAGTACATTGAACACTAAAATTGGACACGTAATGAGAATGCCATTATTCTGGTGAGAAATATTTCATTTTTATATCCGTTAACATCTTTTATTACATTACTATTTACTTATGCAATTTATTGTGTTATATTAACATGTAGGGGTTTAGATGCATTCAAAAAGGCTGGAGGAACGGTCCCAAGGAAAAAGAACCAGCCAATAAATTGGCAGAACGTACAAGTAAGTTCCCGACTCGAATATATATATTATTGATGTGAATTGTGCTTAGTTGTATTATTTTGTATGTTTCAATATATAGTGTGCTACACAAGACAATGGTTGGGCATGCGCATACTATGTGATGTGATTTATGCAGATGATTATCAAATATGCCGCATTGGACATCGATACCATACATGAGGTATTATATATAGTCTCATTAGTTAGTATGAAATATATCAATCTTATCTTATTTTTATATTATTACTTATATATATACATCATTCTCTTTGCAGGTGTTTAAAACTGACAACACTACAGGTAAACGCTTAAAAAATATACATGCTCCATATACGATGGAAGCATTAAATGAAGTAAGAGAAGAATGGGCAAAAGTCATACAAGCAGTGGCAACTGTAAGATATAATTGGGATGTTGATAGCGATAATGAATGATACTTTGTAAATGAATATTTCTGAATGTTAATACATGTATTTGAATGTTTCTATATGTGTGAATGTGAGAATTGAATTGATGTCTGAATGTATGAACTTGTGTAGAATTTTGCTTGTGACTTTTGCAGGTTTGCGGCCTGTTTGTAGGCTGATATCAATGGATGCCGTAAACCTACAGTTCAGAAAACTGAACTGCAGGTTCTCATCCTGCTGACCAGCCACAGCAGGCCTGCAAACTGATATGAAAAAATATATATATAAATAGGCGTCGGTTATTTATAGAAAACCGTCAGCAAAGACATACAACGTCGGTTATTTGATAAAAACCGCCGCCTAATAGTACAAACAACCCGACCGTGCAGGATAGCACGACCGTGGTGTAAATGGCTTCGGTTATTCATATAAAACCGACGCCTATAGTACTAAACACGGCCGTGCAGGGAATCACGGCCGTGTCATCTTGAAGTACAGGCGTCGATGGTTTAGTATATAACCGACGCCAAAAGTGTTCGTGCCACAGAAAATGGCGTCATCTAGGACACTTTATGTTTCGGTTATCTACTAAAACACCGACGCTATATTCTATATAGGCGTCGGTTGTGTAGTAAATAACCGACGCACAAAGTGCCCTAGATGACGCCATTTTCTGTGGCGCGAACACTTTTGGCGGCGGTTATTTACTAAACAACCGACGCCTATAGAACAAATAGGTGTCGGTTAAAAAACTGACGCCGAAGTGTTCGACCTTTAGCGGCGCCCACATAGGCGTCGGTCGGAAACCGACGCCAAATGGGGTTAAACGACCGACGCCAAAGGCCGTTTCTGTAGTAGTGTCACATATAGGGAGATACAAGACTCCATAGATGGACCCTGGCTAGCAATAGGGTTCCTTCGACCTTCTTCCTCGATCTTCTTTAGGCTCTTAGACATGGTGGAACGGTGGCAAGCTCTGGAGACGGTCTGAAGCCATGGGCTTGCAGGGCCTGGGTGGCCTCTGCAGGACACGCCCCTCCTATTACCTACTTCCCTTCTCATGTGCGTGAAGGAGGTTGCAGACGTGGTGTCGACCAACTGTTCAGAAGAAGCGAGCCTAGGTGCAAAGGTGCCTATGGGTCCAGGGAGGAAGGAGATGCTCAAACTCCTTGGATATGGATGATGGGCGGCTGGGAGGACATCGTCATGGCACCTCTGATGGCGTTGTCCTTGAGAGCCAGGCCTATAGGGGCTGTGCGGTGGTAGGAGGCTGTCTGCAATGGTAGACGAAGTTGCCGCACCTGCGGTGTGATCTTGTGGGAAAATGACCACCGGAGGATGGTGAGCGGTGGGAACCCATGGGAGCATCAGAATCGAAGGTGAAGACCACCTCCAGCAGCCACGCCATGACGACCAAGGGTCACGACGTCGAGCGACGCACGCACAGACCTGGAACTATGTCGAGTCGAGGAAGGAGAAGAATAGAATCAAAAGACTCTATTACCCTTGCAATCATGCACAAGAGTCAAGGTCCGCACGGTCTTTTCTCCAAGTTCTGGGCTTGTTTTCTAGTAAGTCAATAAATAACGTGGCACTGTTTCATCGGTCCTCTTATGTTAAAACTTGAAATAATTATAGGAAAAGATTGGTAGCTCGTATATCAAAGTGTTATGTATGAACATTGATCCTCAGAATGAGAGGAACACAAAGAAATTATGTATGAAGCCTAATTCCACTTGAAACTAAAAAAGTATAGGGTTTTACATCTTTTGATGCATTAATTGATAGAAAACCCCTAGAATGATGTAAAAACGAACATTATGAATCTTTTATATGTTTTTGATCAATTTTAACCTGTTATGAATAAAAGGAATGGTAAAATCGTAAAAAGATGATTAGTATGTTGGTTTTGGGGCTTTATGATCATGAACATGGTTTAATAGACTAAAAACCCTGATTTGAGTAAATATGAGTTTTGATTCTTGAACATAGTTTGGATTAGATAATTCTTAATGAAGATGATTGAGATGGTTAGAGTTTTGTAGGAAACCTTAGAAACCCTAAATTGAATATAAAGGATACATCTTTGAAGACTAATAGGTTAATTTGAAAGATATTAACTTGTTGATTAATAATATAGAGTTTTCATCTGTTTGGTATACACAATTGGTAGATTTGGAATTGTAATACATAAATGAAGAATAATTCATATGGGAACCCTAATTGGGGAAAAAGAAGAGGAAAACCATGATATTTCAGATTAAGGAAGTAAATTACTAGATGATGATCCTAAGACTGTTAAGATATTAAAAGGAAATTAGTATATTTATTTCAGGATTCTGTGCATGATTGGTTGCTTGATTGGGATTTCTATGTCCTAATTAGTTCTATATCTGAATCTACAATACAAGTATGTGGTTACACTTATGAATATCTCGAGATATATTTCCGAAGTTTTCCGAGATTTTCACCGATGACTTGAATAAATTGTTGGATGTCTATTTATTTCATGCAACTATAAAGTGGCTATGATTATTACTATAACTGTGCATATATAACTCGCTAGATTCGGGTCCACCTCTGTTGCTTTGAAAAGGCTAAAAAGGGGTAATCCTAGAGAAAGGTCTAGGTTACTGAGAGTTAGAAAATGGGCTACCTACGTGTAGTGCCATGAGACTCTTTAGCATACCATGAGTTAAGGAGTGTTCTACCTATGAGTAGTTCCATGTGACTCAACCCTAGAAACCGGTTCACTCGATAGGTGGATCATGAGGGGTTTAATGGGGACAGCATAGAGGATAGGGTACCCTTGGATCGCGGAGTTATATTTAAAGCGTAATCTTGGATGTTAAATGATTAATTGAATGAATATGTTGTTATCATAGTTGCATGTTTATTGTTTCCCCCACATACCAACTTCTTGCTAACCGACGTTTTGTTTGTCGGCATTTTAGGTACAAATGAAAAGAACAAACAATAAAGTGGCATATGTGGAACTAAATGAGAAATAATGTACACAGGAGGATTAGTTACATTAGTATCTTCATGGATAGAAGTTTAGAAATCCCAGCTTTTAAAAGGTAAGTAAAGTTTTTATACTATACCAGTTTTCAGTTTAGTAGTAGAATTTAATAATTATTATTGATTATTTGTCGAACCTTTGATCCGGGTTATTAGATATCAGCTCTGCTCTTTTGGTCTCCCTTAAGTGGGGGTTACCGGGAGACGGGGACGTTACAATTACCATGGCTCAAAAATCACAAGAATGATAATATAACATCTAAGGAACATAATGTATGTGAAAAATTGCAAAGAAAACCCCTCAATTGTGTAAATTGTAGAAAAGTCCAAAATGTACATAAAATTACATAACTTGCTCAAACAATGTCTAAATTGGACCAAATTTGAAACTTAATCTTGAATTATGATTTCAAAACATATAAAATGGTTAGATTTGGGTTCTAATCATTCAATTATTGTAATTAAGATCATTCAACTCATTAAGCAGGTTTAGGGGCCTTAAACATGTGGTTCCAACACAGGCAATCACCAGTGAAAAGTATACTGAAGCAACTCCGGTAGTCAACTCTGAAGCACCGGCATCACCTGCAATGCTTGTGTACACATCATGTATGCCATATGTAGGACACATCAAGAAAATAAAACTAGGTGACTGACTCATGAAATTCAAGGACGCCATGAGGAAAATCCATGATAACATACCATTCCATAACCTGTTGACAAAAACACCAATCTGGTGCAAGTACCTCAAGGCAATTTTGTGAGGAAAGTGTTTGACTCTGGATACCAAGACAATGAACCTAATGCAAATGGCCTCCAGTGTCATAAAAAATCACTTACCTTGAAAGAGATGGGACCCAAGATCTTCTTGGATAGATTGTTACTTTGGAGATGACACATGTCATAAGGTACTCACCGACTTAAGCACTAGCATATCTATTATGTTTTACAATCTATTATAGCGTCGAAGATTCACAAATGTTCTATCCACAACAATGATCATTCAATTAGTTGATGCATCCATCACTAAACCTTTGCAAATCATCAAAGAAGTCCTGGTGAATCTAGAACCTAATACATATGTTCCATGTGATTTCGTAGTTATACATATCAATGAAGACAATCGTTTCCCACTCATTATGGGGAGTCTGTTCCTAGGCATTGCAAGTGCTCTAGTCGATGTCAAAGATAGAAAACTCATCTTGCGACTAGGGAAGAAAACTATTGAATACCATGTTCTCAAAGATCTAAAAATGGTGCATAATTCAATTGAAGGTTTTAAAGAAGAATGTAATCCAGAATTACAATAAACAAACCCATAGGATACAAATCCAGACAATAAGGTCTTACCCATCATCTAACTATGATTTAGGTCCTACAGGTTTAAAGGATAAGGGTGCAGATATCCTATTCATGAGTTTGACATGAAAAATTCTATAATCAATTGGGTCCGCGACGTTAAATCGGAAGGCTTGATGGGAGGCAACCCAACCCTTTTCTATTCCATTTACTTATATTTTTATTTTTCTTTCTTTGTTTTCTTTTAACAAATTTATTTCAGAAAAAGGGGAGAGAAACGAAGGAGAGTGAGGAGATAAGGAGAAGGAAGAGTACTAATTCCTTGATAACTGTGTCTAATTAATGGATATCTAGAAAGAATAACAAGCTTCATGATGAAAATCTCTCATCTGTCCATCAATTCCTACTGACCACCTACTCGTTTGACAACAAGATATCTCATGATCTTGTGAAACAATAAGTGATGCAGAAAGTAGGCTATTCGGTCCAATGAGTATTTCTCTCTTTATTTTCCATAAAAGACTTTATTTTCTTCTTGCATACATTTTGTCTTTATCTCTTATGAGAAGCATTATTTCTTGGAATTATGAGCCAATTTTACATCACTCATATTATGAATATACACTACCATAATATCTTGATTTGGGCTTTCTAGGAAGTGCATGACATGAAGTCCCTAGGGACTAGGGGTAATGCAGGCATCGTTTGTAACTGTCAACTTTTTGTGCATCCTAACATCTCTTTTATGCAGCTATATAATGGGTGAAGCCCAGGGCTTAGCAACACCAACATCTTCCTTCTTATGATCAGACACAAGACCAAGCATCCATATCCCCTCTGCCTCGACACCGCCAATGGCATCAAGGAATACCAACATCAATGACAGGTTTCAACGATCCACCAACTTCCCTTCACTGACCGACTAGACCCCATTGGACTGAGTTCTACTCCTCTACTACTCATAGGACACTTATGTCCCTTAGGAATTCTGACTTGTGCTCTCGGCACATCGACAAGAGATGCCAGTAGTATACTTGGATTCCTTCATTAACTGGGTGTATGATCAGCAAGCCATCACTCTATAAATAAGGCGATGGCCAGATGTAGGCTACTAGCAAGGGATGCGCGACCACATCCACCCTCACCACCACCAAACAAAGATCATGGAAACTAGTGGCCAAGGTGGCACTCAGATTAGGATGTGACCAAATAGAGAAGAAACTACTCTTAGGGTTCTATTACGTTCTCTTAGATTAATAACATCGTCCAACCCCTCCATCTTCACCTCCACTTCTCTCCATATCAAATCCCCTCTATGTCTAACTTATATACCCCTGAGGATGGAAAGAGTTTTGAAATGAGGGTAGAGGGTGGCCAGTACATCATATCCACCACCTCAACTCTACCTTTCCCTTTCTCATCTTTAAACACTTCTTTCTTCTTCATCTTCATCTTTTATTTCATTTGTCTAGTTTTCCATTTTCTTTTTTATTATTGTGGGAGTTTGGGCTTTACCTAGCAGACCACTTTTATGTATGCTAAAAATTGGAATATATGAATGCACCATTCCTCTTTCTCTGAAGCTAACTCGAGTAAATGGAAGTTTTTAGGAATAAACATGTCTTGAATAGATTTGGGCCCCGATGACAACAACTAAGCATTGTTTTCCCTTAGAAGTGACGATAATGAGATGGAATCTGAAAGGTCAAGATGTGCGTGACACCAACATAACTTGAAATAATATATTTGAACACTTATTTACCCTAAATTAATTGAATTAACTTATATACTATTATTATTTGACTCCCATGCATCAATAAAATAGAGAACCACAAGTCAGCCTCTTGATCTCAGTCCTCTTCCATTTTTTCTTACCTCTTCGCCATCTACAAGAAAAAAAGATGAAATTTTCTCCATATGCCAAACCCTAAGTCTTGGTTGGCATTTTCTTACATAAATACTCCTCCTTTTTTACTTTTGTCTACAAATATGGCATGAATAAAAGAGGCCAATGAGCCTATTAGAAAACATGCAGTCAATGTAACTACAACCAAATAAAAGGTCTCAAGTCGAATAAAGGAGAACAAATAAAATAATTGAATCACAAATAAGGTCTCAAGTCAAATAGATGAGAGACCAAGGAATTGGGTTCGTGCCATGTATTTCTCCCCCTTTGATCCAATTTTCCATACCTAGGGGATGTATCAAAATATTCCCCAAATAGTCGAATAGCTTTGACTTGTTCTTACTTCTATTTGCATGAACAGATCAGGAGTATTATTGATTCGAAATTAGTTCATCACAGGTTCTAGGGTCTAGAAATTAGAGGAACAAGCCCATGTTGGGGGATATCCAAGTGTATCTATGTGACCCCTACATATTAGGGTCGCTTGATCGTGATTGGTGGAATGGGGACCACATGGTTTGCTTACATGGGAGAGGAAGGCTTGGATCCCATTATTAATTGTTGATTTCCTTATTATTTTTCTTTATTTGGGATGAGCAAAGGATTAATTCTGGGATAGTTTTATGAGTGTATTTATACCCATTTTTACATATTGTTTTACTCAATTTTTAGGGTTTGTTGTGTTACTATTTCCTAGTTTAAGCTTCATATTCACTCAAATGGAATTATTTTTTCTTTTGTAAAATTTAATGTATTTTTATATATATTTTATGCACAACCAGTCAAAATTGTAGGACAATGCTCAGATGGATGATCAAGCCCACACGATGCTACACCTCAAGCGAAGGAAAGCACACAAGCCCTCCATTTTTTCACCTTATAGCTGCCTATTGAAATGATCGACTCTACCATTCACTTGACTTGAGCCTCTCTCTACCCAGAGTCTTCCATTTTCTTTCATTTTTAGGTGTGCACCCTGAAGGGAAATATCGTACATAGTAGGCAATAGAATTTAAAATTTTATTACCATATTCCCCATAAATAGTGGATCACATAAATAAATATAATGCAAGATGGATGGTTTATGGGACATACCTGGACCAGGAGCAAGTCCAACGACAATCCTTGACGTTGTAGATGTGAAACTCTGAATCCTTGTTGCATTGGGATATGTTTAACTGCTACACCTCATGGTCTGCACCATGTACTACAACCACGGACGTCGTCTTCTTCAATAGATCCTCTTGTCATAGACTGTTGATTGACGTTGTCCTCCAAGTGGCAAACAATGTCTTCTTGCCTCTATGGTAGTCCACACAGACTGCCTTGAACACCTCTCATCCTACTAGATCGGATGGGAAGGAGTTGTCCCTTTCTGTCGGTGTACTAGTCACCGACTTTCTCTCCCACAACAACAACTCTCAGTTGTTCTCTCCCATGGCTATCCCTCCCTAGTCGGGTAGGACTTGCTTGGGCTCTCGTGGTTACCACAATTAGAGAGGACAACAATTGTCAGAGGAACTAATTCTCAGTTGCTTGTGTTTTAGTTGTGTCTTGGGAAGCCCCTAGTACTCCTCTATTTATAGAAGGGGTTTGGATCATGGTTCCCAATCCCCAGCCAATGCGGGACTAAACGTGGGAGTGGAAAGGACTAAGAGATCTTGAATTTTCACAACAGTTTGCAATCTGCAATAGCCGAAATGGTCGTCTGGTGTTGATGCGATGATTTTGAGTAACATTTATAGACATATTTTACTTGTGTTTTATGCATTTATTAGTCATTTCTGTGGTTAATGTTTCATAATTCATATGCTTTGGTCTATGATCTTTCTCTATGTCAAATCTCCCTTATTTCAGTATTTAGAGCATAAATTGTTACAAGAATACATTTTGTGTAAGCTTATGTGGTTTTGTGTTGAAATTTCAGGAAAAACAAGTATCTGTTGTTGTCGATACCATCGACAGTGGTCGATACCATCGACATGACCACATGTTTCCAGCCGCAAGGAGCAGAAGAAAGTCGATACTAGCGACAGGAGAGTCGATAGTATCGAGATACCATCAGGTTGCAGGTGATAAGTGAGTCGATACTATTGATGCATATATCGATACTATCGACAAGAGGAGCTACAATGACATAAAAGGACAAAACCATCGCTACAGGTTTGTCGATACCATCGACCTACGTCGATGGTATCGAGATAGAATCAGGCACAACGAAAAAGGAAAAGAAGAACTGCCAATACCGCGCAAGTTCGATACCATCGACCCGCGTTGATGGTATCGACAATATCAGATACAAGTTTTCTTCAGATCGATCTAAATCTGACGACTGTGATTATTTGGCGACCTAACTCGGTGATTATACCTAATGATGATGACCAATAGCAATCCATCATGTCATTAGCCGCTGCACACGTCCCGAGAAGGTGTAGAGAGAAAAATGAAGCCCAGAAGCATGCCCCAGCCATTCCAGACGCCGAAGAAGATGTTTTCCACCACCGAAAGGCGGGAGAACGCGTATTCTACACCAAGGAGCACTTGGATCTTCTCTGTTCAGGGGTTTCACCACTCAATCATGTTTTTATCCATGTTTCCCTTTTTCTCTACCATGTTTTTCTCTGAGATGAACATGCGGGGCTAATCCCCTTTGTCTTTAGGACCGGGAGTAGCCTGGGAATTCATTGTATGACAAGTTTATCATAGTAATTCATCTTTTATCTCTTAAATCCATGGTATAATTTTTTTTCTCAATTATATTGTTATGCTTGTTCACCATAATAATAATCTAATGCCCTTAATTACTTTGAAAGAAGAATTAATGGTTGAAAAGAGACGAAATTTACATTAATTGACAAATCCCTTGAACAAGGTGGTGTAAGGTTAATGGTGGATACCGAGAGATCGATTTTAATGCACCTAGTTTAGGGTATAGGTTACTACGACGGTGGAACCGACCTAGACATAGGTAGTGAATTGTACCACGACAGTGGGCAATTCTGATTTCAGGCCACTACCCAAATAGAGAAATAAATCTGAGTAACTATATATAATTTAATACAATGAAAACCCACGGTGAAACTGCAATCCTAAAGATCTCATTTCAAATTGATTAAATTAAACATTTAATAGATTGTTTTGTTTTGTTTTATTTTCTTTTCTTTTAATTTTACAACAACTTTCAACTTTTTAATCGGTCTAGTTGATTGCGCATAGTTAGTAGTAGTCTCTGATAATTCACGTGTCCCTGAGTTCGACTCGGGCCTCACAAAGGCCTATATTACTTCGATGCGTTCACTTGCGTTTCTACGCACGGTAAATTTGTGTCAAGTTTTTGGCGTCGTTGTCGGGGACACGGCAATTGTCGGCACTACGAGTGCTGCAAGCGGCCACTCTAGGCCACATTTTTATTTTTTTTATTTCAAAAATTCATAGTCTACTTTCTATTTTTTGTAATCGTTAAGCATTGTACTAAACTTAAATTTTAATTTTAGCAGGTACTGTGCATGGTGCAAATGCGTAGCACTGACTACACGTGGCACACACCAGAGGTTCCATTACCGGGACCTGAGGACGAGGAGGATTACAATCAAGATCATCTGGAAGAAATAAACTCAGAATTCGAGCAAGAAGAGATGGCAGAGCCATAGAAAATATGGGAGAAGCTCAAGGCATCTTCCTCATCTGCGTCAAAGGGGCCAATCAAGAAGCAGGCGATCAATATTCCAACATACAAGATTGATCATGCGTTAATTAATTTGGTCAAGTCAAACACATTCCATGGTCTCAAGAATGAAGATCTAGTCATGCATATAAGTCAATTTGTGGAAACTTGTGACATGATAAAAATAGATAGATTTCTATAAGACACTCTCTACTTGAAGTTGTTCCTGAGTTCTCTAGTGGGAAATGCACGTGAGTGGTTGCACAATCTAGATGATGAGTATGTGGAGTCATGGGACCACATGGTGGAGGTTTTCTTTGACAGGTTCTTCCCGCTTGAGAAGACCAATGACATGATTAGGAAGATCCACAAGTTCACTCAAAAAGCAGGAGAAACCTATTTTGAGACCTAGGAAAGGTTTCAGATCATGCTCAGGAGGAACCCGCATCACGGGCTTGACAAGGAAACACAGGTCAAGATCTTCTATTTTGCTTTCTCCGAGCATGATAGAAGTAACCTCGATTCCACAGGCTCAGGATTTTTCTTGAACAACTCAGACACAAGACGCTGGGAGATTTTGAAAAACATGACAAGGAAGCAGTCTTGGGGCGATAGGGATGCACCAGAACAAGTCAAAGTCGTTGGTGAGTCCAAGGCCATCAAGGAGCTGAATGACAAATTAGATCTTTTAGCCAAGAAATTGCTTCCCAAGGAAGATGCATCATCTGATGAGGAAGCCCAGGTCAAATTTATGCAACAACAAGGCTATAGAAATAATGATTATGCTTGGAGAAAGGATAGGAAGTTTTCATGGAAGGATCGAAACAACTTCCTACAGGATCCAGATGCAAAGCCACAACCTAGAACTGAAGATAAAAGCACCGAGCTGCTTAGTCAAGTGGTGCAACAAAATCAAGAGATGATGAGTATGTTTAGCAAGCAGTTGTAGTCCCAGGGTGATATTTTGACCAAGTTTGGACAAACACTGCAAAGTCATGGAGCACAAATGAGGGCACTTGAGACGACAGTGACCCAAATTTCTAATGAAGTGGCGGCCATAAACCATTCCAACTAACAAAGACAGACAGTGAATACAAAAATTGCTCAAGCACATCATCAAGTGAAATATATATCTGTGATTGCAGAGGCAGAACCCCCGGTGGTAGAGGTTCAGGACAAAGGAAAAACAAATTTTGATACTGAGGCTATTCCAACCATACCATATCTGCGCATTCATTTTGGACTACTAGGTGGGTACGTTCCATTTAGAAAAACTCACCAAGAGCTTATTACGGTTGCGCCCGCACGTAGGCACAAAGAGCAGGTGAAGGCCATGGGTCATGTTAAAGCTGCAGCTACTGAGAAAGATGAGCAGCCACTACAAGTTAAATGGGTTTAAGATGATCTACCAAAGTCTATGCTAGAGGGAGTCATTGAAGCAAGCTTATGGGACCTTGCCCCGAATAGCCCATATGTGCCACCTCATAAGCGTCTAAAGGAGGCAGTGGTGTCGTGTCCGGACAGGCCGAGGCTGAAGAAAGAGCATCGACACTACATGAGGTTCTTGGAGATGTTCAGAAAACTTCATATCAACATTCCGTTAGTGGAAATGATAGAGCAGATTCCTACCTACGGGAGGTTTATCAAAGAAATCATCACCAAGAAAAGGCGGATCAAAGACACAGACATTTGTCGGGTAAATGAGATGGTGATCTCAATTATCCATGAGAGTTTACCAAAAAAAGAGGAAAGACCCAGGGAGATTCTATATTCCATGTTCAATAGGTGATCAACACTTTCCACAAGCACAGTGTGATTCGGGCGCTAGCATTAATCTTATGCCACTGTCCACATTTCAAAAGCTTGGGTTGAAGGAAATAATGAAATCAGCGGCAAAGATTGAGTTGGCAGATGGGTCCATTGTAAGGCCATATGGAGTGTGCGAGGATGTGCTCATCAAGGTAGACAGGTTCATCTTCCCGGTGGATTTCGTCGTCATTGATATGCCACAACTTCAAGGTTGCGAGATGCTTTTGGGTAGGCCATTTCAAGCAATGGCTGATGTTGTCACTGCAATTGGGAGAGGTACATTGACCTTGGGGATTGGCCAAGATCAGGTTGAGTTCAAAATGCCACATGATCCCTTGGGCACACTCTCCAAAGCTGTGCGCTGAAAATGAGCTTCATGTCGTCTAGCCTAAGACGTTAAATAAGGGCGCTTGTTGGGAGGCAACCCCGCCATCGATAGTTTAGTTTAGTTCTTTCACATTCATAGTTTGATTTGTTTTGACTTTGTTTTTAGTGTAAAAAAATATCGTGATCGTTTTCTACATGTGCAGGACTGAGGCAGAGTCGATACTATCGACCCTTGTGTCGATGGTATCGACCGGGGTACAAGTTGACAACTACAGAAATCACACTGCATAGATACCATCGACGGCCTCGTCGATGGTATCGACACACCAATAGGCTAATCACAAGCAGAGGTCGATAGTATCGACATGGGTGTCGATACTCGTGAGATCACTGGAGATATTCAGAAGAAATCGTCTCAGTAGAGTCGATACCATCGACGGGCATGTCGATGGTATTGACACATTCACATACAGAAGGCGGCGGCCGGCCTCGCGAGGGTGTTACCCTAATCAGGAGTCGATACTATCGACTCGCGTCGATAGTATCGACGCGACACGTCACCGATCCGCGAGAGGAGATCAACAGCGATCGCAGCAACCAGAAAGTCGATCCGAGGGACGCATCGATACCATTGACACATGTCGATAGTATTGACACGTCTGCGATCTGGGCCCCCACATCCATCCATCGACGACCGTCGATACTAAAGGCAGTACGGATTGTGCTACCTGTGTCGATACCATCGACCCGCGTCGATGGTATCGACGGGCATATACAGCAGCACCGGCCACAGCTATGTATGAGAAGGATTGTCATCATATGACGTTACAAATCCAGAGCAATTCTTCTCCACCTTTGTCGAGCATATTCCAGAGCAATCCGAGCCCGACGACAAGCGACCAGGAGCACATTCTTCATCAAGCGGAGATTTTCTTCTCCAACCTACACTGAGCTCCTTCTTCTATTTCTCCTTGTTCTGCAATCATGGTGCATGTTGCCAGTGCGTCATCTTCACGCGCCAACCCGATGGCCATTCCGGAAATCGTGCCCCCACCGACTGCATTGATTTCACGCCTACAGATTGTTCATCCGTCTGCGGAGTTCAAGAAGATCTATGACGAGATCATGAAGAGGAAAATCGAGCCGACTCACTATGTTGAGCGGGAGACGATCCACAACTTGGGGTTCGAGGCTAATTTGGCCTATGTTCTCAAGGGGCAGGCGCACAACACGGGCAGAATGGATGACGAGATGGAGTACCATGCTGATGGCCAGCCATTCTTCGGTGAATGGCCTACATACAAGGAGCTGGTGGCGGAATTCATGGCATCGTTGGATGTCTTCTTCGTGCCCAATGACGTCATCGACTCAGATCGGGAGTGGATCAAGGGTCGTGTGTCTTTCCGGCTTTACAGCAATGACTACAATTTCACATTCGATCAGTTCAATGAGATATACAACTGCAACCATGGGTGCAATGACTACCGGAGGCCGGACAACCGTACTGACTACAACGCGATCTTCACTGATCATGTGACGGTGCCGCAGGGCATACCCGTGAGCTACCACAACGCAGCAGTAGCAGACTTCGAGCATCCGTTCGTGCAGATTCTTCACTGATGTTGTGTTCCACACTGTTTGCTAGGGGTGATCTGTCCCTTAGCAAATTCTAGGAGACGGACTTATTTTTCTTGCATAAACTCCTGAAGCGCCAAGAATGCAACTGGGGAGCTTTCTTTCTGCAGTGAGTATTGGTGGTAAAGCAGAGCACACGGAGGGCTCCAATTCACATTGGAGGACTCATTACTCCTCTGGCACACTACCTTGGGCTGAACTTCTCAACCATGACCCCGTTGTCCAGTAGAAGCAAGGTTAATTTGCAGCATCTTCACCGATCAAGCCTTATCTTTCTTCAGGATGGTTTACCTTATGCTCATTGCCATGTAAACCACACATATCAAGAATGCTCGCTTCCCGATCATGTCTTCAATATTGAAGAGGCTCAACATTTTCGATGGCCTATCAAAGCCATTGCTGACTCCGAGGAAGACGGTGGAAGCCAAGACGACAACAATAATGACGATGAGGCTGAGGAGGAAGAGGAGGCCTACACTCCTCTTTGGGCACGGGTGGCACCTAGGAAGCATCCTGGCATGCATCTGGGTGCATCTTCATCTTCACAGCCTCCACCACCACCACCGCCCTCGCAGCCAAGTGAGGATGTCTACTCGATGCAGGGCATGCATGCTATGTTGCAGGACATACAGCAGACGCAGCAGCGTCACACTACAATGTATACCGGTGTTCAGGAGACAATCAGAGGGCGATCTTCGAGAATGAGTGTCTCCTCCTCGACAACCAACAACATATACATGACAGGTTGCATAGGATGGATATGCAACAACAGCCCTTTTATGATCACTACTGGAGCCAGAACTACTTTGGAGGGTATCCAAAACCTCCAGCCAGGGCCCAGTTTGATCCCATCTTTCAGGGGAAGTACCCATCCTGGGACCCCGCAGCCCCACAATACCCGCCTCTGCTAGAAGATTAAATCGATATCTTTGTTCCAACCTTTAAGATTGTTTTTTACTATGAGGCCATAGTCAAATTCAAGCTTAGGGGGGGAGTTAGAACAGCTCTATCTGTTATTTTCTTAGTTTTTAGTTTTATTTCTTTTGTTCTTGTCATATAGTTCTTGCAAGCTTAGTTTGTTTGTAGGACCCACATTCTATCTAGTGTAGTCGTGGATGTATTGAGTCTTGTGTCATCTCATTTGCATAAGAAAAAAAACATAAAACATAGGCATCGGTTATTTATGGAACACCGTCATCAAAAGCTTACAGCGTCGGTTATTGGATAAAAACCACCGCCTAAAATGACAAACAACCCGATCATGCAGGAAACCACGATCGTGGCGGAAAACACGTCGATTATTAGTATAAAAATGACGCCTATAGTACTAAATATGGTCGTGCAGGGAAGCACGGCCGTGGCGTTTGGGAATATGGCATCGGTTTTTTAGTTGCAAACCGACACAGAAAGTGTCCTAGATGGCACCCTTTTTGTGGTGTGAACCCTTTGGCGTCAGCTTACTATACATAACTGATGCCTATCGGTGCCCTTCTGGCGCTTTTTTGGTGGCGTGAAGCCTTTTGGCGTCAGTTATAAAATTGACGCCGAAGAGTTCAACCTTTAGCGGTGCCCACAACGTCGCTTCAGAATCGTCGCTAAAAGAGCATAAACAACCGACGCCAAAGACATGTTCTGTATTAGTGAATCAGAAAAAAAAACCCTTATATTACTGAACCCTTAGATCAATCTTTTGAAGAAATCTAAATGTATCTATATAATATACATGATAATGATTTTTTAGAATGTTTTAAATGGCTTAATTTGGATATGATGAATAAAATATCTGAGAAAATTAATTTTGAACTCTAATATTATTTCAAAACTAATGATGGAGCCTAATCTAATTATTATGCCAAAGTACAATGTATCTTCTTACTAAATCATGATTAGATGCTTTTTGTTTCATATTAATTTTAGAAATTAGTAAAAGCCTCATACAAATATGAAATGTGTACTAGACCTTAATAATGGCATATAGATCGGACTAAAAATATGAGACGTCATCCTAACATCAGATTGACCTAGGTTTGACCAAAACCCTAATTTGGACCTAAAATATAATGAGTTTATGAACCATGTATTGATGATAATTAATTGTTATTAATCAGGTCATCGACAAAGTTCTAGATGATCATGGATGTATAGGAATCTATAAACGCAGGTACATGGGTTTTATTAAGTATAAGACTAGTTTTCATGGATGCATAATTATATGATGTACTTTGGATGCTTTTATATGCATATAAGTTCTTGGATGAATATTAGTATTATATGCTTTTCCAAAACTTAAGGGAACATAAAAGAACTTCTAATGAGTTGCAGCTACTACGGTAAGCACAAATGGGAAATGGCCTAGTATGGATGTATGACATATTGCCTAGTATGGATGTATCATGAATTGCCCATTCTAGCTGTATGATAAAGTTATTTTCCCATTCTGGATATATGATAAAGTGATTATTGAAATAGTAGTACAACTACATCTAAAGATATATAAAAAATATGTGTTTACCTGATTATCAAAATTAAATAATGTTTTATTTTACTTTTTCTTCTTTCTCAAAATTTTCAAGTATGAAAGAACAATATATATATATATATATATATGTATCTTTGACCCACATACACAACACTTTGTGTTGATTTGCTATTTCACATATGTAGGTTCAGAGCTAGCATGGGTGAAAGATAGGAAGTGAGTAGTGTTTAGGTTATACCTACTGTGTTGATCCTGATTGGTATACATGTTCAAGGACTTGTAAAAATTTCTTTGAAATTATGTAATGTAAGTTGTACAATTCATGTTGTAAATATAAGTGTTCAATGTTGAGAAATGTTATGGCTTATGTTATGGTTGTTTGTTCATGTATGTGTATGTCTCTTCCACATTGAACTCTAAAACGATTGCCTAAACTTTTTTGATTAGTCCTTTTGGACCTTCTAAGCCTTGAGACGTTAGAATTTGGGGACATTACACTAACCTTCTAGTTCACATAAGGTTCATCTTCATTTTGAGCAAAGCCAAACCCTTTGACTGTCACATCAAAATAAAGATTCTTTCTCTAAGATGCTTTCTTCAATCCATTGATTGACCTTTATAGCTTACTTTATTGGCAAACTTTGGATCTATAAACCCATTAGGTTGTATCATGTACACATCCTCCACAATATTCCCATTAAATAATGTGGTTTTAACATCCATTTTCCAGATCTCATAGTTTTTATAAGCTATAATAGCAAGCATGATCCTTATGGATTTAACCATGGCCATTGGAGAAAATGTTTCATCATAGATAACAACTTAAACTTGTCTGAAACCCTTTGCAACCAATCTACCCTTATAGGTTTGGACCTTTCCATCCATGTCAGTTTGCTTCTTGTAGACCCACTTGCACCCTATGGGTTTTAACCCTTCAGGTGAATCCACCAAAGTCCATACTTTGTTGGTATACATGGATTCCATCTCATATCTCATGGCCTCAAGCCATATCTCATACTTTGGTCCCTCAATAGAATCTTTATAGGATATTAGCTCATCATCTATGACCAATTCACTGCCTTCTTGATTCACAAGATATCCTAATCTCTCAGGTTCAAGGCATGTCCTATTAGATCTATGAGGTTCTTGTGTCACATGAGGAATTTAAGTCTCCACAACACTTTGTGATTCTCTAAGTTCATATGGTTCATCTATTGATTCTATGTTCTCTTGTTTCTCTCAAACTTCTTTGAGTTCCACTTTCCTCCCATTGATTCTTTTGGAAATAAATTCCTTTTCAAGAAATACAACATTTTTGGCAACAACTGTCTTGTATTCAATGGGATGGAATAAGTAGTATCCCCTTGTCTCTTTCGGATATCCAACAAAATAACATTTTTCAAACTTAGGGCTAAGATTTTCAGGAAACATTTTCCTAACGTAAGCTTCACATCCCCAAATCTTCATAAAAGACACATCCGGACGTTTCCCATACCATGTATCATACCGTGTCTTTTGAACCGATTTAGACAGTGCACGGTTAAATCTAAACACGATTGTTTCAAGAGCATAATCCTAGAAGGATGTCGGAAGATAAAAAAAACTCATCATAGATCTCATCATATCTAACAATGTGCATTTCCTTCTTTCTGGTACACCATTATGTCATGGTGTATGATGTGGAATCCACTGGGATACAATCCCATGGGTTCATAGAAGGTCCTCAAACTCTTGGCTTAAGTATTCTCCACCTCGATCAGAATGAAGTTCCTTAATACTTTTTCCAAGCTAGTTCTGTACTTCATTCATAAACTCTCGAAACTTTTCAAGAGTTTCTGACTTGTGTCTCATCAGGTTGACATAGCCATACCTACTAAAGTCATCAATAAAGGTAATGAAGTACTTATACCCTCCTCTAGCATCTATTCTAAAAGGGCCACATACATCAATATGCATGATTCCAAATAGATCACTAGACCTTTCACTCTTGCCATGAAAGGGAGTCTTGATCATCTTGCATAACAAACAAGATTCACATGTCTCTATTGATTCAAGATCAAAAGGGTCTAGATAACCATCCTCATGGAGTGTGGACATGTGTTTATCATTTTGTGCCCCAAAAGACAATGCCAAAGGTATAGTTGGTTTGAGTTATTGAGTTTTTGTCTTTTGGTATTTATGTTATATAAACTTGTCTCTAGATATATCAACTATAGACCATAATGCATAGGGGTTGAATCCGTTCTTGTCCAAACAAGATACATATATGATGTTCCTATTAATGGTAGGTACGTAATAGCAGTTCTCTAAATCTATTACAAGAGCTCTAGGTAGAGATAACTCATATTTTCCAACTATGCTGGCCTCCACTCTTGCGGCATTTGCAACACATAATTCAACCTCACCTTTCTCTAAAGGTCTACTTCTTTTTACATCATTCACATTTGAACAAATGTGTGACCCACATACGGTATCTTATACCCATGATGAGGAAGTAGTGAAGTTAACCTCAATAATGTATACACTAGAAGTAGATATATCAATCCCTTTCTTCCTATGTTCCCTTATCCATCTCCTAATTTTGAGTGTTGAAGACTTGGAACTTATCTTAGCCACATAATGGTTCTTGGTTGTGCCTTTATCCTTGGACTCAACTCCACTAATCATCATCACGGAGTTGTCCTTCTTCATTTGTGCTTCGACACTACTCAAGATGTCAAGCAACTTTGATAGTGATCTAGCCATGTTACTCAAGTGGTAACACTTAATAAACTGCCTATATGATTTAGGCAAGATTACAAAATCATATTTGTGGCCAATGCTTGACCTAAAGGAAATCCTAGTCTCTCAAGATGTTTCATATGTCCAATCATATTGAGCACATTGGGCTCTACAGGATATCCTTCTGTCAGTTTTCTCTCAAAAAGTGCCATAAAGACATTATATCTTTCATGCTTATTATGTTTTTATGCAACTAATAGTCCATACAGCCAGCATAAGGTTCTTGATGTTCACAACATCATTGGCATGCTTCAAAGAAGCATCCATGTTAGTCTTAGGAAAATTTGGAGTGGATACTTGCACTGGTATTTCAAGATCATGGAGAACACTTCTCAAGGTCCTGAACTAGTTATGGAAATGAATCTCATTTAATTCATCCAATTATAATGTGGATTAGTTTGTCATTTGATTCTACAAGAGAAAATTTGCATTTGTAAAAATCCCTTTTTGGTTTGATTTGATTTGAAAAGTTAATATTAATTAGGTCTTTAAGTTATTATCACTTCCACTATTTTATTCAAGTTGAAAGCCCTCAATATTAATTCGGAAGATTACAACGTACAATATTCTAGTGGGACAAGATCCTAATTTTATCAAAATCATGAGCCAGCTAGGGTTGTCACCTACAACTTGATTCTATCAGGTAGGCGTTTTTTGTTAATTGCATCATATGAAACTCTTGATAGATGATATGCTCAACTCTTTTCCATAATCATCAACATTACTCTAGGTTCTTAATCGAATTAAGATCACCTAGTTAAGCTTGACCCATAAGACAACACGATACACTATGCACCCTACTGGGGAAGACCCACATATCTATCATCACAGTTCCACCAGATAGATGACGCACCATTCTAAGGTATTCCCACACTTGGTCGATAAAGCTTTTCATGTGTGCTTCTTTATGGAAGGCATCTAAGACTTAATATTTCATTGAGGGAGTTTTTTTTATAAGTATATACATATACTTTATCCAATCACCACATATATAGTATATATTTTATACATGCTATATCCCACAACAAAAACATGCAATAAAAAAAAGTGATGGTTATAGCCAGTCCTAATGTAATCCCTTGAAGCCACAAGGGATTACGTCATCTAATTCTACATCATATGTAGAAACCTGTCATTGATGAAGATTTGTTCTTGCCAGTCTGGGTTGATCGAATCAACCCTTAAACTTATTGGCTCCCCTCCTAGCTGGTTGTTAGGTCGTCCCACTGGTCGTCTGCTCCTTTGTGCCCATCATTGACTGGCTCCTCCAGCTGATCAGTCGGGCCCACTAGGTGATTAGTCTAACTGGTCCACCATGTCCTCCAAGGTCCATCATTCATTTGACTCATCTTCAGAATGCCTTCATCTTCATCATAACTAGAAAGTAAACTACCCTACTTTTACTTGATTATAAGGAAACCTTGAGTTACATTTGAGGGGAGTAAAGGTAGAAGTAAATTAACTTTACATTGGGAAGATGAGACGGAGACTCAGTATGCATACTGAGATAAACAAATAAATAGCCACATACAACCATGCACAGATTGGGGTTATTGTCCATAACCATGCTACACCTTGCATATATATATATATATATATATATATATATATATATATATATATATATATATATATATATATATATATATATATATATATATATATATATATATATATATATATATATATATATATATATATTAGTTTGGGATTATCGTGGTGTTTGGATTTGATAAGATATTATTCTAATCACATGCAATAATAGAACGGCTAAACCAAAATCCGATCATATCGATTATCCCATAATATTGTAAATTCACGTTGTCTTTGATACAACTGAAGGGAAATATGGTACAAAGCATGCATAGGAATTTAAACTTTTATTATCATATTCCCAATTAACACTAGATCATGTCAATAACTATAATCTAGGATGGATGGTTTATGGGATGTACCTGGTCCTGGAGCAAGTCCAATGACAATCTTCATTATTGTAGATGTGAAAATCTATATCCTAGTTGTACTGGGACACGTCTAACTGCTAAACCTCCTAGTCTGCACCACATACTATAGCCAAAAATGTCGTCTTCTTCAGCAACTCCTCTTCTGACAAACTATTGGTTGGCGTTGTCCTCCAAGTGGCAAACAACGGATTCCTGCCTCTATGGTAGTCCACATAGACGCCCTAGAACTCCTATCGTCTTGTCGGTCCAGATAGGAAGCAGTTGCCCCTCTCTATCAGTGTAATGGTCACTGACTTTCTCTCCCCCAACGACAACTATCAGTTGTTCTCTCTTGTGGCTATCCCTCCCTAGTCGGGTAGGACTTGCCTTATGCTCGTGGTTACCACAACTAGTGAGGACAACAATTTTTAGAGGAACTGATTCTCAGTTGTCTTTGTTGTGTCTTCAGAAGCCCCCAGTACCCCTTAATTTATTGAAGGGGTTAGAGTCAGTGTTCCTAGTCCCTAACCCTTAATTTATTGAAGGGGTTAGAGTCAGGGTTCATAGTCCCTAGCCAATGCGAGAGTAAATGTGGGAGTGGAAAGGACTAAGAGATCTTGAATTTTCACAACAATTTGCAGTCTGCAACATCCGAAATGATTGTCTAGTGAGTGAGATGGTTGTCTTGCATTGTGAGATAGTTGTCTCATGCTGTGAGATGGTCATCTCGTAGTTTCCAGATTGCACACGAATTGGCAAATTCGATTTCCAATAAATATCGTATATGGATTTATTTGTTTTGCAAGTATTTGAAATCAAAACTTTGGGAAACATCCTGAATAGTCATTCTCCCAGACATGTCCGTCTCACACATGAAAGATGCCTATATCTCTCTCCCCATACGCCCTTCTAGTGAGTCTTAAGTTGGCCATTTCAATCACATTCAACGGTCACTTCATGGGGCTGAACTTGGCCAACTTGCTCCTTGATCGTCCTGAAAACCCAAACAGTCGTCTCAAAACTTGAGACGCCTATCTCACTCAGTCCGATTGTTGTTTGGAAGTCCAATTCAGTCAATCTAGCAATTTGTTGCATGAATTGAATACATGAATCCTTCGGTAATAAATTCAACTATCATTCAAGGTCAAACTCCTCTTCTAGGTCGAGACCTATGTGTGTGACCCTACAGGTCCTATATTATGTTGGAAGTGAATGTCCATAACAACTTATGACATTACAAGAAAAGAGTGGTGCCTAGTCGCACATCATTGCTACCCAAGTAGATGGAAAAGTTGGGAACAACTTCAATCTACAATATGTGTATGGTGTTACAATATTTGTATAGACCTTAATCACTGATTTCTGGATTGAACTCGAGGCATGGTCCAGTCACCCTCGTTATTATTCAATCTTGTTTCTTGAACCAAGAGTAGTTGGTCTGAGATATATGTAAGATCAATATCACATATTGACTCACATGTGTGTGGCCATGTTTTTCTTAGTCTTGTTTATCAAGACGACTCAGACATCACACTCCAGTAGGAGGGACAAATCACATGTCAATTGCTCATAGTCAATCCCCATCTGTCGAAGCCACCCAATAATCACCATTATAACAACCCATGTTTCAGGACTACGTTTGATGATGTTAAAGTGTACCCAATGACATGTGTTGAGTGTAGTGATTTCAGGTCTAAAAACCACAACCACCACCATCACTGTGACATCTGACTATGACTTGCATGATGATGGATTCCATGTGTCAGTCTTCTGGTGGTTTTGTCCGATACACTATTCTGTAATAGGTATTTGTGTGCTTGGTTTGATATAGCCATATCAAGACCAATGAAACTTAGTCATCAACCAACTAACGCTCTGATCTTGTGTGTTATTGTTTTTTATCAACCTTTCACAATAATAATCGATCAGGGACATAAGGAGAATATATATGCATACTCTTAACACTCATATGATATCATTTCTCAGGTCCTCAACCTGAAGGCATACGTCATTGAGTAATATTACTCTCTAATACTCTCTAAACATTTATAATGTTATTTCATTATCTCATAATTGAACAAACAGAATAAATTGGAAGCTTGCCTTTTATTAATAATCAAATCATTATTACATGATATTCCATAACAATCATCACATGATTGGCTCTCTGTGCATACATAACTAGCACACACAACATCCAACACATTCCTATTCACCCCATGTTGGTCCGCTAGAGAACAGGACACAAGGTCCAAATTGAGTGACCCGCATGAGTCTCCTATTGGACTGAGTATGGGCCATACAATTAGATGCCTTTGACCACAACTGTTCAACATTTGGGTTTCAGAAGCTAGGAATTCATCTATAAAAGGGAACCCTTATCATCCATTCTAAATCATCTTTGATATGTGATTCGAAGCCAAATTGTAGAGAAAAAACCCTAGCGAGGAGTGAGGAGGCGATGATCACAGCAGAGAAATTGGTCTTCCTGCACTAGGCGTTATGACCCTCTCCATTGTTCCTTCTATCTTTATGCTTTTGTCCCTCTCCATGAGCGAGTATACATTTGTGTTGGGGCATGGGGACTATCCCCATCTTCCTATGTTTTATTCTAGCTTGTATCTAAACTCTACAATATAATTGCTAAATAAAGTATTATTATGCTTGATGACTTGCTTTGCATATAAGTTATAATCATACATATGTAGGTTGTTGTGAACATGATTAGAACACCCATACAATCATATTATATGCATGAGGTATCAGTAAGGGATTGTAAGGTGATTGGGCTACAGTCTACTACATGTCAAGGATGGTCAGTTGTAAGTGAGGCAGTCCAGTAGGAATGAACTAGGAATTTGAGTATCGACCATAGTCGATTCCAAGGGAGTTTAGGCCAAGTGATGACCTATATCTCGTGAGGGTACAATAGCTAAACCTCTATTTATTAACTACTGTCAAAGAGTTAGATCTTGTTAAGATAATCACGTAGGTGATGGTAGCTAAACCACATGCCCTAGTTCTTTCTAGTATATGTTATTTACTTCTTTAATCTCTATTACTTTCAGGAATAATTTAGTTATTCAATCCTTAAACTACTCAGTGATAAATATTACTCTTAATACTTTTGTATCTATATAACTTCTTAAAAAGCTTGTCCTTTGGGTTCGATCCTAAATTGTAACACTCGAGCCCACTGCCCAAGGCTCTAGTAGAGTTTCAGGAATGACGATTGTCCCAACAGACCACCACTAGCCTTAACTGTGTGCTTTGTCCTCACTCACACGCATGCTAGGATCAACTTCTCGATAGGTTACCCATCCCAGTACTACTCCAATATGAGCACGCTTGACTATGCAGTTCTTAGTGATGGGCTTCCTGACAAGGAGGTGCACCTTGGTGATATGGGTAGTCCAATCATTCCCTTTAAGATCAACTTATCCAAGGCCTCAAATACTGGGATGTTACAATCTCCCCCATATAGACTCTTGACGTCCTCGTCAAGGCTAAACTATAAGGCCTTCATAATCTCTTCCCCATTTCAGTGCAGACCCACAATGGCCCATGGACACCCAGTTCCCGATCATGGAATACTAGCTCAAGGGTGGCTATGTCAACCATGGACAACCCTTTCCTACATGCCTGGACCGCACGACTCAAGACTGGCATGCCATGTCCATGTGGGCCCCACCTACTAGAGGGGTTATGGCTCTGATACCATTTGTAACGCCCCGGCCCACTGCCCAAGGCTCTAGTAGAGTTTCAGGAATGACGATTGTCCCCATAGACCACCACTAGACTTAACTATGTGCTTTGTCCTCACTCACATGCATTCCAAGATCAACTCCCGACAAGTCACCCATCCCAGTACTACTCCAAGCCGAGCACGCTTAACTATGGAGTTCTTAGTGATGGGCTCCTGGAAAAGGAGGTGCACCTTGGTGATATGGGTAGTACAATCATTCCTTTTAAGATCAACTTATCCAAGGCCTCAAATCATGGGATGTTACATAAATTATACTACAATAATGCTTCCCCTAGTGTGGAATGGGGAATTAATGCATTGATTTTGGTTAAGCCTAGGAGTTATTCTCTTAGGATTTTTCTTGGCATTACACTTGGAGCCCCATCAATATGGCACATTTCCTACGTAGTGAATGGATGGCGTAATAGTACACCTCATGACCTGGTTGATATAATCTAGTGGTTACATTTGAAGTCCAATATGACAGCCATTTTTTGGGATTTGTTGACCTATTTTTGGCCAATAATTGTTATTTTTTATGGATGGAAAGTAATAGATGGAAACATGGGCACATCAACACTATAGGAGTTGAATATGATTAACATGGTCGTTAGAGACATAGGGTGGCATCTTAAGGCTAAGGATAAGATTAATAATAATCATGATAACAATATTAGAACTTATTGGGGTATTTCTAGATAGCCCCCATGTATTGTTACTTTTCTTGGACCTATTGATGTGGTTTCCTTGACATGTATAATCATATTTACCATTTCCATAAAAAAGGAAACAAATGTTCATAAATATCCCACTTAAGTCTTTTAATCGAGATATGAGGTATTAGTAAGATATGAAAATGCAAAAATGTTCCGTACACTCAATGAATATGTTTTGAATATATTCACAATGAATAAACTAATGTAGAAAGATCATCATAATAAATTCCTCACAAAGGTTTCAAAGATAACCAAAATCGAATGTAATTTAGTGAGAATAAAAAAATGGTGTTTCAAAGTACATCTAGTATCTACTTCCAACTGAATTGAGAATAAGGATTTCTAAGTAAAACAAAAAATTATCAAGTATCTTCTTTTTCATAAGCTATTAGAATAATGTGAATAAACAATATGTAGATGTTTTCATTTTAAATTTCAAGATACAAATTGTAGAGCATCGTGTTGTTGTCATTTTGCATTGGGTAAAAATTTTGGTGCATAAATATATAGATAATTTTTCCACAGAATGTGATTTTTTCATCAAGGTAGTCCTGTCATAATGGAAAAACATGTTATTAATTATTTTGAGATGACTATATTCTATAGAATAGAAAATAATTCCACATATATGTATATCATATATATTACTATTTGTATTCATTACACACATGTATAGTAGTTGAAATTAAATATTCAAGCATGTCAAACATAAGTATGTCTCTTTATTCCCTTAGAACATGACACCAGATACATGAAATATATATATTGATTGTGTACACTGTATAAGTCGAGCCAAAGGATTTGGAAATAAATTATGCATGATATGATGGATCATATAGATGTATTTGTTGACCCTATGTGATTAATTAATTTTTCCAATATACCAAATAAGTTTGATATAGAAAATGATTTTAGTTTGAGCTATATTGTCATATATATTAAGAATACCCTTATAGAAACATTAATAAAAACACATTTTTAATATTTTTGAAACCAAGGTAGATAGAAAGGAAGCATGCCACTTCATGGACCCTCACTGAGAGTGACAGAAAGGAGGATAGCTAAATTGGTTCTATGGCTTTACATGATAATAGTAGTATATTGGTGTTTTTATGTTAAAGATATGCAAATTTCTAAGGTGGGTAGCCTAATGAAATTTCAAGGATAAAATTTAATTAAGGTGCGTAGAAATGTAACATCCCTCTCTTCGTGAGTAATTTAAAACATTCTATGTAGTTTTCCTAAATGATCTTTTCTTAAGGACCTTAATGCAAATAGTTCAAAATAGTGTTACTTCTAGGATTACAATGCAAAATATTTCCAATATACCAAATAAGTTTGATATAGAAAATGGTTTTAGTTTGAGCTATATCATCATAGATATTAAAGAATACCCTTATAGAAACATTAATAATAACTTTTTTTCATATTTTTGAAACCAAGGTATATTGTAAATATCAATAAAGGAGACACTCAAATAGATGATACAATCATGCATAATTTATGTCATAACGAAGTATCATCAACAATGATATAATGTAAATATAACGATATTACATAGATAATTGGTAGCTTGAATATCCTCTAATTTGACTCAAGGATGAAATTCAAGTTTTGTTAAACAACAGTATTTTCCTATAACATCATTTGTTTTTGAAATTGAACTAAAAGAATTGACAGATTATTGTCCCATCAAAGGTGGAGTCTAAACGACTTCGTATTTGTTTGAGCATACGGTTTGACTAACAATTATGTTATTTTTTTGTGATAGCTAGTAACTTTTCAGTTGCTTGATTTAAAATATTCAATTTCCATGTTTTATACTAGTTAGTGACTTTATGCATACTGATCCAACAACTCACAATCAATTGAAATGCTTTTCAATAGAGGTACATGTTCATGGGAGGATCCATAATAACTCATGAAGAAGAGTATTTCAAAGTGAGGGTAACAGTTAGCCATATAGAGGGTCTCTTATTCTTGATATCGTCATAGGAATGTGAAATTAAGGATGCGAGACATTTTATAAAATCTTGTAAATGATTCATATTAAATTCTGGAACTAGTTTACTTTAGTTCTCATGTATATTGTTAAAACTACATGTAGTTTTTTACAATTTCTCCTTTAACATAATTTCACTTGACCAGTGGATTTGGGTACCTAAGGACCAAAGCTCTCCCCTCCCATAATAAAAAAGCTCCAAAATGCGACAACAAAAATTCTAGCCTTATGGTCCATATTTAGTTCACTAAATACCTTGTATTTGATTCCATTTCCAAATCCACTTGTATTGACATAATATTTTGATTTCTAAAATTTGAAAATGGATCTAACTATGGGACTATGATACATGTGACCTAGAATTTACCTATATTGAAATATTTATATATATATACATATATATACATATATATATACATATATATATACATATATATATACATATATATATACATATATATATATGTATGTATATATATATACTAATATATTCATCTCGACTGTGTTGTGGTCCCAAATTTCAATATCCACATGAAACACACCACCAATTAGCTCAACGTTATATATCCACTTTATGTTATTTAGTTTTTCCTACTTTGCAATTTCAAGTTCATTGCATATTGCTGCAACTGGGGACCTGTGATGGGAGTGTCATTGAGAATATTAAGCACAAAGTTTGAGAGAAAAAATGAAAAACAATTGAGTCTCAATTGTCAACCTACCATCATCTCTCGTTCTTATTTGAGCTTCAGATAGGCTATATCATTGTAGGTTGACTTACTGTTGGTTAGCCAAACATTGCATATTATTATCCCATGAAACGTCGAGTTTAAACAACTTCCTATTTGTCTGATCATATAGTTTGACCAACAATTAATTTCTGCTTTGTAGTAATTTCCAGTGACATTTTATTGGCTTGATTTAGAATACTCAATTTGCATGTTGATGCACATAACTCAACTAAATAAATGATCCTAACTAATTGATAACTTTCTGCACATTGAACCAATAACTCACAGTCAATTGCATTTCTTTCTAGTAGAGGTACATGTTCATGGGTAGATCCATAATAACTATATCAACAACAATATTTCAAAATGTTTAGAGAGGAATAGTTAGTTATCTAGTGGCTCTCTTATTCTTGATCTGGTCCTAGGAGCACGAGATTAAGGATGACAGGCATTTTATATAATATTTTGAATGATTCATATTATATTTTAGAACTAGTTCCCTTCAGTTATTAAGTATATTATAATAACTACATGTAGTTTTTTATTGTTTCGCCTTTAACATGATTTGACATAACTAGCGGATTTGGGTAGCTTAATGATCAAATCCCCCCTCCCCCACCCAATGAAAGAGCTCCACAATGTTACAACAAAAAGTTCTAAACTCATGATCCATGTTTAGTTCACTATAAACGTTGTATTCAATTCCATTTCCAAATCCATTAGTGTTGACATAATATTTCAGTCTCCAAAATTTAAAAATAGAGCTAACAGTGGGAATGTGATATAAGATCATGTCTTAGAATTTACTTACATTAAAATATTTATAGATTTCAAACTCTAGCTTTGGTTGGTCCATCATACAAAATAAAATTTATCATGCAATTTGTAAATTATATTAAAGAAAATATATCATTCTTTGATATCTAGGATTTGACAAATGCTAAGTAGGCTAATTGTAATGTTTTCTAAAACCCTTAAAAGCATTGATAGCCAAGACTCAAACAAGCAAAATAAACTTCATTGTATATATGGACATCACTCATGAACATAATGTACACAAATATATCCTAATGTGATTTATCTTGAATGTATTATGCTACCAAATTTTAATAGCCACATGCAACGCACAAACACTTAGCCCAACTTTATATAACCACTATATACTTCTTTACTTTTTCCTCTCTTGTAGTTTTGAGTTCTCATTGTATATTGCTGCAGTAGGGGACCTGTAATGAGATATGGTATCATTAAAAATGTTCAACACATAGTTATAAATCTATATATCATAACAAGTGATAAACAATTAGTTTCAATTGCCAACCTACCAATAGCTCTCATCCTTGTCGGGCTTGAGACCGTCAATATCATTGTTGGCGGATTTACTATTGTCCATGCAAACATCGGTGTAGTTATCTCTTATTGCATATATATCCTTGATGGCATCTTCGATCCCTAATCTTTCTTTAGGATTTTGTTTTGAGCATGACAAGCCTATGCGGAAAATTGATTCTAAACATTTGAAAAACCTTGAACTTGCATGTACGCTCTTTAAATCATGAATTATGACACTATTTTCTATATTAACTTCGTTTCTCGATGAATAAAGATTGGAATCAACAATGTTCAAAATGAGTTGAGGGAAAGATTGTTGAACATAGGTATGGAGGTTTAAACCATTTCTGAACATATCATCTGTCGGTTTCTTCCCTGTAAACATCTCTAGTAGTAGAATCCCAAAGCTATAGACATCTCCAAGGGATGAAACATTGTTGCTTGATCCATACTCTACACACGACAAGAGAACTATCAAATATGAAAAGTAAACCAAACATAAAAAATGATGCAATATTAGGTTTAATGAAACATATAAATGCAATGACAAATAAAAATATACCTGGTGCAATATATCCATAAGTACCTTTCAAACCAATTGTAGAATTGACCCATATGTTATCTTTTTCAATAAGAGCAGTTCTTAGCCTAGCCAATCCAAAGTCACCAATACGTGCATCCATATTTTTGTCGAGGAGTACATTACTAGGCTTGATATCACAATGGATTATTGGAGTAAGCAAGCGGAGGTGAAGGTATTCCAAAGCACGAGCAATATCAATAGCAATACCAAGCCTTTGTGTGAAACTGAGGCCACTTCTCTTACCTTCAACATAATCATTTAACTTTGGATGTAGCCAATCGTCTAGATTTCCATTGGGCATGAACTCATATACTAAGGCCTTGAAGTCATTGCCATCATTATCCACACCAACACAACATGTCAACACAGGAACGAGGTTGTGATGTTGGATGTCTCTAAGCACAAAACACTCAGATTCAAAGCTCTGACCTGCACCCTTCCTCTTTAAGTGCATCACCTTGACCGCCACATCAATCTTGTCAGTCACAGTGGATAGACTCCCTTTATAAACCAATCCAAACCATCCTGACCCAAGAAGATTTTTCTTTGAAAACCCACGCGTTGCTCGGAAAATTTCATAGTACGAAATGCGAGGCGGCCCTTCCCACACCCGTCGTGTTTTGGTTCGAGTGAGCGGACTTGCATGCATCCTTCTATAGTTCATTATTCCGTCCTTGATAGTAACCATGTTGTCTTCTTCACTCCGAGGACTCCCAGTCAGCATTGGTGACAGAGAAGTACCATCACTTCTCGCTGTATTTGCACCCTTGCATGAAGTGGGCAACCTCCACTTATAGATGCATATATAAATGAGAACAAAAGTGATGGGGAGTGTAATCCAAGGAATTTCCTTCTTTATGTTATTGTTGTGTTTATGTTTTTCTCGTGACAAACACTTTGGCAGGTGTAACTTTGGTATTCCACCACACAGCCCATTATTTCCTTCAACGCATGACAAACTCAATTTTGTGAAAATCCCAAATTCTGGAACCGGACCTTGAAGAGCGTTAAAAGAGATGTTTAAATAGTAGAGTGCCAAGTGGACCAAGTCTGATGGGATTGGTCCACTGAAATGGTTGTTGGAGATATCCAAGGCCTCAAGACCCCTCAATTCTGTGACTGACGCTGGAATGGGACCTTGAAAATAATTGTTCTTCAATTGTAGCTCTTGTAACACTTGGAAATTTGCAAGGGCATTGGAAGGAATCTCACCAGACAATTGATTATGGGATAAATTGAGCATATTGAGGTTGTTGGCGTGGACACTGAAATCTTGCAGAATAGATCCATTGAATGAGTTGTGAGACATATCAACACTTATTAACGAAGAAGACAGCTGGATTTGGGCACCGGTAAAATTATTGAAGGACAAGTCTAGGTACTGTAAGGATTTCAACCCTCTGGTTAAGTTCTCTGGAATACCTCCTGTGAATTTGTTGATTGAAAGATCAAGATGTGTCAAGAGGGAGAGACTACTAAGAGACGGTGGAATTTCACCAGTCAACTGATTGGTTCCCAAGTGCAGCCTCAATAATCCCTTAAGCATCCCTATACTGTCAGGTATAGGTCCTGTGAGATTGTTTGCGTCTAAGTTGAGCATCATCAACCCACTGAGCAGGCCAATGCTGGAAGGTATCCTCCCGGTTATCTGGTTCCCTTGCATGTGGATCTCTAGAAGCTGACTGGACATGTTCCCAATGTTATCTGGCCACTCACCCTTTAGGTTGTTTTCTGCAAGGTTAAGGTAATAGAGCTGGGTACAATTGAGCAGTGACGACAAGAAGGTCCAGTCCCCAGACTCAAGCAAATGGTTTCCACCTAGTACCAGCTTGGTTATACTCTTCATGGATGAGCCGATGTTTGCGGGTATTGGGCCACTGAGTCTATTAAGACTGAGGTCAAGTATCTGGATGTAAGAGGCATTTGCCAGTGAGGCAGGGAGTGGGCCCTCAAGATCATTTGAGTACATGTTTAGCAAGCGCAGATTGGGAAGAGACACACCCCCTAAACCTGAAGGAATGGTACCGGTAAAGTGATTGTTTGCCAGACCAAGGATGGTAAGATTGGAAAGGTTATATATTGAAGGTGGGATGTACCCGGAGAGGGAGTTGTAGTCTAGGTTGACAAAAGTCAACCGGGTGAGCCAGCTAACCTCTTCTGGGATCTGCCCACTAAGGAAATTCTTACCCAAGCTCAACGCCGTAAGGGATGTGAGATTACCCAACTCAGGAGGGATCGACCCTGTCAGCTTGTTTGCGCTGACTCGAAACCCCTTGAGCCCATTGAGGCCAGAGAAGAGCTCTCCAGGGATCTCCCCTTCGAGTTGGTTGTTGAAAAGGTCGACGTTCTCTAGGTTTGAGCAATTTCGAAGTGACAGTGGTATTTTGCCGTTTATGGTATTGCTAGATATGTTAAGGAAACGAAGGTGCGACAACATACCTAAGACTGGGGGTATGATCCCGTGAAGACGATTTTGGCCAAGGCTGAGCGTTGTGAGGAAAGTGAGGTTGGAGAGTGAAGGTGATATCTGCCCAAGCAAATCCATAGCGCTCAAAGTCAAGGCCGTGACCCTACGCTGGGAATATGGTGAAACTCCTCCAGTGCCGTTGATAATTCCGCAACCCACCCCTTGCCACATGCAGACATCTGCCGCGGAGCTGTTCCAGCTAGAAAGGACGCCGGACGGATCTTCGGAAATGAGGGTCTTGAAGTATAGTAGTGCCCGCTTGTCCTTGTCCAAATCATCGTCGGACCCTGGCAATGTTGTTTGCGCCTCGCAGTGCATCACGATCCCAAGAAGGACGACGTGGATGATGACTGTGTTCTTGAGACAGCTGGCAGTCACTAGAATCGCATAGCACACGCGGAGAAGCTGGAATAGTGCCCTTGAAGTGACCAAATTCCGCATCCGGCACCGTATGTCTGTAGAAGCACGTTCGCTGCACCCTGAATATGCCATGGGAGGAGACAGTTTTCCTCAGAGATGGAGGCTCACTTATGTGTCCTGGATCACCCGCGACTCCGCTTATACCCAATAATCATGACTTTTTTGGTAGGTTGATTGACGAAGTTTATTTTGAGTTTACTAAGAGATATGCGGGCCAAGTAGCATTTGTATGGGAGTTATTATATATATATATATATATATATATATATATATATATATATATATATATATATATATATATATATATATATATATATATATATATATATATATCATGAATCATGACATGCGGAGGCGTCGGATACTGAAATTATGGTTGAAAAACTGTGTGCGGTGCTTGATGATCTTGTCGAGTTCCTTGTTATCTAAAATGCTTGATAGGATAAGAAATCGTCAAAGGACGAAATCGCAACTCAGTCTGCCCTACTGGTCCGTTTACTAGGATTTTGTATCGTAGTTTACTAATCCGTCATTTTGTATAGAAGTTTACTAATCCATCAAATATGCACTATACAAGTATTTTCCTTTACGCCTGACTCTCGTTGTGCAGGCGCGTCGAGATGCCTTCCCCTGCTGGCTTCTGACCCGTAGACAAGTCAAACGGGTTCATGGGTTGGGTTTAGGTTGGATCGTTGTGGATTTGAGTCTCGCGGATGCGGGCTGGTCAAGAAGATACAATTCTAAATGGATCCAAGAAAGATAAAATTAAATCTGACCCAGCAGGTTGCAGGTCACCCACGGTTGCCCATATAGCGGGTTCAATAAATAACTATTTCATAAGTTGACTCCTCTGTCAACTTTAGAATGACATACATGTTGTATTATAAACTTTAAATAAATAGATGTGGTACCATAGAGGTACCAGAGTCAAGTATAAGTAAGGAAAAGATAAAACATAGTAAGAGTTTTTCAAGAATAATAAAATAATAGACTTAGGGGCCCTGAACACCGTTGAACCCCTATGAGAGGTATGCGCCTTAGGGGTGAAACGACCTAACCCTGGCAGTGTCCAGTATACGGGGGTCGGAACGTACTAACAGGTGGTACGGGGGACGAAGCCCTAGTGGAAGTCTCCTTAAATTACAGAATGTAGTGTCCAACATCAACCAGAGGGTCTGGTGGCACTAGAGTACAGAAAAGCCAATAGGTGGCTTGACTCTCCTCCTGTGTGCTCAGGTTAGAGGAGGAGTCCAGTTTTACGGCATAATAGGTGTGTCGAGACCAGAGAGCAATTTTTACTGTTGCAGACCAGAGAGTAGTCAGACTTAGCTATCCCGGGGTGTCGGCTAAGTCTTATACGGTGAGATCGTATCTTGCTACGAGTCATCATATGTAGAGTACACTACATATGATCATGGCATAAGCTAAAATATGATCATATAGGTTTAAAGAGTTTCTTATAAGTAAAAAGAGTTAAGAAAGATTTGATTATAGTTTCGTAGTAGTTGTTCTTTAAATGAAATATTTGCATTCCCTGTTATTTTAACTGTATTGTTCTAGATCTGCTCAGTGTAGTAATTACTATATTTTATTCCAGTTTAATAAATTATCTAGACTATCCTGCCATAATTATGATTGTCAATGATTAGACTCTTTAAGTATTACTATTGTTATAATTGATATCAATTGCTCAAATATATATCTGTAATTATATCAGTGCTTTAGATTGTTTCTATGAAGTATTGATTCACTGAGCGAGTAGGCTCACCCCTCTACTCAAATTTTTTAGGGAAATCACATGGATTTGAAGATATCATTGCATCATAGTAGATCTACCACAAGAGTTAAGTCTGAGTCTAGTTAAGTTCAGTCGGTCCTTGTCACTCTAGGTCCTTGTAAATAAATATGAGAGAGTTGTAAATGATGATGTTTAACATTATTCCTATTTTAGCAATATATGTGAATTAGCAAGTTTTATGTGTTTAAAAGTATGAGAAACATAATGAATGTTTATACATGCATTTTTACTATTGAAATAAGAATAGAGAAATCAATGTTCAGATTCTCTTGTAAAGTTAGTTTATGTGATTGTATTTGAGAAACAAAATGAAGAAAGAAAGAAAAAAGTTAAGGGTGATCTTTGTATTACGTTAAATCCTCAACTTATGCCCTAATCTCATGATTAGTGGTAATTGTGAGATCAGTTTGTAACATTTATGAACACAGAGAAGATTCAATACACAATCATAATTCAGAACAGACAATGTTGGACATGAAATTCAACCAATCATTCAGGGTAAATCATTATAATTTATTTGGTATGATGGTACATTAGTTAAATAATGACATATTAATTTTATTACTACTCAATAATGCTCAACGACACATTTAGACCACATGCAAGGGATCATAGCACATTAAAGTGAACAAATATACATATTCTGGCCAATCATTATTGGTATGATTGTAGATGAGTTAAAGAATGACATATTTATTTATTTGGTAATCAATGAAGCTCAACGAAGCATTCATACCTCATTCAAAGGATTAGAACAAGATCAAGTGAACAAATGTACATATTTTGGTCCATCAAAGAGAATTAATCATGACCTAATCATTCATTACATATTGAAACGTGTCATGATATGAAATGCTAGACACACTACAAGGTTCCAACATAAATAAACATAATACACAATAGGTGTAGTAGTTATATATAATGACCTATTTGGTAACAGACAGAAATATTCACTACACAATCACATATTAAAACGTGTCCACTTATGAAATACTAGACACACACAAGGTTCCAACTTAAATAAACATAATACACAATAGGTGTAAAAGTTATATATGATGACCTGTTTGTTAACAAACAACAAATGTTTACCTATTTATGAACACATAAAATATTCAATACACAATTGTAATGCTAAACAGGCTATATTGGAGAAGAAATTCAACCAATCTAGACTGGGGTATATCATTATAATTTTCTAGGTATGATGGTATATTGGTTAAATAATGACATATTAATTTGATTGCTACTTAATGAAGCTCAACCATGAATCCAGAGCTCATTCAACTGAACAAATATACATATTTTGGTCAATCATTATAGTAGAATGACGTGGAATATTATCGCACTAACATACTCACCCAGGGCTAAAATCCCTGAGTTTTTAACCAAAACCTTGCGTAATAATACCACTCGCAAGTGGACGAGTCTTATCATAGTATAGTTGAGGATCGAATCCCAAGGGACAACATTTTTAAGAATCTTTTTACTGGTCGAATCTAATTGAATCAAGACTAATATTTAGAACAAAAGTTTGTTTGAGATTAATTGAACTAAATGCAAAGATAGTAAAGAGCATGATTAAAAGTTGATTAAAGATTAATGATGGGAATCACTGGGATGATCCCGGGTTTCACCACCGCTACACATACAAACAAAACCAAACATAAACATCCAGGCTAGATATAACCATCTAAATGGAGCTGCTGTAAAACCCCCCGTACGGGCATCAAGTTCGCGTAAGAATCACCTTAGATAGAAGATGTCTCGTCACCAACCAGATCACACACTTATAGATCTGAAGATACAGATATCCAACTGAAGTTGTGGGCCCCCGATATGGGTATAAGGCACACAGAAGTATCACCGTGGGTAAGATGTCTCGTCCCCTCACGGATCACACACTTACGACTTCAGGGAATCCCATCAGAAGATCTCGTCAAGGATTCAACCATGTTAATCGACATTCGAATACTACATATTGAAGTTCTCGCAACATAGAAAATGAAAAAAAAAATGAAAGAAGGTGATAAATTCACAAGCACACGTCAAACGATTAACAACGAAATGAAAGGTTATATACACGCCATGGAATGTTTAACCTCTGAACATGTAAGCATGGGCAATGGGGCTAGTCCCCGCACCCCAGCGAAAGGAAACTACTCATTCATGGTGAGAGAAACAAGAATAACAAGAGAGAGAGAGACGATTCTGCCATGGCCATGGTGGGGAAGATAATCGTAGTTCGGTGGAGAGACGGTCTTCTACATGCCGGTGGAGAAGATCTGGAACGAGGAGGGAAGAAAACCACGGTAGATGGGGTAGATCTTCTTTCTCCACCTTCTCTCTCCTCTCGGTCTCCTTGATTGCAACAGGAGGAGCAGCTTGTGGATGCGTAGGCAGGCGTGGATGAACGGTTGAACAGACCAGATCTGGGTTTTCACTTAAGATCTGGGTGGACGGTCGGATGGATGGCAGTGAATGGATGGTAGCCATCGGATCTTGGTTTCCACCTTAGGTCCTAGACCAGCAGAGGAGGGTCTTGGCAACTGAGATTGTGCCACCACCAGGGGTCAAGCGCGTGGGCACAGCCTGGCATTGGGTGGCCGATCCGTTTGTAAAGGCGGATGGAGCAGATGATGGTGGCGGAGGAGTAGCTTCCATTGGGGTCGAGCCAGGTTAGTGGTAGCCTGTGGGGTCGCTCTCGGTCGGGATGGAGATGGGGGGCATGATCGAGTCAATGTAAGGGGTCGAGCGCAGGTGTCTGCGCAGCCTGAGGGTGAGGAATCGATGCCTTCAATGGTTAGGGTGGGGGGCTATTTATAGGCCCGGGCTACCACTAGATCTTCTAGTTTTGGACCTCGGTCGAGGTGTGTGTGCATGCTCTGGTCACAGTCTTGTTTGAGCCTTTGGTCACGATTCTTGAATAACGGTCACAATCTGTAGCAGGAGAGCAGGTCGCGGTGTTGGTGAGATGAGGGAGGTGGTCGCGATTATGGAACCACAGACAGGTGGCAATGCGGAGGTCGCGGTTCTTCGTAGTAGGAGACATTGGTCGTGGTGTTTGTGCTGCAGGTCATGATTAGTTGATATCACGGTCACAGTTAGTTGCCCTATAGGTCGCGATTCTTGGAGCAGCGATCGCATGCGAGGGTTGGATGCATAGATGTCGCCGTCATGACTGAGATGAAGGGTAGTAGGCAGAGGTAGGGTTGTAGGTGTTGTGGTTGGAGAGGAGACCAGGGAGCGGCTCAATTGGCTACTATGGAGGTGATCGTTATCAACGGAGGTGGAAGGTCATGATTTTTGGAGATGGTTGCAGAGGCAGGTCGCGAAGTCAAATGATCGCGGTCTGTTATGATGGAAGTTACGATTGTTGTTGGTGAATGGAACACAACAGGTGCGATCATTGGGAACCACGGTCACGGTTTGAGGGGGAGTGGAGGTCACGATTCTATGTAATCACAGTCGCGATCTATGGGAGAGAAAGGAAGGTTGCGATTGTTGGCAGAGAGAAGAGATCGTGGTTGCTAGGGTTATGAGGATCATGAACTATTATGAAGAGGATGATCGCGGTTCGTGACTTGAGTGAAGATGGACTTGGATAGAGAGAAGTTTGAGCCCACGTACCCAAAATGACCTGCACAATGGTGCAAAAATTCAATAAAATTAGGGATAAATTCGAATAAACCAAAACAAGTCAAATGTTAGAAGATATGGTCAATAAACGTGAGAATACAATCAAAACTGGGCCAAATGAGGTGACTAGACTAAGATGAATATGCATTCATCAAAATACCCCAAACTAAAACGTTGCTTGTCCTCAAGTAACACAAAATTTGAAACAATTTCCAAATGAATACTTTCACTCGTGTGATTGCCTCGTCTTCACATCGCGATTGTTTCTTCTCTACTCTGTATGACTAAGCATCTCAACTTCTTGAGACCACTGAACACATTTTACCATATCTTCGTTCCCGAGTTTGTTTCCCAACATCACTTCCTCTCCACTTTTTCCATGATTAGGCATGTCTAAGAGTTTTATAAGAGTCCAGAGACACCCGCAGAACAACAAGTGTGTACCTGATCTGACATTGGTGTTTTTCAAGATATTGGCAAAGTAGGGATTCATTATGCCAGTAGGTGGAAATGGGAGTGAAGGGTGGTATGGAAGGAAGAAATAAATATCTTCTCTATTAGACTCGAGATTTTTATTATATGGTTGCAATTTCATTGATTGCATTTTTTTTAGTGTGAATCTCTCCTCTATTCAACTCGAGATTGCATTGTTTTGTGTGTGCATTGACATCTTTTCTTGGTGGTACACCCCTATTACATATTGAGGGGTATGGAAGAAGCGAATAAAGAGAGAGAGGGTGTGCCACCCCAAACTTAGGGTTTGACACTATATTGGCTATTTTTGTTTCTTTTTGATGAACGAAGGGGTAAGAAGATGATAGAAGAAGTGTAGAAGAGAGTTTAGATCAGAATGAAACTTGATTTACAATTCAGTGCATCGGGTTGTTCTCCTTATCATACTCTGCTCAAATAGTGACTTGATATGGATCCAGTGGAGATTCCATGCTATTGTTCCACTAGTCAGTTAGGAAGCACAATGTGTTTGATCCCTCTCAATTCGACAGATACTTGCCATTTTTACTGATCATGATGTAAGGATTCATAAGATTCACACGGTGATTTCTAACCATTGGCTAGTTTAAAAAATTGTCCCCCTTGGGGTTTTGCTTCGAGTAAGGAGGGTATAATGATTCAAAACTGCATGGAAAAATGAGATAGCCGGCTAGGTAATGTCATTGATTGAAAGAAAAGCATCAAAACTTCATCAAGTTTCTATACATCTTTGAAAACTTAAAATTTTTGAAATTTTTTCTCATAATTGCAACAATGAAAACTTAAGTCTGAAACAGATAGGAGAGGGTGGAAAGTACGTACCACCCACCCTCCACCCCGAACTTAGAAATTTGCTTGTCCCAAGCAAACTCTAAATCTGAGATGGAGGGGAAAAATCGTGTCAGTTGGCCCACTAGATGTGGTTGCATTCCTTTCGGTGGCGCGTCCTCCATCTAAAATCTAAAAAATGAAAATTATAAGAACTTAAGATTGCATCTTGCGATGCATTATCTATCAGGTGCAAAATTTCTTAATTTAAAACTAAAAGTAAAAGCTAGGTTAAGGATCAGGTTGCCTCCTGACAAGTGCCTTTGTTTTACGTCGATGGCTCAACATGGATATTATCCCCATGGTGGTGCTCTAATTGGAGATTGAGCTAGATTGATATATTTTTTTGGTGGTTTCTTTCTCAACCATTCATTAACTCTCTCTTTGATTTTAGCCTCTTGTATTCTTCCCCATGAATGAGAAATGTCAGAGCACATAGGGAAACAACTTGAGTTATGTTGAATTATTTGCTCAATCTGAGGTGGAGAATAGTCATAGGGAATCTGAACGGCTTCATTGATAAAGTAGTGTTGTTGAGGCTCAGAGGAAAAATTCATTTGTTGATGCATTATCCCTTCCTCGTAGCAATGTTGGTCATTAACATCTATCAAATATGGATCCAGGGGATGTTCTCGATAGAAACTACAATCCAAATTTTGTTGTGGACGAAAGACTAAATCAGTGAACTCCATCTACTGGGCTACCGATGCATTCCAGAGGGTAGTTATTTGAGGAGGCTCATGGACTACTAAAGGAGGACCAGTATGTGTAACCACAGCGTTGAAAGGTGACGCCTCCATAGTTGCCGGTATTTCTTTTATCTCTACATAGACTGGTTCACTCTTAGTCTTCTCTTTATCATGGCCCTTTTTTGAGGAACTATCAGATTTTGAGGAAAGGAATTGATGATGCGTCTGAGTGAATTGATTAACACAATAAACAAAATAAGCTTCTTCTTCTACAGTGCACTCATTGATACTTTTGGATGCATAGAAATCAAAGGATTGGTTTCCCACCCTTAAGGTCAAGACTACAGCTTCAACATCGATCAGAGCTCTAGCAGTGGAGAGGAAAGGTCTTCCAAAAATGAGGGGATAGCGTGGATTCTCCTTGATGTCCATAACTACGAAATCACACGGGACATATAAGACTCCAAGCCTTACAGGGATATCTTTTATGATGCCAATTGGCTTTATCATAGAGGAGTCAACAAGCTCGATGGATATTATAGTGGGTAAGAACTTGGTGAGGCCCAGTTTGTTGCATAGGCTAAGAGGAATGATAAAGATCCTAGATCCAAGATCACCTAGACTTGGTCGGTTGATGGAATCACTTATCGAGCAGGAAATTCCAAAAGATCCAGGATTCTTATGCTTGCAAGGTATCCTATCCATCACTAAATCAGATGATGTTCTTACCAGTTTCACTGTCTGATGATCTTCAATTTTGTATTTCTGACTAAACAGGAGTGTGAAGAACTTTGACCATTGGGGAATCTTAGCCATGGCATCTAAGAGAGGAATATTGACATACAACTTTTTCATAATTTCTTTGAATTTGTTGAACCTAGTATGGAGCTGGGTAAAATTAAGTCAACTTGGAAATGGTACATGAGGTTTATACACTAGAACAACTGGCTCAGGTGAGTCTTCAGCATCAACAACAATAGGTTCCTCAGAACTTGGCTTGTCAGTCATATCATTCTGAGTCGCCACTGCGCTATGCTCACCACCTTGGACATTTGTCACGGTGACAGGGGTCGTGGGTTCAGGTAAGACAAATCCTGAACGAGTTGTCACATCCTTAAGTTATTCCGCATTCTTCAGGTTGTCTTCTGGTTGCCCAGCTAAAGCTCCAGTAGGTGGCTTGAGGCTAGCTACAAGTTGATCTAGTTGAGATTCAATAGCAATCTGATGGGCCTGATGGTTCGCTATCAATGTCTGTTGCGACTGCAACATCTTCGCAATGGCTGACAATTTGTCGTTAGAAGAAATGGGGTCGGCTTATGCCCTTGTTGTTGGTGTTGTTGATAATAGACTAGGTTTGGATCTTGGAACTGAGAGTTGTTCTGATACTGGTTGTAGTTCTTGTTCTGGAAATTACCTATGAAGTTCCCTTCATCAACATCATCATCATCTAAGCTTCAATCCCAAATATGTTGGGGTCGGCTACATGGATCCTTTGTTTCCATTCAGCTCTATCATGGGCCATATTCTGATTGAGATGCAGAGATTCAAAATCTCTCTTTATAAGCTCATCCCATGTTAATTTAGGCCATCCTCTTGTTCTATTTATAGTGTTTGGCTCAATAGCATTCCTTCGTATAGGCACACTAGTAGGTCTGCATTGCACATGTCTGTACCATCTGATTTGGCCCTCACGCAACTTGTCCTCAATGCTCGCCACCCCCACTTTATTCCTGATATAGTCATTTCTCAAACGATGTTTTCTTGTCTTCCCACACATCCATCTCAGCATATGCATTTCAGCCACGTTCATCTTGTTGAGATCTTGTTTCTTCACCGCCCAACATTCACTCCCATAGAGCATGGCTGGTCGTATAGCTGTTCTATAAAACTTACTTTTTAACCTGAGAGGGATCTTCTGATCACATAAAACTCCAGTTGCACTCCTCCGTTTCAACCATCTTGTAGTGATCCGGTGACAAACATCATTTTGGACATCCCCGTCTATTTGAATAATAGAACCCAAGTAACGAAATTTATCACATTTTAGTATATCTATTCCGTCCAACTTGGCTCCATCATTCACACTGTGAGTTGGCTAAAATTGCAATGCATATACTCATTTTTGCTCCTTCTAATCATCAATCCATTTGATTCCAATTCCTTTCTCCAACGTTCAACTTTATCATTCAATCCATCTTTTATTTCATCAATCAAAACAATACCATCAGCAAATAACATACACCAAGGAATATCATCATGAACATTCTTTGTTAACTCATCCATAACAAGAACAAAAGTAATGGGCTGAGTGTGGATCCTTGGTGTACCCCAACTGTGATAGGAAAAGTTGGTGTCTCTCCTCCAGGAGTCTTGACACTTGCAGTAGAGCTATAATACATGTCTTTGATCAAGTCAATGTATTGGATAGGTACACCCTTTTTCTTCAAAACCATCCATAACACTTCTCTGGGTACTCAATCATAAGCCTTCTCTAGATCAATAAATACCATATGAATATCTCTTTTTCTTTGTCTATACTTCTCCATAAGCCTCCTTATCAGAAAAATAGCATCTATTGTTGATCTTCCAGGTTATATTGATATCTCGGCGGACCTTGTTGTTGGTTGTTTGAACCAAGTTGTTGCGAGTTTTCCGCTCCTGAAGGATTTCCATACTGAAAACCTGGATGGTTCCTATTCTGATTCGGATTATAATATCCTTGACTTGGGATAGTGTTGACAACATTCAGATTCTCCATTTGACCATTATCTCTGTGTCCACTGACTTTGCCTAGAATAACATCATAGAGAGCATTACATGATAAGTAGAGTGATTGGTCCCTTTACATGCTTCACAGAACAGTGAAGCTGACTTGACTTTCTCTTGTTGTTGAGGGAGCGAGCGTCTTCTTTCATAAGCAGCAATAGATGATTCGAGGTGGTCTTGCTTGGAAACTAGAAGCTTGAGGGATTCGGCGATAGACTTGTACTTAGGAGTATCTTTAGCCATAGCTACCTTCAACACTCCTTTACTTACAGGTTTACCCTAGTTGGCTTGGTTTTCATCTCTAAGGGTGACAACTTTCTATGCGTTATCATAACTTTGACGCATGAGGTTTCCTCCAGATGAGGAGTCTAAAAACTTCTTGATATCATCATCCACACCCCTATAGAATATTTCAATGAGTTGATTCTTAGGAATACCATGGTGTGGACACTTGCGTGGAAGCTCTTTGTATCTTTCCCATGCTTCAACAAGGGTTTCTCTAGGGACCTGAGTGAATTGTGTTATTCAGTCCCTAATTTCACAGGTGAGAGAAGGAGGATAAAACTTTTCCAGAAAAACATTTTGAAGTTGTTCCCAAGTAGTTATGGGTTCACATTGCAAAGAGTTATACCAAATCATAGCTCTATTAGAAAGAGAGTATTTGAAGATTCGGAGTCGGATGGCATCATCTGAGACTCCATTTTGCTTTGTCATGGCACATAGATCTATAATTATCAGGAGGTATTCTTGACTATCTTCTCCTTGTTTACCATAGAGTGGGTTGTTTTGAAGCAAGGTGATCCAATGTGCTCTTATCTAAAAGTTGGGAGCGTTGATAGGAGGAGGTTGCACTGGGTGATGAACATCAGCAACTTTAGGGATTGAGAATTCTCTAAGGTCTTTTTGTAACTCAGCTTGTTGAGCTGCTGCTTGAGCTGCTTGTATTTCTTCTTGAATTGTAGCTATGGCTTCTTGCATAAGCCTATCTCTTTGTGCATTAAGGGCTTGAGCTATCCTTCTGGAAATTTCCTCCTCTTGAGCCATTCTTTCTTGGTTTTCTTAGTTCTAACGGAGAAAGGTTCTGTCTATCTCAGGGTCAAAGATAGTAGTGAGTCTGGGACTATCCGAACAGCGCATACACTAGACTTTGTGGGTACCTAGGATGGTAAGATCTTTCGGGATTAATATGGACAGAGTAGAGTCAAATTCAAGTATATGTGATCGGTAGTATCAAAAGTAAAAGAAAAACCTAGATTAGTCTCAGTAGAACAAAATTTAACTAGATGATTTCGTTGTCCCCGGCAACGGTGCCAGAATTTGATGTGGAATATTATCGCACTAACAAACTCACCCAGGGCTGAAATCCTTGAGTTTTTAACCAAAACCTTGTGCAATAATACCACCCGCAAGTGGACGGATCTTATCGCAGCATAGTGGAGGATTGAATCCCAAGGGACAAGGTTTTAAGAATCTTTTTACTAGTCAAATCTAATTGAATCAAGACTAATATTTAGAACAAAAGTTGGTTTGAGATTAATTAAAATAAATGCAAAGAAAGTAAAGAGCAGGATTAAAAGTTGATTAAAGATTAATGATGGGAATCGCTGGGATGGTCCCAGGTTTCACCAGCGCTACACATGCAAACACATCCAAACATAAACATCCAGGCTAGATATAACCATCCAAATGGAGCTGTTGCAAAACACATCGTACGGGCGTCAGGTTCGCATAAGCATCACCTTAGGTATCAGATGTCTCGTCACTATCCAGATCACACATTTACGGCTCTGAAGATATAGATATACAACTAAAATTGTGGGGGCCCCATACAGGCGTAAGGGACACAAAAGTGTCACTGTGGGATGCATGTCTCGTCCCCTCACGGATAACACACTTACTAATTCAGGGAATCCCATCAGAAGTTCTCATCAAGGAGTTAACCGCGTTAATCGACATTCAAATCCTACATATTCAAGTTCTCGCAACATAGGAAACAAACAAGATAAATACAAGTAGGTGATCTATGAGCACACATCAAATGATTAACAATGAAATGAAAAGTTATATACACGCCATAGAATGTTTAACCTCTGAACATATAAGCATGGGCAACAGGGCTAGTTCCCACACCCCAGTGAAAGGAAACTACTCGCTTATGGTGAGAGAAATAAGAATAACAAGAGAGAGAGAAGATTCTACCATGGTCATGGTGGGGAAGATAATCGTAGCTCGGTGGAGAGACGGTCTTCTACACGCCGGTGGAGTAGATCTGGAATGAGGAGGGAAGAACACAACGGCAGACGGGGCAGATCTTCTTTCTACACCTTCTTTCTCCTCTTAGTCTCTTTGCTCGTAGTAGGAGCAGCAGCTTGTGGACGCGTAGATGGGTGTGGATGAACGGTTGAACAGACCAGATCTGGGTTTTCACCTCAAATCTGGGTGGACAGTCGGATGGATGGAAGCGAATGGATGGTAGCCGTCGGATTTGGGTTTCCACCTCAGGTCCTAGGCCAGCAGAAGAGGGTCTTGGCAGCTGATATTGTGCCACCACCAGGGGCTGAGCGTGTGGGCACAGCCTGGCATCAGGTGGCCGATCCGTTTGTGAAGGCGGATGGAACAGATGATGGTGGCGGAGGAGTAGCTTCCACAGGGGTCGATCCAGGGAAGTGGCAGCCTGTGGTGTCGCTCTCATTCGAGATGGAGATGGGGGGGCGTGATCGAGTCGCCTTGAGGGGTCGAGCACAGGTGTTTGAGCAGCCTGGTAGCGAGGAATCAATGCCTTTAATGGTTAGGGTGGGGGGCTATTTATTGGCCCGGGCTACCACTAGATCTGCTAGTTTTGGACCTCGGTCGAGGTGTGTATGCCTGCTTTGGTCGCGGTCTTGTCTGATCTTTTGGTCGCAATTCTATAGCAGGAGAGCAGGTCGTGGTGTTGGCGAGATGAGGGAGGTGGTCACAATTATGGAACCGCAGACAGGTGGCAATGCGGAGGTCACAGTTCTTCACAGTATGCGACGTTGGTTGTGGTGTTTTGATACAGGTCACGATTAGTTGATACTGCGGTCGCGGTTTGTTGCCCCACAGGTCATGATTTTTGGAGCAGCGACTGCGGGAGAGGGTTGGATGCGTATAGGGATGGCAATGGGGTGGTTTTTTTATCAACCGCCCCATACCATACCATACCATAGAAAAATCAAATCATATGGGGACTCGCTCCATTTTCCCACAGTTTTTTCCCCCTGATGGCAAGGGTTTCCATGGGAATCCGCACACCCACCGTCACAAGTACAGCTTACATCATCCTCACTACTACCTCTCGGTCCCATTCTGTGAAAAACGAGACGCTCATTGTCGCTGCTGTCGTGACACATCCCCGCGCTCACTGCCACCACCGCCATGCATTCGTCGCCGCCACAGCCATGCACTCACCGATGCCACCATGAACTCTTCAGCACTCGCCATGCACTCATCCGGCAGTTGCCATGCACTCACCAGTGCCACCATGAACTCTTCGGTGCCGCCATGCACCCATCCAGAGGTTTCCATACACTCATCGATGCCACTACGAACTCCCCTGGCATCACCATGTACTCATCCGGCCATTTCCATGCACTCACACCTACGACACCATGAAATCTCCGGCGCCCCCATGCACTTATCCGGCCATTGCCATGCACTCATCGACGGCACCACGAAGGCACGGACTCTCCGGAGCCGCCAAGCACTCATCCGACATGCACCCCCTGGCCCAACCATGCAATACCCCCATGCACCAAGCATAGCCGCTGGCATGCCCTGCACCCAAGATCGCCACTTGCTAGGTCCCCGTTTGCTGATCCACATAGTCCGACGAGGGAGATGAGGAGGAGGATGAAGCTGATTGAGAAGAACAGGATCTGGAGGAGCATGTTGTAGGTAGTGCTACTGCGTGCCATTCCCGAGGCCTACAGTGATGATGGGGATGAGGCTAGGAGGGTGAGCACTGAGCAGCTTGAGGTACCCGATCACCGTGTTGCTGAAGCAGTTGCACAATAATATGACCATATGATACAAAGGAAAGTATCACCGTTGTTGTTGTGCATCATGTCCGACGCATGTGGATATAGACCAACAGGACATTAATGATGAGACTGGCATGGTTTGGGCTCCCACCAACCAAACCATAAATATGGTTGCCCACTCTCAGGGACCCACAGACTGGATGGATGTTGAAAACCCGCTTATAATGTGATGGTTTGGTTCGGAGGCGGTTCGGGCATTGGGAGTCAGTTGTTATTGCCATCCCTAGATGCGTAGCTGTCACCGTTGTGACTGAGACGAAGGGTAGCATGCGGAGGTAGGGTTGCAGCTGGTAGCGGTTGGAGAGGAGACCAAGTTGCGGCTCAGTTGGCTGCTACAGAGGTGATCGCGATCAACGGAGGTGGAAGGTCGTGATTTCTGGAGATGGTTGCAGAGGCAGGTCGCGATGTCAGACGATCACGGTCTGTTATGATGGAAGCGATGTCAGACGATCACGGTCTATTATGATGGAAGTCGTGATCATTGTAGGTGGACGGAACACCGCAGGCACGATCATTAGGAACCGTAGTCGCAGTTTGAGGGGCGTGGAGGTCGCGGTTCTATGTAATCGCGGTCGCGATCTATGGGAGAGAAAGGAAGGTCGCGATTGTTGGTAGAGAGAAGAGACTGTGGTTGCTAGGCTTATGAGGATTGCGATCCATTATGAATAGGATGATCACAGTCCGTGACTTGAGTGAAGATGGGCTTGGATAGAGAGAAGGTTGGGCCCACGTACCCAAAATGACCTGCACAATGGTGCAAAAATTCAATAAAAATAGGGATAAATTTGATTAAAACAAAACAAGTCAAAATATTAGAAGATATGGTCAATAAATGCGAGAATGCAATCAAAACTGGGCCAAACGAGGCGATTGGACTAAGATGAATATGCATTCATCATAGAACATGCAATGTTAATGAGCAAAGAAAATATACACTACACAATAATATGTTCCAAATTAAATAAACATAATACATAGTAGGCAGAGTCGAATTTTGGTCCAACATAACAGACCTAGTTCAAGGGGTCAGATCTCATTCAAGGGATCATACATGGTTCCAACGTAAATAAAGTTAATACATAATAGGTCAAATAGGTAAATATTTACCTATTTGTGAACAAAGAAAATATTCAATACACAATCGTAATGCTGAACAGGCTATGTTGGGCATGAAATTCAACCAATCTGTACTAGGGTATATCATTATAATTTTCTTGGTATGATGGTATAGTGGTTAAATAATGACATATTAATTTGATTGCTACTCAATGAAGCTCAACCAGGAAATCAGACCTCATTCAAGGGATCAGACAAGGTTCCAACTTAAATTTAAATAATTCATAATAGGTCGACTAGGTAAATATTCACCTATTTATGAACAAAGAAAATATTCAATACACGATCGTAATGCTAAACATGCTATGTTGGACACGAAATTCAACCAATCTGGACTAGGGTATATCATTATAATTTTCTTGGTATGATGGTATATGTAACATCCCTGACCTGGGCTATGTTCTAACCCCAGTTGTTTTTCTTAATAAAGTTGACTAGATGCTTGTACTTATCTTGTGAAAGGTAATTAAGGCTCCTGAGAAACTTATATTTCAATTTCAGTCCTTTTTGAATAATGTTGGAACATTGTTTTGCTAATTTTGGACTAAAGTGCAAATTACCCAAGTCGAGGGGTTAGCTTGCAAATTCCATATGATAAGATGTTACTCTGATGTTGAGACATCATAAGAATGAATATGATGTAGTTATATGGTTTCCACAAGCTTGGGCATCAAGATAAAGCTTGCAGAGCAATCTTGGTGCATTAAAACCTAGTTTTGGTGTAAAGTGCAATTTACCCAAAACCTAGGGTTCAATATGAAAATTACCACTTCAATAAGTTCCCTAATAATCTTTGGCATCATGTAGAGCAAATAAAATGAGAAGGGAACCTCATTTGAATTATCTTGGAGGAGAGAGAATCTTGATATTAAAATAATCAAGATATAAGCATAATTGAAACCCTAATTCAATTTAATGCAAAAATAAATAAAAATAATTGAAGGGCTTTCAGTCAAAACTTAAATGGTGGAATTCAGATATGTGTGTGGACGTCCTTGAGATTACAAGGATCCAAAAATATCCTAAGGAGGTGAAATTCCACTCACCTTATTATAAGGAAAAGAATTTCTACTCAAAAAGATATATTATTATTATAATGGATTAAGGTGCTTAATTTCTTTTCCATTAATTCTTGGATAATGAAGAGCTTTCGCAAGACTTTGAAGGTGGTTTCGTGTCCAAGAAATGGAGGAGGATTTGGGGGAAGTTAGTATGGAATTTAAAGGAAATAATTTCATTTTCTCTTTCATTAAAAACCCCATATACATACCCTTTATGTATACCTTATTTCAATAACACATAAGGAACGTTTCCTTAGATTTTCTCTTGTCATTCTTGCTTTGGCCGACCAAGGAGGAGTCCAGGAGCAGGAGAAGGACGAACCCAACCAGTTGGTAAGGTTTGATCATCTTCTAACTTGGAATCATGGTGAAAACCCTAAAACAATGATTGATTCTCTGTTTTCTTCACCCGATTTCCATTTCTAGCCATCCATTTCATCCAAAAGCTCAAGAACGAACCTTGGATAGTTTCTGGAACTTCATCCACCATTAGAGCCACGGAGCTTGGAGCTTGGAGATCAGATCTGAAGCCGGTTTTATAACTTAAACCCTTAAACTTTGCTATTGCATCAATTCTCTATGCTTTGTTGATTAATTTCTTCAATTTGATACACTCTTGTTTCTTGCTACAATTTTCATCAAGAACGGTTATTATTCTTTGTTGCACGGAGGAAGATGATGATGACATCATAATAAGCAAGCACCTCACCAGATATCTTGGGAGAAAACAGTTTCAAAGGTTGGGACCAAACGGTTTCACCAAAACCGTTTGGTGACCAAACGGTTTGCAAACCGTTTGGGGGAAAACGGTTTCAAAACCGTTTGAGTGAGTTGACCAAGCATTGACCGTTTGGGAATATTGTTCCTAATTATATAGGCTAATGACCCACCAAATTTGAGGGGTTAAATCTAAAGGAATCATAGGTTGAAGGCCAATAAATTAGGCAAATCGAATTGAATTAAGTGCTGATATTCAACCTGATTTAATTGGACTCTTTGGGAAAACGGTTTCAAAACCATTTGAGTGTGTTGACCAAGCGTTGACCGTTTTGGAATCCTGTTCCTAATTATGTTGGTTAATGGATCACCAAAGTTTAGGGATTAACTCCGAAGGAATCGTGAGTTGAAGGCTAATCAATTAGGTAGACCTAATTGGATTAAGTGCTGATTTTCAATCTGATTAACTTGACTTTTTGGGCAAACGGTTTCACAACCGCATGAGATGGTTGACCAAGCATTGACAGTTTGGGATTCCTGTTTCTAATTATGTTGGTTAATTACTCACCAAATTTGAGGGATTAACTCCCAAGGAATCGAGGGTTGAAGGCTAATCAAATAGGGAAACCTAATTGGATTAAATGCTGATTTTCAATTTGAGTAATTCGAATTTTTGGGAAAACGGTTTCAAAACCGCATGAGATGGTTGACCGTTTGGGATTACTGTGTCTAATGATGTTGGTTAATAACCCTCCAAATTTGAGGGGTTAATTCCAAAGGAATCACGATTTGAAGGCTATTCAATTAGGCAAACCCTAATTGAAAATAGTGCTGATATTCCAATGAATTAAGTTGAGATTTTGAATTGATTAGCCCAAACGGTTTCAAAACCGTTTGGGGATCACCCAAGACCATTTGGAGGTCTAGGGTTAAGTATGGTACCCTATTTGAAGGTCCAAAGTTACCAAATCATATTGCAAGTAAGTGTTGATTGGTTGATCAATTCAATAGACCAAACCTTGATGGTATTTCACTAAAATCCAAAGGTTGGATGAGCCAAACGGTTTCAAGACCTTTTGGAGCTCATCCAAACGGTTTCAAAACCGTTGATCTGCAATAAATTGCTGAATTGGTGAGCACTTGAATGAACCAAACCTTAATTGGATGGCTTGGATTGGAGTGATATTATGGGAAAATGGTCTCAAGACCGTTTGGAGGTCATCCAAATGACCTCAAGACCATTTGGGGTCAGGTCATAACCAATTTGAATGGTGGTTCAATTGTTTTAAAATAACTAGTTACACATTGATGAATATTGAAGGTTCATTGATTCTAAACCCTAATTCAATTGATTCAAACCCTAATTGATGATCAATTTAGGGTCAATTGAGGGTCAAATTAGTTGAAGGGTAACCTATTTAACTCAATTGAAGTATGGTGATAGATTGAGTTGAAGACTGGTTACAAGAATTCAGTGATTGAAGGAATCAACATTGAAAACTCTAATTCAATGTGATTAATAGATGAAATTTTAATATATGATGATGATATAATCCTAATTCATAATGATGATAAGGAAACCTTAAATTAAAGGTACTTTGTTGACTATTCCCACTTAGGGTTAATAGTAAAACCCTAATCGATTGGATGTATTGATTTTACAAGTATAAATCAATTGAAGTCTGTTGTAGCATGACCGTGCTAGGCAGCACGACCGTGGCAGTTTCTTCTTGCACGACCGTGTAAGATAGCACGACCATGGTGAATCACTTTGCACGACCGTGCAAGGAAGCACGGACGTGGCGGTTCCCCTTTGCACGGCCGTTTTTGGAAGCACGGCCGTGGTGCACTATATTTGACTTGGAAGTTGATTGTATAGTAAACCTTAATTCCAATTAAGGTGAAACTATGAGTGAAACCCTAATTTTGGATTATTCCTTATAATATAGAGCTCTAAGGTTGGATAATGAAGTGATAAGTCATTAATCCTAATTGAGCTAAGGGAATGGTTACCCTAATTGAATTAAAAAGGAAACCATAACCCTACCAAGGGCATGGTGGGGTAATCCTTGATTAGTGATGTTATCATTATTTTGCATTATGCTGATATGAATTTGATGTGTTTGTTATCATTTGTACTAATCATGTAGGTTTTATGAGATATTGAACATAGCCAGGTATGAGCTATGATGTCTTGTGTATTGAAAGCACTTTATGATTTTTATAAGCAATGATATGCTATGTTGCCTAGTGAAGGGTAACAAAGATATTGATAAGCTTTAAGAGCCATGTGAAATACCTGCATTACATTTATCATGTTTACACTGTGAGATGATTTGATGGCATTAAGTTACCTGTTAAAGTGGTAACATGTGTTTTGATAATTTAAGGGTTTGAACACCCATATTTATGAATCATGACAATGAGATGATAAGGGATTGAGATCCCAATGTTAGCAAAGCTGTGAAATGAACTTGATAGAAAAAGTACTCATTCTTTATAGAAAATGTTATAATGTTTTATGAATGACAACATGCCTGATGCTAAAAGAATGATGTAATGTACTTAAATAATAAAGTGAAATGATATCATGTAGATCCCTGACCATAGATCCATCATCGTCAGAAGTTAGGTGATGGTGAAACTAGTTTTCCTAAGGGAACTCTTGAAGAGCATACTTTTGATTATGTGGGGGTTATGGGTGCAAATTTCCTTACGCCCTAATGAAGGAATTGATGTGAGATAAACACTAAATCTCTCAATTCTTCATTATATGTATATGTCGGGATGATGTATCACTAATCTCCCGATGATGTTGTTAATGCCACATCGATGAGAGATAAACAAGAAATCCCTCGATGGCAAAGAGAGTACAGCATGCCAATGTAACTCTAATAGCAAAGTTGCCAGAATACCCTGGAAAGCTATTATAGCAGACACACAAGATGTCCTGCATGTTATTCCTCACACTGACTGAGGAGGATGAGGTCATAGAAATCTGGCTCTTCTGATTACCTATGTATGGTACCGATTTCAACTTTGCAGTGGTCGGTTGGAGTATGAGCGGTATACCTCATCTCCTCAGGGCATAAGTATGTTTGTAAAATGTAATCAGCCGTGTAGCATATTTGCTTAGGGTTGATCTACGAGAATCAATGATTGAAGATACATTGATTAATATGTCCTAGCTGGATAAATAATATACATGTTCTTCATATTCCTTATTAAGTAAATGACATACTGCCTTGTCAAGTTATAACTGGAATGAACTGTATAGAGATTACTGCTCTACATTGCTTAGATATTGTTCTATCTGTTGATAAATGTTTATATTTCTACTGCTCAGTGTTATTCTATTATCTGCAATAACAATGTTTCTAGCAGAGAGTTATATCTCTCGCTGGGGCAATTTTTTAATTGTCTCACCCCCGTGGGATTAAATTTTAAGGTAATCGCCGAGGAAAAGGCAGAAACCCTATAAAGGGTGAACAACAGCAGCAGCAACAGCAAGGACAGTAGTGATCCTTAGGTGGAAACACTGTTATGTTAAGTCATGTATATAGAGAGTCCTATGTGTCGTCTTTGTACTCTCAGGTCCTAGGAGTTAGTAGATGGTTTGATATAGATTTGAGATTTTTGGCTTGAAGCCTCGAGATTTTTGTATACTGCTCATGTATAGTTTAACAGGGCAGACAATGTTATGACTCTTGAGATGAGATGATACAGAGATGTACAGATGAATCAGCTTGTATATAACTTACTTTGGTTCTTTATGATAGAGTTTCACAATTTGTGGATCTCCTTGCAAAAAGTTTTAATTTTTAGTGATTTTCAGTAATTCCGCTGCTAATGAATCACTTCTGCATTAGTTAATCTTGTTTTCACGAGTCGGTCGTCACAATTTAGTGGTATCAGAGCTCTAGGTTCGCTGAGTCTACAGAGACATAGGACTAGGGTTGTTGAGTTTGTTCTAATGTCTTCCAGTATATCTGATAGTGTCTTCTGCTCATATAGGAGGAGAAGAGAAAACTAAAGATGTCTGGATCACACGAGGAACATGTTGCTGAAAGTAGTGTCGCTGCACACGGAGGAGGTGCAAGTGACCATCATAGGGAGGAGCCTGTGCCTGAACCACCCCAGTTCAATCCAGCTGACATGGGGAATCCTGCCTTCCAGGCTATGTTCGGGCAGTTCATGACTGCCATGACACATATGACTGATAGAATGCCCATACCTCAACCCAGAGCACCTACCCATCAAGAAGGACAAGGAGTCGGCAAGACGTTTGAACGACTTCACTGAGTTGGAGCCACGGAATATGCTGGGACAGCTGACCCAGCAGATGCTGACATGTGGCTAACTGAGCTAGAGAAGGCCTTTAGAATCCTTAACATCCCAGAAGCTGAGAAGGTTAGGCATGATGTGTACCTTCTTAAGGGGAGTGGTGGTCACTGGTGGATCATAGAGGAGGGAAAAAGGCCAGGTGTAGAGATCGAATGGGAAGTATTTCGACGAGAATTTGTCAATAGATACTTTCCTAAGACCTTTCTAGATGAGAAAATCTCTCAGTTTGAGAGATTAAGACAAGGACCAATGAACATTAGCGAGTACGAGGCTAAGTTCATGGAGCTTTTGCGGTTCTATCCGCATATGGCAACCACATATTAAGAAAGGATTTGGCAGTTTGAGAAGGGATTAAACGCTGAGTTGACCACGCCTGTGTCTGCTCTGGAGAATAGGGAAAGATTTGCTACATTTGTAGAGTCTGTCAGAAGGATAGAGAGGTCTATGACTGAGAAGAGACAGACCAAGAATAAGAAGGTGCACCTCCAGTACCAAGGATCTTCATCCAAAGGTTTCAAGAAACCGAGGTTTTCTGCACCAATGGCACCACCTAGATTCAATACCCAGACACAGTGGATGTCAAATATGGGTAGATGATGAAGTTTACCACCAGAAAGAGCTCACAGCTCAACATCTGTATCGGTTACAGGACCATCCAGACCACAGCAGGGGATCAGAAGTTGTTTTATATGTGGAAAGGTGGGACATCTGATGAAAGATTGCAGAGCCCGAGAGGCGAGTGTAACTCAACCTCAAAGGCAGAGTCAGCAAGGTTCTCAAAGGAGACAATTTCCAAGTGGAGCTAGAGGACGTGGCCAAGCGTCCCAAGATGGATCATCAACACCCGGTCATCGAGCACCAAATCAACCACAGGCAATGGTGAGATTCTATGTGATGAATCCACCTGATGCAGTGCTCAACCCTCGGGTTGTGAAAGGTCAGATGAAACTATTTTATTCTGATATGTCTACATCCTGCATCATATCTGTTTTAATTGATCCAGGTGCTACGCATTCCTTTATCACTCGAAGAGTGATTTTTGACTGCAACATGACTACAAGTCATAGAGCAGATAGTTTGTTGTTAGAAACTCCTTTAATGGGATCTTCTATGTTGTGGGAAGTGCGTTCTCCCTACATTCTTTCCTTTTCAGAACATTACATTCAAGTGGATCTTATACCACTTGAGATGCATGGGTTCGATATAATTCTGGGAATGGATACCTTAGAAAGGTACAAGGTTGTCTTGGATTGTGAGTCCAAGCAAGCTGTGTTCACAGATAACAGTGACACATAGATCTTTCAAGGAGATAGAAAGACCCTTCCAACCTGTCTGGTGTCAGCTATGGTAGCTGAGAAGCTGATGCGGCAAGGATGTTATGCATTCTTGGCCCATGTGGTAGATACCACCATGGAGAGTTCTAATCCTGCTGAAGTTCCTGTAGTTAGGGAATTTGAAGATGTATTTCCTGAAGAACTTCCAGGTGTACCTCCGCCCCGAGAGATTGATTTTGAGATTAATCTAATCCCGGGAACACAACCAATAGCACAAACACCGTATAGAATGGCGCCTGCTGAGATGGCAGAACTCAAGAAACAACTTCAAGAGTTGCTTGAGAAGGGTTTTATCTGACCAAGTACTTCACCCTAGGGTGCTCCGGTCCTCTTTGTTAAGAAGAAGGATGGGTCAATGCGGTTATTGTTGGGTTTTAGGGGAGGCAGAGAAGGCAGCGGAAACAAAAAATTTCTCCTCCCTTTAACCCGAACCAAGGAAACGCGTCAATGTCTATACAATAGGAAACAGAGGTTTGTGGAATCATACCTTGTCCCGAGGCTTGCTCGGCTACAATACCTCGCAGTTAGTGCGGTCTTCGCCTCCGGTCTTGGACGGTGTCTGTGCAGCTCCTGGTCGTACCGGGACTCACAACTCCTCCTGGCACCGGGACTGTCGGGTTGACAGTTGTCCTCCTGAGCAGCAGAAACCTCCCGCCTCTGTAGTAGACCACACGGACCACCTGGAACTCCACTCTCCTTGTCCCACAAGGAAGTGGAAGGAGTCAAACCCTTCTGCAGGTGTACTAGTCGCCCACACACTCTCCTGCCTCCAGTTGCAACTGTAGTTGTCCTTCCCTAGCTGCACCTCCCTTTCTCAGGAAGCACTTTCTCGGGCTCTCTCTCGGTTACCAAAACCAGAGAGAACGACAACTTTACAGAGCAACTGGTTGCACTGAGTTGTTCTTTGAGAAGACCCCAATACCCCTATATATAGGAGGGTCATGGGACATGGTTCTCTATCCTGGGCAATGCGGGACTAAAGCAGGAGTAGAAGGGTTCGAGAATTTTCCACAAAAAACAACCAACTGCGTAACCTGAACCGATCGTTTCTACACTTGAAACGGTCGGTTTGGCAGCTGAGTCGATCGGTTGGACCTGAGCCGGTCGTTTGGGGTCCCCAACCGATCGGTTGGTACCCTGAACCGATCGGTTCACGGTCCTGATCCGACTCAAATTGACTTTCATCTTTTGTTTCCAAATGGTACCTATTCCCAATCCTTTTCCCAATCATATTAGGTAAGTGAAACGAAAAGAAATTTTCTCACCAATCTTACTTTCCCAACTCGCTCGGTTGCGCCAGTTGAACCGATCGGTTCAACACTTGAACCGGTCATCTCACCTGTACATGAGCCGATCGATTCACAAACTGAACCGACTGGTTCACCCAGCTCAGCCGATCGGTTCATCACATGAGCCGATCGGTTGGGAGTGCAGATTGTGCAGAAATTGTCAATTACATTTTCAATCAATCCGATACTCTAATCAATTGATCCAACACCTTGAATACTATGATTTCGAGCTATCAATCAATTGAGTGTTTAATTGAACTACTAAACTCCTTTAGTAATCAATCTAAACATAGTTTGTGGACAAAACTCCTCTTCCAGGTTAAATCCTATGTGTCTGACCCTGTAGGTCCTTTTCCACATTGGAAGTGAAAGTCCATAACACTTATTACTTCACAAGCAATGAGCAGTGCCTAGTCACACATCATTTCTACCCAAGTGAAATAGAAAGTTAGAGAACAACTTTCAATCCTACAATCTGTGAATGGTGTTACAGTGAATGTATAATTCCTTTGTCACTGATATCCTGAATGAACTCGAGGCATGGACCAGTCATCCTGTCAACATTCATTCACTTTCTTGATCTTAGAGTAGAATGGAAGAGATATGTATGACATCAATATCACATATTGATTCACACATGCGTGCACGCCTTTCTCAATCCAACTCATCAAGTGGCCATGGATATCAAGCTCCCTTAGGAGGGACAAATCCAATATCTATCACTCACCCCTCAAAAGCCCCATGTGTCAAAGCCACCCAATCATCACCTTTATAACAACCCATGTTTCATGACTGCGTTTGATGATGTCAAAGTGTACCCAATGACATGTGTTGAGTGTAGTGATTTCAGGTCAAAGATTCACATTCACCACCATCACTGTGAGTACTGACTGTGACTACCATTTCATGGTTGCATGTGTCAAACTCACGGTGGGTCTGTCCGGTACACTTGTTCTCTAACAAGTGCCTATGTGTTTGGTTTGATATCTCTATATCATGACTAATGAGATTCTGTCATCAACCAACACCACAATCTAGTCTTGTGTATCATTTCTTTCTATCTACCTTCCGCAATGACATCCGACTAGGGACATAACAAGAATGTACAAACTCTTAGCATCCGTATGATCTCATCGTTCAGGTCCTTAACCTGAAGGCATACATCATTGAGTATTGTCATTCTCTAGACATTCAATCTGTTCTATCACTATCTCAAATGACTGAACCAGATAGAATTGGAAGCTTGCCTTTGATGTTTATCAAATTAATCTCAATGTATCCCATCAATCATCCCATGATTGGCTCTCAGGGAATACATACCAACAGACTCCCACTTGCACTGCGAGCCAATCACCTTTGAATCATATTCATAGTGATCTTCAAACATGTCCCACATGTTATTATGCTCCAATGCTTACACAGTGAGTAATGGCAACACCTTGCCAAAGTCAGTATAAATTGCATGTCTCACATCTCTTCACTGTACGTCATACGTATGAGATGGAGTTGTCATAATATGCGATCTAGTATTCCTTTTCTAACCTTTAGCCACATTGCATGATCAAGGATTCCAAACTTGTCATCAATGATCGGAATATCTATAAGTTCATCTCATGAACTTCTAGATCCATATAGTATCCATTGTTGTTCTCTAACACACGGATACTCGGCATTTTCTTTTAAATGGTTTTATTGGAACACTTCCAATTGTCAACAAACATTCACTTTTATATATCCTATATATATTTTGTGATTAATTTTCTGTCCCTTTTCGGAAGTTCGTATCAATGTAACTCTTTACATCGAACACTTCCTTATCTCCATAGAGCTAGTACTGCATAAGTACTTATCAGGTTCTCATGGTATTCCATTAACCCTTACTGAAATATACAGACATCCACTCGTCATGTACTACATACGAGTTATCAGGATGAGCACATAATATTGTCATGTCCTACATACAAGATGATGAATGAATTTTACTCTTTCCATGTTCATACATGCAAGGTAATGGGATGATTACATACATGATAGATCCATATCTATTCTTAGTGTTCACATTCTTCATAAGAATTGGACACTTGGCCTTGGGATACTAACTCCATGAAACATGGACAAGTTTTCTCCCACTGAATCTGTGCATACTGAACCCTTCAGTACAGATTGCCAATATATGCTCTCTTTTTTTCAGGTCAAGAGGTTTTCGAGAACTATGTCATAGATCTCTATTCCTATCACATAGGAAACGTCTCTATCTTCCCTAAAGATAATTTCCACTTTGTATTTCCATTCTAGAACATTTCCATTTCACATCAACATGTGGAATGTGAATACGCTCCCACTAAATCACAGATCCCTTCTTTATCTTTGACATATCAGTCAAACCTTTGACTATATCATCAAAGTAAAGATTCAATTCTGAGTTGCTTGTACTCAATCAATCACATTGATTAGTTCATTGTAACTTATAGACTTCATTTGCATTAGTGGATTCATAAACCTTATAGGTTGTGTCACGTACACATCCTTATTTTATTCCTTATAGGAATGCGGTTTTAGTATCCATATGCCAAATTTCTTAGTCATTAAGTTGCAATCAACAAGCATCATCCTTCTCAAAATGTTATCCATGTGTCTTAACACTTAAGATTTATTTGCACTTATGGATTTCCATCCAATAGGTGCTACCATCAAGTTCATACCTTATGGTTCACATGGAAGTCATTTAGGATGTAATAGTCATAACCATAACTCAAAATCTATTTCCTCATATTCATCTAGATAGTTGACTCATCACATGACCAACTCATCACATAGATAATTGAGGTGTATCTGTTATGGATATAAGAACTCACAACTCCTTGTGATTCTTAATGTCCTTTATTAGTATGAGGTATTCTTTTATTTAAGAAGAATTCAGTTATTTGATAATCATTCTCTAACTCCTTAGAGTCTGATTCCTTCTTGATTTAGACATCACCATGCCATAATCATGAGTTTACTATGATACACTATCATAATCACTCACAAGGTTCTCAAACATTTAGTCCAAGTATTTCATTCATTGATCTCATCAAGAATTAACACTTTACTAAACTCATACTTCAACTATGATATCCTTGAACATTTCGAGATATTTATATTGGTATTTCTCTAAACACCATTTGAAGTATTAGCATGTATTCCAATAGGTATGTAAATACATCACATGTATTATACCTAATAGGATAATCATTCTCCCACTACCATTAGTGAAGATTGATTAATCATGTCCAAGATATTCATGTCTCTTATTGGTTCTCTAACCAAAAGAGTCTAGATTTATCCATCATATGGAATCTAGATATGAATTTCTCATGATTGATGCTAATCTATTTGTTTGAGTTATCAATAACATTTTAGGTATCATTTTATCTTATGCGTATCAAATACCATAAGATAACCAAGACATTTCCATAAAGATCATATCTTTTAAAGAATTAAACATCAACTTTATTACTTGCCATCATTGTCATATAATATGAAAAAATAAAGTGTTTCTATCTATTGGCAAATATGAAATAGCAGTTCATAACTGTATTACATGCCTTTATGGCTGAAAAATAAACTAAAGTACTCCTTGTCTATGGCGGCAACACTTGCCCCATTTATGAGTTCTTTACACTTTACATCTTGGTATCATATACCTCAAAAAGTGTTACAAGTTTATTTTTTCATGACACCTTTATGTGGAGACGACAGTTGCCTCCTTCTTCTTTTGTTCTTCCAGATAGAGAGGACAATTCCTTTTCCAATGTTCAGGCTTCTGACAATGGTGGGAATTTCCTTTCTTGGTCACTCCTCCCTTGGCCTTGAGAGCTGAAGGCGACTTGGACTCCTGGCTAGCATCAGAACCTTTCTTAGCTTTGCCCTTGCCCTTGCGCTTGGACTTGCCTTTCTTGCCCATGATCACCATCACAGACTTAGGCTTGTCCTTCTTCATCTGTGTCTCGTCTGTCCTCAACATGCCCAACAACTCTGACAGTGGCCTATCAAAGTTGTTCATGTTGTAGTTCATCACAAACTGACTGTAGGATTCTGGCAACGATTGCAGTATCACATCAGTAGCCAACTCTTGGCTCAGTGGAAATCCCAGTCTTTGCAGGTTCTCCACATACCCAATCATCTTGAGTGTGTGCGGACCAACTGGATCTCCTTCTGTCATGACGCACTTGAACAGTGCCCTTGAGACATCGTATCTCTCTTGTCGTGCTTGATCTTCATACATGTTTCTGAGATGCTGAACCATCTCAATAACACCCATGTTTTCATGTTGTCTCTACAACTCGTGGTTCATAGAGAACAACATCAAGCACTTTGCATCAATGGCATCATCAGAATGCTTCTTGTAAGCATCCCTTTTTGCCTTTGGTGCGTTAGGAGCAGGTTCCTCTGGAACTGGAGTATCCAGGACATAGAGCTTTCGCTCTTGAGTGAGAACAATTCTCAATGTCCTAAACCAGTCGTGGAAGTTCGTCCCATTCAGCTTGTCCTTGTCAAGGACCGATCGCAAAGAAAAGTTGTTGTTGTTTGTTGCCATTTGTACTACAAAAGGAAAATATGCAATTTTAGTCCAAAACTCATTTTGACTTATTTGATTGATTTGAAAAGTTTGACAATAAAATTAGGCCTTTAATTAATTATCGCTCCCACTATTTTAATTCAAATTGATAGCCCTCACCATCAATTCGGAAGATTGCAGCGTACAACCTTCTAGTGGGCAAGATCCTGAAATCCTCTAAGTAATGGACCAGCTAGGGCTGTCACCCACGACTTAGATCTCTCAGGTAGGAAACATTTTCCAATTGCATCATATGCAACTCTTGATAAGATGTCATATACAATTCCTTGCAATGATCATCTCCATGCCTCAAGGCGCTAGATCCTATCTAGGTCACCTTGTTAAGTCCGACCCAAAGCAAACACGATGAATATGCACCCTGCTTGGGCAGACCCACATATTCATCCTTCACGCTTCCACGAGATAGACGGTGCACCACGCTTGGGCATGCCCACACTTGGTCGATCAAGCTTTTCATGTGTGTCACATTTGGAAGGCATCTAAAACTTAATATTTAATGAGGGATTTGGTTTATATATACATATACATATCCAATCACCACAATACATAGTATGTATCATATACATGCTATATCCCACAGAATACATGTGAAACGATAAAAGCTATGATTATGGCCATCCTAATGTGATTTCTCGAGCCATGAGGAATCACGGTCATCTAGGTCTACATCATATGCAACATGTATAAGATAACTCTGTGTTTTAGCCATCCGAGTTGATCAACTCATCATATGAATGATCTGCTCTCTCTGGTCGGTCGTCTGGGAGCCACCAGCCGATCGGTTGGCTCCTCCAACCGATCGGTTCGCCTGGTCATCGTGCATCTCTCCATGGCCGCCACCCGCACATCTCGCTCCTCGAACCGGGCATCTTCCCGATCGGTTCATTCCTTGAACCGATCGTCTGGAACGTCAACCGATCGGTTCACTCCTTGAACTGATCGTCTCAGCTGTCGTCAGGTGTCCGCCATTCTTCGACATAACAGAAAATCTATCCTATTATTACATTGCTTAAAAGGAAAACCCCGAGTTACATTTGGGGGGAGCAAAGGTAGGAAAGAATCTCAAATTATTTCGAGTTACATCAGGAATAGGAGAAGGAATCGGTGCGCAGACCGAGATGCAAGCAACCACACAACCATACACAAATAGGGTTTATTGGCAATAACCACGCTATACATCCACCACAAAACTTGTTTAAGGGCGACGCGTATCAAGTGCATTAATGTTACATATCATATATAAAATATTGGGATTTGTGGATTTAGGATTGGACATGCATAAGCCAATATTATTAGCATCGTATGCAATAAATAAAGGCGACAAACCAAAATCAATCATATCGATAATCCTAAAGTATAGAGCAGTTAACGTGGCACTGATACTACTGTTGGGTTTTAGGGGAGGCAGAGAAGGCAGCGGAAACAAAATTTTTCTCCTCCCCTTAACCCAAACCAAGGAAACGTGTCAACGTCTATACAATAGGAAATAGAGGTTTGTGGAATCAAACCTTGTCCCAAGGCTTGCTCGGCAACAATACCTCGCAGCTAGTGCGGTCTTCGCCTCTGGTCTTGGACGGTGTCTGTGCAGCTCCTGGTCGTACTGGGACTCACAACTCCTCCTGGCACCGGGACTGTCGGGTTGACAGTTGTCCTCCTGAGCGGCAGAAACCTCCCGCCTCTGTAGTAGTCCACATGGATCACCTGGAACTCCACTCTCCTTGTCCCACAAGGAAGTGGAAGGAGTCAAACCCTTCTGCAGGCGTACTAGTCGCCCACACACTCTCCTGCCTCTATTTGCCACTGCAGTTGTCCTTCCCTTGCTGCACCTCCCTTTCTCGGGAAGCACTTGCTCGGGCTCTCTCTCAGTTACCAAAACCAGAGAGAACGACAACTTTACAGAGCAACTGGTTGCACTGAGTTGTTCTTTGAGAAGCCCCCAATACCCCTATATATAGGAGGGTCATGGGACATGGTTCTCTATCCCTGGAAATGCGGGACTAAAGTAGAAGTAGAAGGGTTCGAGAATTTTCCACAAAAAACAACCAACTGCGTAACCTGAACCGATTGTTTCAACACTTGAAACGGTCGGTTTGGCAGCTGAGCCGATCGGTTGGACCTGAGCCAATCGTTTGGGGTCCCCAACCGATCGGTTGGTACCCTCAACTGATCGGTTCACGGTCCTAATCCAACTCAAATTGACTTTCATCTTTTGTTTCCAATTGGTACCTATTCCCAATCCTTTTCCCAATCATATTGGGTAAGTGAAACGAAAAGAAATTTTCTCACCAATCTTACTTTCCCAACTCGCTCGGTTGCGCCAGTTGAACCGATCGGTTCAACACTTGAATTGGTCGTCTCACCTGTGCATGAGCCGATCGATTCACAAACTGAACTGACTGGTTCACCCAGCTCAGCCGATCGGTTCATCACATGAGACGATCGGTTGGGAGTGCAGATTGTGCAGAAATTGTCAATTGCAGTTTCAATCAATCTGATACTCTAATCAATTGATCCAACACCTTGAATGCTATGATTTTGAGTTATCAATCAATTGAATGTTTAATTGAACTACTAAAATCCTTTAGTAATCAATCTAAACATAGTTTGTGGACAAAACTCCTCTTCCAGGTTAAATCCTATGTGTGTGACCCTGCAGGTCCTTTTCCACGTTGGCAGTGAAAGTCCATAACACTTATGACTTCACAAGCAATGAGCGGTGCCTAGTCACACATAATAGCTACCCAAGTGAAATAGAAAGTTGGAGAACAACTTTCAATCCTACAATCCGTGAATGGTGTTACAGTGAATGTATAATTCCTTTGTCACTGATATCCTGAATGAACTCAAGGCATGGACCAGTCATCCTGTCAACATTCATTCACTTTCTTGATCTCAGAGTAGATTGGAAGAGATATGTATGACATCAATATCACATACTGATTCACACATGCGTGCACGCCTTTCTCAATCCTACTCATCAAGTGGCCATGGATATCAAGCTCCCTTAGGAGGGACAAATCCCATATCTATCACTCACCCCTCAAAAGCCCCATGTGTCAATGCCACCCAATCATCACCTTTATAACAACCCATGTTTCAGGACTGCGTTTGATGATGTCAAAGTTTACCCAACGACATGTGTTGAGTGTAGTGATTTCAGGTCAAAGAATCACATTCACCACCATCACTGTGAGTACTGACTGTGACTACCATTTCATGGTTCCATGTGTCAAACTCACGGTGGGTCTGTTCGGTACAATAGTTCTCTAACAAGTACCTATGTGTTTGGTTTGATATATCTATATCATGACTAATGAGATTCTGTCATCAACCAACACCACAATCTAGTCTTGTGTATCATTGCTGTCTATCTAACTTCCGCAATGACATCTGACTAGGGACATAACAAGAATGTACAAACTCTTAGCATCCGTATGATCTCATCGTTCAGGTCCTTAACCTGAAGGCATACGTCATTGAGTACTCTCATTCTCTAGACATTCAATCTGTTCTATCACTATCTCAAATGACTGAACCAGATAGAATTGGAAGCTTGCCTTTGATGTTTATCAAATTAATCTCAATGTATCCCATCAATCATCCCATGATTGGCTCTCAGGGTATACATACCAACAGTTATGCATTGATTATAGACAACTTAATAAAGTGACTATAAAGAATAAGTATCGTCTGCCAAGGATTGATGATTTGTTTGACCAGTTGCGTGGTGCAACTATCTTCTCAAAGATTGACCTGAGGTCGGGATATCATCAACTGCGTATTAAGGAGGGTGGCATACCTAAGTCTTCTTTTAGAACAAGGTATGGTCACTATGAGTTCACAGTTATGTCATTTGGGCTAACTAATGCACCATCTGCATTTATGGAACTCATGAATAGAATCTTTTGACCTTTTCTTGATCAATGTGTAGTTGTCTTTATAGATGACATCCTGATCTACAGTAGAGATGTTCAGCAGCATGAGCACCATCTTCGTCAGGCTCTAACTTTGCTAAGAAAGCATAATTTATATGCTAAGTTTAGCAAATGTGAGTTCTGGTTACCAGAAGTTTCTTTCCTTGGACACGTAATATCTGCTTCAGGTATTCGTGTTGACCCTAAAAAGGTAGAATCTGCTCTACAGTGGGAGTAACCGAAGACACCAATGGAGATTTATAGTTTCTTAGGGTTGGCAGGCTATTACCGGAGGTTCATTAAGAACTTCAGTTCTATAGCCTTACCCTTAACCATGTTAACCAGAAAAGATGTTCCTTTTGTATGGAATGGCAAGTGTCAACAATCATTCCAGTTGCTGAAGGAAAGGTTGACTAGTGCACCTGTATTGGTGTTACCTGAGCAAGGGAAAGGGTATATAGTTTTCTGTGATGCCGCTAAGAATTGACTAGGATGTGTGCTAATGCAGGATAAAAAAGTGATTTCTTTTACTTCTCGACAGCTTAAGAAACACAAAGAGAATTATCCAACACACAATCTAGAGCTAGCTGCTGTAGTTCATGCTTTGAAGATCTGGAGACACTATCTCTATGGAGAGACATTCTAGATTTTCACAGACCACAAAAACCTAAAGTATATCTTCTCTCAGCATGAGCTTAACATGAGGCAACGCCGCTGGATGGAGTTCATCAAGGACTATGATTGTGCAATTGATTATCATCCAGGGAAGGCCAATGTGGTTGTTGATGCATTAAGTAGAAAATTAGCAACACCAGCTATAGATAAAGCACAATTGAACTCTTTGATATGCTCTAGGAGGGATCTACTTATCTCTTTAAGGCAAGATAATGTACAGTTAAAAGTATCACTGTTATCTGGATTGTTAGCTGAGATGCACATAAAACCTACTCTGAGATAGCAGATCAAGGAGGCACAACAAGCTGATGTTGTAGTTCAGCAGATTAGATCGGAGTATGGTAGTGAGAAACGAGAAGGTTTCTATGATTCAGATGATCAGGTAGCCTGTTATCATGGTAGAATGATAGTACCAGAAGTTGATAACTTAAGGAAATTAGTCCTGGAGGAAGATCATTCTTCAATGTATGCTATGCATCTAGGAAGCACCAAGATGTATCATAACTTGAAAGATATGTATTGGTGGCCTGGTTTAAAGAAGGATGTTGCTGAGTTCGTTATGAGATGTCCAGTGTGTCAACATGTTAAAGCTGAACACCAAAAGCCTGTAGGAATACTGCAGCCTCTGCCTATACCACAGTGGAAATGGGATCATGTGACCATGGATTTTGTGGTCGGTTTACCCAGAACAGCCAAAGGTCATGATTCCATCTGGGTAATAGTTGATAGGTTGACAAAGACAGCACATTTTTTACCTGTCAAAACAACCTATTCTGCTGAGAAGTTGGCACAGTTGTATGTAGATGAGATAGTGCGGCTCCATGGGGTTCCAGTTACCATTGTTTCGGACAGAGGTCCCCAGTTTACGAGTCATTTTTGGGAGTGACTTCATAAAGCTTTAGGCACACAGTTAAGGTTTAGTATAGCCTTTCACCCTCAGACAGATGGACAGTCTGAGCGGACTATACAAACCTTGGAGGGCTTGCTTAGGGCATGTGTTCTCCAGTTTACAAGAAGTTGGGATCTACATCTAAGCTTGATAGAGTTTGCCTACAATAATAGCTATCTGCACAGCATTGACATGGCACCTTATGAAGCTTTGTATGGTAGACGTTGTAGATCTCCCCTATGTTGGTATGAAACCGGAGTATATCAACTTTTAGGTCCTGATCTTGTGCAGCAGACCACCGAGAAGATTAAAATAATACAAAAACAGTTAAAGATTGCACAGGATATGCAGAAATCCTATGCTGACAAGCGTCGTAGACCTTTAGAATTCTAGGTTGGAGACAGAGTGCACCTCAAGGTCTCACCTTGGAAAGGAGTTCTTAGATTTGGAAGGAAAGGAAAGTTAGCTCCTAGATTTATAGGGCCTTATCCAATCATTGAACAGGTTGGAAAGGTAGCTTATAAGCTGGAGTTACCACCCGAGCCACAAAAGTTACACCCAGTGTTCCACATTTCCATGCTAAGGAAATGTCATCCTGACACAGAATCAGTTCTACAGCCTATGGAAGTAGAATTGAACGATAATATATCTTACATAGAAGGACCTGTATCTATCCTTGATAGAAAAATTAAAAAGCTGAAAAGGAAAGACATAAGTCTTGTGAAAGTACTCTGGAATCACCGTGGAGTTGAAGAAGCCATGTGGGAACTAGAAGAAGAGATGAGAAGGAAATACCCTGCTCTTTTCTCTTAAAATGTTTTGTTAATGATTTCGAGGATGAAATCCTTATAAGGGGTGGATAATTTGTAACATCCCTGACATGGGCTATGTTCTAACCCCAGTTGTTTTGCTTAATAAAGTTGATTAGATGCTTGTACTTATCTTGTGAAAGGTAATTAAGGTTCCTGAGGAACTTATATTTCAATTTCAGTCCTTTTTGAATAATGTTGGAACATTGTTTTGCTAATTTTGGACTAAAGTGCAAATTACCCAAGTTGAGGGGTTAACTTGCAAATTCCATATAATAAGATGTTCCTCTGATGTTGAGACATCATAAGAATGAATATGATGTAGTGATATGGTTTCCACAAGCCTGGGCATCAAGATAAAGCTTGTAGAGCAATCTTGGTGCATTAAAACCTAGTTTTGGTGTAAAGTGCAATTTACCCAAAACATAGGGTTCAATATGCAAATTACCACTTCAATAAGGTCCCTAATAATCTTTGGCATCATGTAGAGCAAAGAAAATGAGAATGGAACCTCATTTGAATTATCTTGGAGGAGAGAGAATCTTGATATTAAAATAATCAAGATATAAGCATAATTGAAACCCTAATTCAATTTAATGCAAAAATATATAAAAATAATTGAAGGGCTTTCAATCAAAACTTAAATGGTGGAATTCAGATGTGTGTGTGGAAGTCCTTGAGCTTGCAAGGATCCAAAAATATCCTAAGGAGGTGAAATTCCACTCACCTTATTATAAGGAAAAGAATTTCCACTCAAAAAGATATATTATTATTATAATGGATTAAGGTGCTTAATTTCTTTTCCATTAATTCTTGGATAATGAAGAGCTTTAGGAAGACTTTGAAGGTGGTTTCGTGGCCAAGAAATGGAGAAGGATTTGGGGGAAGTTAGTATGGAATTTAAAGGAAATAATTTCATTTTCTCTTTCATTAAAAACCCCATATACATACCCTTTATGTATACCTTATTTCAATAACACATAAGGAACGTTTCCTTAACTTTTCTCTTGTCATTGTTTCTTTGGCCGCCCAAGGAGGAGTCCAGAAGCAGGAGAAGGACTAACCCAACCAGTTGCTAAGGTTTGATCATCTTCTACCTTGGATTCATGGTGAAAACCCTAAAACAATGATTGATTCTTGGTTTTCTTCACCCGATTTCCATTTCTAGCCATCCATTTCATCCAAAAGCTCAAGAACGAACCTTGGATAGTTTCTGGAACTTCATCCATCATTAGAGACACGGAGCTTGGAGCTTGGAGATCAGATTTGAGGTGGGTTTTATAACTTAAACCCTTAAACTTTGCTAATGCATCAATTCTCTATGCTTTGTTGATTGATTTCTTCAATTTGATACACTCTTGTTTCTTGCTGCAATTTTCATCAAGAACGGTTTCTGTTCTTGGTTTCACGAAGGAAGATGATGATGACATCATCATAAGCAAGCACCTCACAAAATATCTTGGGAGCAAACGGTTTCAAAGGTTGGGACCAAACGATTTCACCAAAATCGTTTGGAGCAAACCGTTTGGAGGAAAACGGTTTCAAAACCATTTGAATGAGTTGACAAAGCATTGAAAGTTTGGGAATATTGTTCCTAATTATGTAGGCTAATGACCCACCAAATTTTAGGGGTTAACGCTAAAGGAATCATAGGTTGAAGGCCAATCAATTAGGCAAATCGAATTGAATTAAGTGCTGATATTCAACCTGATTTAATTGGACTCTTTGCGAAAACGGTTTCAAAACCGTTTGATTGTGTTGACCAAGCGTTGACCGTTTGGGAATCCTGTTTCTAATTATTTTGGTTAATGACTCACCAAATTTTAGGGATTAACTCCGAAGGAATCGTGAGTTGAAGGCTAATCAATTAGGTAGACCTAATTGGATTAAGTGCTGATTTTCAATCTGATTAACTTGACTTTTTGGGAAAACGGTTTCAAAACCGCATGAGATGGTTGACCAAGCATTGACCGTTTGGGATTCCTGTTCCTAATTATGTTGGTTAATTACTCACCAAATTTGAGGTATTAAATCCCAAGGAATAGAGGGTTGAAGGCTAATCAAATAGGGAAACCTAATTGGATTAAATGCTGATTTTCAATTTGAGTAATTCGACTTTTTGGGTAAACGGTTTCAAAACCGCATGAGATGGTTGACCAAGTGTTGACCGATTGGGATTACTGTTCCTAATGATGTTGGTTAATAACCCTCCAAATTTGAGGGGTTAATTCCAAAGGAATCACGAGTTGAAGGCTATTAAATTAGGCAAATCCTAATTGAAAACAGTGCTGAAATTCCAATGAATTAAGTTGAGATTTTGGGTTGATTAGCCCAAACGGTTTCAAAACCGTTTGGGGATCACCCAAGACCGTTTGGAGGTCTAGGGTTAAGTATGGTACCCTATTTGAAGGTCCAAAGTTACCAAATCATATTGCAAGTAAGTGCTGATTGGTTGATCAATTCAATAGACCAAACCTTGATGGTATTTCACTAAAATCCAAAGGTTGGATGAGCCAAACGGTTTCAAGACCATTTGGAGATCATTTAAACGGTTTCAAAACCATTTGGTGGTCACCCAAGACCGTTTGGAGGTCTAGGGTTGGGTATAGTTAGGTGTTTGAAGGTCTAAAGGTACCAAGTTGATCTGCAATAAATTGCTGAATTGGTGAGCACTTGAATGAACCAAACCTTAATTGGATGGCTTGGATTTGAGTGATATTATGGGCAAATGGTCTCAGGACCGTTTGGAGGTCATCCAAATGACCTCAAGACCATTTGGGGTCAGGTCATTACCAATTTGAATGGTGGTTCAATAGTTTTAAGATAACTAGTTACACACTGATGAATATTGAAGGTTCATTGATTCTAAACCCTAATTCAATTGATTCAAACCCTAATTGATGATCAATTGAGGGTCAATTGAGGGTCAAATTAGTTGAAAGGTAACCTATTTAACTCAATTGAAGTATGGTGATAGATCCAGTTGAAGACTGGTTACAAGAATTCAATGATTGAAGGAATCAAAATTGAAAACTCTAATTCAATGTGATTAATAGATGAAATTTTAATATATGATGATGATATAATCCTAATTCATAATGATGATAAGGCGACCTTAAATTAAAGGTACTTTGTTGACTATTCACACTTAGGGTTAATAGTAAAACCCTAATCGATTGGATGTATTGATTTCACAAGTATAAATCAATTGAAGTCTGTTGTAGCACGACCGTGCTAGGCAGCACGACCGTGGCGGTTTCTTCTTGCACGACCGTGCAAGATAGCACGGCCGTGGTGAATCACTTTGCACGACCGTGCAAGGAAGCACGTACGTGGTGATTCCCCTTTGCATGGACGTTTTTGGAAGCACGGACGTGGTGCACTATATTTGACTTGGAAGTTGATTGTATAGTAAACCTTAATTCCAATTAAGGTGCAACTATGAGTGAAACCCTAATTTTGGATTATTCCTTATAATGTAGAGCCCTAAGGTTGGATAATGAAGTGATAAGTCATTAATCCTAATTTAGCTAAGGGAATGGTTACCCAAATTGAATTAAAAAGGAAACCCTAACCCTAGCAAGGGCATGGTGGGGTAATCCTTGATTAGTGATGTTATCATTATTTTGCATTATGCTGATATGAATTTGATGTGTTTGTTATCATCTGTACTAATCATGCAGGTTTTATGAGATATTGAACATAGCCAGGTATGAGCTATGATGTCTTGTGTATTGAAAGCACTTTATGAGTTTTATAAGCAATGATATGCTATGTTGCCTAGTGAAGGGTAACAAAGAGATTGATAAGCTTTAACAGCCATGTGAAATACCTGCATTACATTTATCATGTTTACACTATCAGATGATTTGATGGAATTAAGTTACCTGTTAAAGTGGTAACATTTGTTTTGATAATTTAAGGGTTTGAACACCCATATTCCTGAATCATGACGATGAGTTGATAAGGGATTGAGATCCCAATGTTAGCAAAGCTGTGAAATGAACTTGATAGAAAAAGTACTCATTCTTTATAGAAAATGTTATAATGTTTTATGAATGACAACATGTCTGATGCTAAAAGAATGTTGTAATGTACTTAAATAATCAAGTGAAATGATATCATGTAGAGCCCTGGCCATAGATCCATCATCGTCAGAAGTTAGGTGATGGTGAAACAGGTTTTCCTAAGGGAACTCCTGGAGAGCATACTTTTGAGTATGTGGGGGTTATGGGCGTGAATATCCTTACGCCCTAGTGAAGGAATTGATGTGAGATAAACACTAAATCTCTCAATTCTTCATTATATGTATATGCTAGGATGATGTATCACTAATCTCCCGATGATGTTGTTAATGCCGCATTGATGAGAGATAAACAAGAAATCCCTCGATGACGAAGAGAGTACAACATGCCACTGTAACTCTAATAGCGAAATTGCCAGAAAACCCTGGAAAGCTATTATAGCATAGACACAAGATGTCCTGCATGTTATTCCTCACACTGAATGAGGAGGATGAGGTCATAGAAATATGGCTCTTTTGATGACCTATGTATGGTATCGATTTTGACTTCGCAGTGGTCGGTTGGAGTATGAGCGGTATACCTCATCTCCTCAGGGCATAAATATGTTTGTAAAATGTAATCAGTCGTGTAGCATATTTACTTAGGGTTGATCTACGAGAATCAATGATTGAAGATACATTGATTAATATGTTCTAGCTGGATAAATAATATACATGTTATTCATATTCCTTATTAAGTAAATGACATACTGCCTTGTCAAGTTATAACTGGAATGAACTGTATAGAGATTACTGCTCTACATTACTTAGATATTGTTCTATCTGTTGATAAATGTTTATATTTCTACTGCTCAGTGTTATTCTATTATCTGCAATAACATTGTTTCTGGCGGAGAGTTATATCTCTCGCTGGGGCAATTTTTCAATTGTCTCACCCCCGTGGGATTAAATTTTTAGGTAATCGCCGAGGAAAAGGTAGAAACCCTATAAAGGGTGAACAGCAGCAGCAGCAACAGCAAGGACAGCAGTGATCCTTAGGTGGAAACAGTGTTATGTTAAGTCCTATATATAGAGAGTCCTATGTGTCGTCTCTGTACTCTCAGGTCCTATATATAGGTACTTTCTAGTCTCCTGGCCCTAAGATTTCTAGGCTTTCTCTCTAGCCCATCCTTCCTCTGCATACCTGGCAAGGGCATACAAAGAAGAATAGACAGAGTAGCTTGATACTGGTCAATCTAGTATTCAAATACAGGGCTAGGGTATCTAAATACTCAGACCACCCTGAGCTATGGACACATCACCTCCTATATCCCAAACTTGCTGATTCGCATATATTGCTAAAAGAGGAATAATGTTATACATCATCATTTACAACTCTCTCATTTTTCTTTACAAGGATCTAGAGTGACAAGGACCGACTAAACTTAACTAGACTCAAACTTAACTCTTGTGGCAGATCTACTATGATGCAATGATATCTTCAAGTCCATGTGGTTTCCCTAAAAATTTTGAGTAGAGGGGTGAGCCTACTCGCTCAGTGAATGAGTACTTCATAGAAACAGTCTGAAGCACCGATATAATTACATATATACCTTTGAGCAACTGATATCAATTATAATAGCAGTAATATTTAAAAAGTCTAATAATTGAAAATCATAATTATGGCAGGATACTCTAGATAATTTATTAAACTAGAATAAAATATAGTAATTACTACACTGAGAAGATCTAGAACAATACAGTTAAAATAATAGGGAATGTAAATATTACATTTAAAGAACAACTACTATGAAACTGTACTCAAATCTTTCTTAACTCTTTTTACTTATAAGAAACTCTTTAAACCTATATGGTCATATTTTAACTTATGCCCTGATCATATGCAGTGCACTTTACATATGAAGACTCATAGCAAGCTACAATCTCACCATATAAGACTTAGCCGACACCCCGGGATAGCTAAGTCTGACTACTCTCTAGTCTGCAACAGGAAAAATGGCTCTCTGGCCTCGGCACACCTATTATGCCGTAAAATTGGACTCCTCCTCTAACCTGAGCACACAGGTAGAGAGTTAAGACACCTATTGGCTTTTCTATACTCTAGTGCCACCAGGCCCTCTGGTTGATGTTGGACACTACATTCTATAATTTAAGGAGACTTCCACTAGGGCTTCGTCCCCCATACCACATGTTAGTACATTCCGACCCCCGTATACTGGACACTGCTAGGGTTAGGTCGTTTCACCCCTAAGGCACAGACCTCTCATAGGGGTTCTATAGTGTTCAGGGCTCCTAAGTCTATTATTTTATTATTCTTGGAAAGATCTTACTATATTTTATCTTTTCCATACCTATACTTGACTCTGGTATCTCTATGGTACCACGTCTATTTATTTGAAGTTTATAATACAACATGTATGTCATTCTAAACTTGGCAGAGCAGTATATTCAAAACACTGTAATATTCTGAGTAATCATCATATTATACATACAGGCAGACTAAAATCTTTAAATAAATAAAATACATGTCAACTTGGCACTTTATACACTAGAATCATGCAATTGAACAGTTAAGCATCACCACATATTATACTAAGAACATTGATATCACCATACTTGATTCATTGAACACCCTATCCTTAGGGTTTCATTTACCTCATTCACTTATCACATGGCTCTTATAAGGATTTCATATGACATAAACATTCACTGAATAAAGACTGCTTTCAACAAATCATATACAATCAATATATGTATGAAACCTTGAAACTGAGATGAATTTAGGTTTCCATGCCATTCACTGAGATATCATGCATCAAGAATAAAATTGAATAAATACAGTCTAACATGTCAAGAAAATCCTTTCAAATGGATTTCACGATATTTATTCGTAAATATCCAACTTTCCTTGCATCTAGGGTTTCACCCTCTTAACTGAGATATCAAACAAACACTATTCACATTAAATGAAATCCAAGATAGTATCTGACATATATGTATTACGCATTTAGATAACAATCATTCATTACCAAGGGGATCCAGATAAACAAATTTCTCTATTTAATTATACATCAATTTCCGTCATAGATAAATTCCCTATATTTCTGTTTACTCTTATAACCTCTGTGAATACTTTGGGAATTCTCATTAGGATGTATTGTATACATTTCTAATATGATTTTATCATATGAAATTCATCCAAACAGATTTTGCAACAACTTAGATCAAATAGACAATTCAGGGTTTGTAGTCGCATACTAAGCAATTAAGGATTTTGGATGATTTAACCAATTTTCATGCAATATACTATTTAAAGGAAGTTCCCACTTACCCTAAGGTGTGAAAATACCTTAAAAACGCATATCATCCCTGAAAATGTCAATCTCATTTCAAATCCCTAGCAATTCACCCGATTCTTCTTCCTTTCGACTCAGAAACCCTAAAAATGAGGGATTATGAAGAAAGAGTGAGGAAAGGGGAAGTTTTGATACCATTCTGAATCAAATCAGAGAAGGGACGAAATCTTGAAATGTGAGAGAAGATTCACCATGAAAGTCTATGCAAAGAAGCTAAACTTACTTGATTTCATCATATCTCGAATAGAGAAACCCTAGATCAGCAATGCCACCACTTTCTCCTCTCAAACCCTAACTCTCCCTCTCTCTAGGATTTCACTTCTCTAGATGGAATCACGAATTATGAAAGCTACTTGTGTGTTAGTTTGACCATATAGAGCAATTGATCTGCTTGGGTCAATTGCACATTGACCCCTCACTATACTTTCTCTTATTTCAGCTGAATTTTCTGTCATACAAATGTAACTATAATTCATCTACTGAATAGCTAACAGATCCTCCAAAAATTATAAAAAAATTTACATGTTTTTTAAGATTTAGATTTAGATCTCCATTAAAAAATTTAGATCATTTGGAGTTACCAATAAATAAATAAAAATCAAATAGTTCACTGCTATATCAATCTGAAAATATGATCAATTGAGTTTGAAACTCAACCAACAAACATGTCAGAACATTCTTCAAAAATTCTTATAATTTTTAATAATGTTCAAATTTCATTTATCCAAATCATATACAAATTTGAATTCAATAAGACTTACACATAAAATACTAAAAATCATTTAGTGAGACACTATACTTATAAAATTTTGTATTCATATGTCATCAAAACCCTAATTTGGGCCGATTAGGGTTTCCAAATCTTAAACCCTAATTATGTGAATCAAAGTATGATTAAATCTTTTCATTATATTTAAAACATCAAAACTTAAAAACCATCACTAATCAAGCTTTAAACAATGATCAACTTAGTTAAGCATACAATCATCCAAGTAAACCCTAGTTTACCAATTAAGCTTTGATGCAATCATAACAATAAATAGGTAAATATTTACCTAGTACACCTATTATGTATTGTGTTTATTGAAAACCTTGTCTGGTCCCTTGAATGAGATCTGACCCCTTGAACTAGGTCTGTTATGTTGGACCAAAATTTGACTCCTCATATTATGTATTATGTTTGTTTAAGTTGGAACCTATTGTTGTGTAGTGTATATTTTCTGTGCTCATTAAAATTTCCTATTCTACTATAATGATTGACCAAAATATGTATATTTGTTCAGTTGAATAAGCTATGAATTCCAAGAAATGTAGTGCACATTGTATATTGAATATTAAAATGATATACCCTAGTCCAGATTAGTTGAATATACCATAATACCAAGAAAATTAAAATGATATACCCTTGTCTGATCCCTTGAATGAGCTCTAATTTCATGGTTGAGCTTCATTGAGTATTTATCAATCAAATTAATATGTCATTATGTGTAGTCTACATTCTCTATGCTCATAAACATTACCCGATCAAATGTACTAATTTACCACATCACCCATTATTCTTCATTTTAATGTGCCCTGAGCCCTAGAATGAGGTCTGAATTCATGCTTGAGCTTGATTCACTAGCAATCAGTTTAATAGGTCTACTATTTAACCACTAAAACCCACATACCACATAATTCAGAATAAATCTGAATGATTTTACCCTCAATGGTTGGTTGACTATTTTTTGTCCAATAGAGCTTGATGTGGATTACTATTGTGTACTGAATATTTTATATGTGTACATAAACAAGGTCATATTTCCCAAGTCCACCTACTTTGGTTTATGTTGAATTTAAATTGGATCCTTGTCCACAACCCTTGACGGAGGTCTGACCCCTTGACCAAGGTCTACTATGATGCTCTAAAATTGGAATCCATCTATTACGTATTACTTTTATTCAATTTGGAACCTATTATTGTGTAGTGTACATTCGTGCTTGAGCTTGATTCAGTAGCAATCCGTTTAATATGTCATTATTTGTTCAGTTTTAAATATATTATGTATTATTTTTATTTAAGTTGGAATAGATATCTGGTCCCCTTAAGTGTGCTCTAAGCCCTACATTGAGGTCTGAATTCATGCTTGCACTTATTTCAGTACCAATCAATTTAATAGGTCATTATTTGTTCAGTTTAAAATAAATTATGTATTGTTTTATTTAAGTTGGAACATATATCTAATCCCCTTAATGAGGTATGACCCCTTCAGTTAGGTCTATTATGTTAAACAACACCTAAATTCTGTTGTTGTTAATCATCTTATAAATATCAATACACCACCTATAGATGTAATACATAAAAATTAAACACCACCTACAACTGTAATATCAATGGTTGTTATTCTCTAAGCCGTCACCATTCGATCAGAAAACATCAACCTTATAATAGACTACTTTAATACAAGTTATCACTGTCAAGTACACAAACCCAAACTAGGTTCGTATAAAGGTTTCATTTGAACACCCTGACTAAAGTGATCTATTGAAGTGTCATTGCTACTATGTCTGCACCAGACCCGAAGATCTGTATTGTATGGATGAAAGAGTTGGATGAGGCTTTGGTTACAGCATTGAGGAGACAATATGACCTGGGTAGGTGCGTCGATGGTATTTTTACTAGGGACTCATGGAGGGAGATGCTACGTGATTGGCATAATAGGATGGGGAGGAACGAGAGTTCAATGGAGCAGTTAAAAACTCGGTGGAATAACCTCAGGAGAGACTTTGACAAGATAAAACTGGTGACCAACAAAAGTGGTGTTGGATGCGATGAGAGTAGGCACAAGCCAATACTACCTGACACCCCAGAGTGGAGGGAGGCACTTGCAGTATGTCTAATGATATATAGTCCCATGAGTATTAAATATTAACTTAAAGTTATTAATATTGACCTAATCATTAGTGCTTGACCATTTTAGGGAAACAAGGAACTAGCGAGATTGATCACTAGACCATTCTACCACTACTATGACTTCGAGATGATGGGGGGGGAGGAACATGGCTAGGGGCCATCATGCAATGTCCTCAACGGATAGACAACTTCCTTCTGATGTTGGATCTGAAGATGATGTTGTTGTCGACCTAGATGCATCTGATTCATTTGTCAGCCCAGAACCAACCGGTCTTACTAAAGATACGGGTTATTCTGGGACGCAAAGTGAGGACAACAATGGTGGAACAAACAACCAAGGTGTTTGTGAAAGGACTCCTACCCGACACAGACATAGGAAGTGAGCCTCAACCACACAGGATAGTTGTGGCATGTCTAATGATGTCGTTTTCAAATTCACAAAGGTGTTCTCCAAGGTACATGAGATGAGCAGTAGTATTCCCAATAGATCTAATGACAAAGATGAGTATCAAACAATTTTGCATCATTTTTATGCAACCTACCCTGACACCCATGTCCCTATTTTTACCACTCTTATGCATTCCATAAAGGAGTCAGGAAACCATAACATTTACCTAAGCCTTATGGATACCCCACACAAAATTATCATTTGGTTGCAAGACCTTTGGGAAATGAAGAATAGAGCTTATGGAGCTTCTGGATCACACACACCCTTAATGCCAAAACCATATTCACAATTGCCACCATTGCCCTTTGATAGCAGGAGTGGTTACAATAGAGGTCCTGCACCGTAGTCGTTCTTTTGAGGTTGTGTAATATAAGAACTATATCAATAGACTGCCTTTAAATTAAGAACTATTTTTATTTTGGATGTTGTAATATATGATTTCAGTGCATTCAAAATTTTTGAATTATGGTACTCTGTAATGTTTTATCTTGTTATTTTCTATATGGTCACTATCACGGTCATTTAATTTCTATAATCTGTCTATATATATATATATATATATATATATATATATATATATATATATCTTATGCATGTAATCACTTTTAATTATAGACATCATGGACGATATTGAACAACAACAAACAACAGATGACATTGTACAACTTTTGGATCTTATATCTGTTCTAGCTAATGACATTGCTAATCCAATAGGATACCAAATAGAAGACCAAATATTACACAATATCATGGACAATTCACACAATGCAAGAACACAACAACTACTACCGAGATCTGTTAGTATTAGGAGTAGCCATCAAAAGGTTTTAGAAATAATAACGGGCCATGAAAGGAAGGCGTATGATCTGTACCGTATGCTACCCAACACAGTTTTAGCCTTTGTGGACAAACTTAAGGACTGAGGTTTGTTGAAAAGTACTAGAGGTGTGTCGTCATTGGTGGAAGTTTGCTACTTCCTTCAAATGGTTGGACATGGCCACACCAACCATGTTCTGGACGAGGACTACATTCACAGTGGTGAGATCATAAGTAAAAAGTTTAATGAGGTATTGGATGTAGTGTGTGCTTTGTGCAATGAATATGTTGTGATGCCAACTACATCGACAACTCGGCACCTCCACATACTGGAGAGTTCAAGATTTTACCCTTACTTCAAGGTAAGACCATAACTTTGTTGACCATGTGTATTCTATTGTTAGTATAATCACTTTTGTCATCACTGAATTTTGTATATACTTGTCATAGGATGCCATTGGGGCAATTGACGGGACACACGTCCCCATTTTGGTGAAGCGCGACAAGAAGAACTGTTATAGAAATAGAAAAGGGAATGTTTCCATGAATTTCATGGCTGTAGTAGACTTCTCAATGGAGTTTACATATATCATGACTGGTTGGGAGGGCTCTGCGTATGACCAAAGGGTACTACACACAGCTACAACCACAAGCAGTTTCAAAGTACCTGCTGGAAAGTATTATCTTGTTGATGTAGGGTACGCCAACACCCGACAATTTCTTGCACCATACCGAAACGTAGCTTACCATATAGCAAAGTATCAGGGTAATAGAAACTCATACACTAGCAAAAAGGAGATGTTCAACCATTGACATGTTCAACTATGTAACGTTGTTGAATGAGCCTTTGCTATGTTGAAGAAGAGGTTTTCCTACTTTCAAAAAGGAGTGACTTTTCCTATGCATTCACAGTCTCGCATTGTTATGGCTTGTTGTATCATCCATAATTTTATGCGGCGCCAAAATAATCGTGATCCTTTGATGGATGAAAACTTGGAAGACCCTCATAATCCCCTGACATCTTGAATGATTTGAGTTCTCTCCAACAAACAATCCAGGCTGATGCTAGGGAGGGAGATATTTAGCGTGAAACACTAGCCAATTCAATGTGGGAAAATTAATGATTTTCATATTTTTTGTAACTTGCAGACATTGAAACATGTTCTACAACATGTTTCACTTATTCCATTTTTGAATTTTATTATGTAGCTTAACGGTCAAACATTTCTTCTCAAACTCTATTGTTGACTACAATTTTTCCTACTTCTAAAAAATGTCACATTATGTTTCATTAGGTTATCTGTCTAGAAATGGATAATGGAATTCCGTCATGTCCATGTCGTCTCCAGTGCATCGTACGAGTGTACATGGATGCCACATATGTGGATAATGGACGATTTGAAGATAACAACCCCCACATGTCGTATTTTACATGTAGTAAGGGTCTTGTTCCGACCAGATGTCGTATGATGTTGCCCGCGTAGCAAGTACAACCTACAGTGGCCACACTTACAACAATTAGGGATGTGTTGGCAACACAACTTGCATATGCATGCAACGAATGCAAGCAATGGTCACAACAATGCGATTTTGTTTTCTCTACAAGAGCAGACACTGATAGGCTAATGGCACCTATATCTTCACGAACGACTTCACCTACAGAGTGATAGTGACTCTTCAACAGAGGAAGACAGATACAATACATCATAGGTGTAGTATGTAGTATATTTGGATCTATGTTTTTTGAACCCGATAGGCAAATAGTATAGTTAGAACACTCAACTGGTCGTATCAAAATACTCTCCAACTATGTTACGTAGAAATCTATGTTTTGAACCAGACTTTGTGTTACTAATCATCAATCTTGTTCTATATGTCGATGAATCCAACTGAAGTTCCGATGTGTGAATGTGGTTTGGTTGCAGAATTGTGGCTAAACATAGTGGATTCAGGGTTATATGACTTTGGCATTCTTATAGAAAGACCAAGAGAAATGTATTACATATGTCCTTCTAGTAAGGTGCACTAGTAAAAACAAAAATAATCAGTTGCACTTGCTAAGTACATCGCGTATTTGTTGTTATTAACTAGAATTTGGGAATTTTTTTAGGGAAAAGACCGATGCAAATACTTTCATTGAGCAGTCCATCTCTCCCCAACAACTGATTCGTTGAAGGATGAGATTACATTACTAACTTGTGAGTGCAAGTCAGTATGGGGCTAGGCGATGAACATGAAGGACTTTTTTGAAATCCATAACAACTCCGAACATGTTTACACCTGTGGAAAGAACGACTATGAAATTCTACAAACTTCTGTTCATAAGTTGGAGGAGAGTTGTGCTCTTCTTTTGGATACTCCTTCACCTCAGATGTCTCCATAACACATTTTTTGTCATTTTGTTGCATGATTATGGATGTATAAGATTGTATGCCCTATGTTACTTGCACACAATATTCAAATATAACATTACATCCACCATTGTCATCTAATATGGTTCTACTTATGCTATTTCAACATCTTACATACATAATTTGTTCTATGTCTTGTCGTATAATATGGTGTGCGAAGAACGATCAAATCCTACTTGATGCGATGAGAAACCAGTATGACCTGGGGAGATGTGTCAACAGAGCATATACTATAGAGGCTTGGAGGGAGACATTGCTTGACTTTCGTAACATAACTGGGGTGCTTAGCATTGATTTGAACATGCTAAAACCCCGTTGAAAGAACTTTAAGAAACAATTTATCAGACAAAATCGTTTCCTTTTGGAACATTTATTGCCTCCTCATCCCTTAGTGCAATATGTGATCCCCCCTAGAGTTGCTGAAAACCTAAACAAAGTTGACAACAATAATGACGCAACTACGGGATTAGGTGGTGAAGCAAACGAATGAAGTTGCGAACAATTATTGACCACCTTAGGGACATTCAAATATTTTGTTTTATATGCATTTAAAAAGGGTTTGTCGTTATGTTTGATTCAGGAACATTTGTCAGTATGCTCAATAGTTTGCATGTCTGAATCTATTTTAATGAATCCATAATTGGGCATACTCATTTCACGCACCTATAATTAAATGTGATACCGACTTAGCTATATGTGTTTTTGACCATTCCTTTTGGAACAACATGTAGATGTCACATAATTAAAAAAAAAGATGTCACACAACAACAAATTCAATACAAAGTCTATGTGCTACACAAAGTGTAAGGATAAGTCAACGAAAGTTGTAGTAGTCTTCTCAATGGAATGCGATGTAGATGGGGTACCCCTTGACTGGTAAATTTATAAACATTGTATCGATGACAACTCAAGTTAAGGTTTTAAAACCACTGTACAAGGGAATAATTGGGTGTGCAGATGTAGTCATGCACCACGAGATGTTGTGTCGGCCAAAAGAGTGAAATTGACACATCTAGTTGAGAGAGACTACATTTTTGTCGAAAAATAAGTGGAGTCCAATTAGCATGATAGGAGTTGTGCGGTTTACAATGGTCATTCAATGAAAGACCTTTGTTTGTTTCAAAAGTTAGCTGGAATAGGCACGTGATGCAGTATGGTTTGGTTTGGCTACTGTTACAGTTGCCAAATTAAATCAGACTAGATCATGTGACTAATCCAGCTGAATTTAGTAACAACTTTAGGTTTTTCATTGCTTGACCAAACTTAACCAAACAAATCACACCATGCCAAATCAGACTTCATTTCCTTGTTGACAAAAATACAATCTTCTATCTACTAGCTGTTTACATTGCCTTCTTTAGGCCAGCGCAACAATTCTTGAAGCATGACCACTCACCGTATGGTCATCTAATGCCCTTACTAACTAGTACGAATTTGTCTTTATCAATGTACCACATGTTTATTTGACTATGTACTACACTTAGTTTGTATGTTTCCTACTAACATCTTGAATGGTGGACATGTACTAAGATTATTCACATGGTACTTAATTTTAAATGCTATATAATTTCTCATTCTACATTATCTCCATCATGTTTCTTTACCGACTACACATTTATTTTTCAGTTTAATAGATACAATGAATCAGTTTGTATGGGATGAAGAATGTGATGCAACCCTAGGAACAATGTTAGGTCGACAATATTACTTGTGCAAACTATGTGGAACTTTTGCGTGACAGGGTTGGCGTGATGCCATAGCGGAGTTTCATGAGATAACTGGCAGAACAAATATTAGTATGGGTGTGTTTAAGGCGAGATGGAAAATTTCAAAAATTGTGGATGCAGTTCCAAAAACTTTATGGACTAGCCCGCAAATTTATCCACTAGGACTACAACAACATCCAGTTAACCAACAACACACATCAAATACTTCCACAATACATACAGAAGATACATATAGACTACCCGAGGATGTTGGTAGAAAATAAAAAACTTAGTGTAATGAATGCCACTTTGTATTTGATTGACTATTGTCTATTGTTTGCTTTGTTTGCTATTAACTATGCAAAAAATATGTTATCTTTTCATTTGAAAAAATTATTTATCCGTAATGAATATCAAATAACCCATGTTGTTGTCTGTTGTTGGTACTTGCATTTATAGTATTTGTTCTCAACATTATTTTACATTATTGTAGGCATAACATCTAAATTGTTGACACTCTCTCCAACCACAACACCCTAGGACCATGGCCTGGGCCTCTACCCCAATGTTACTATTCCCTATTGAAGAACAATTGGACATCACCCTAGATGATTGTTCCTTAGCACAACTCATTATACCTAAACATTGGCGTGATCTAAATGGAAGATGCAACAAGGCTGGTGAACTATACCTAAATTATGGAAATTCAACATCTGTTATCGAGGTTAAGTACGATGTTGACGGAAATCTTGTATCCACATTTGGTTGGCACGAGTGGGTTACGAAGATGTTGTTGGGCTATACTGACAAACATTAAATTCATCCAGTTGACCATAATGCCATCAAGGTATGGATAACCAACATAAACAATGAGACGCCCGATCATCTCAAATGAATTGAGTATTCGATAGAGGATAGCAAACATGACGATGAATCTGATGATGGGAACACACCTGATGATTGCTACGAAGTCCCTTTTTATTCCTTTGGGCACCGTCGATTTTCCTGTTACAATCAGTTCAAATTTGTCTAAAGACAACGAGCTCCGTGAGACAACAACATCATCAAAAAAACCGAAGTAGGTTCAATCAACAAATTGTTGATTCCAATCTTATTTTGTTTTTCCACTTTCTATCTTAAAGTAATCAAACTTCATACCTATTTTTTGTTTTTAAAACTTCAGGAGAAGACAACAGCAACGAAAGGGCCCTCACAATTGCTGATTTCAGACCATGATGATATTTTTAAGTTGTGTATCTAGTCTAGTAGTGTCTCTCTATTCCAGTTATTTTACTTATGTTTAGTTAATATCACTACTACATTTTTGGCCAATAACGTCGCTGGTATTAACATCATTTTTACTAGAATAACTGACTTAATACACTATTGCATCAATTTTATCATAAAAACCGACCCATTAGGTTTCCCACGGAGAAAATTCGTGAAATTTTGGCTTCACACCTCGATCTATTGGGTCAATTTTTACAAATAACCAATGCTATAGGGTCAACAAAAACTACGGGCACCTCTTTGGACCTGTTGGGTCGGTTTTTTGAAAATAACCGACCTTGTAGCACCACTCTATAGGGTCGATTTTTTAGGTTACCCGACCTTACAGGTGGTCCTGAAAAACGCGGCCACCACTTCACCTGTAGTGTCGATTTAATCTGTTAACTGATGCTAGAGGCCACTCTACTGCATCAGTTTCCCCTACATAATTGACGCTATAGGTCGGGCAAGTTATTAGCAGGGGATGACCCTACACCGAGCCCATTAGTTGGCCATTCTTCCTGTAACATCCCTAACCTGGGTTATACTTTAACCCTAGATGTTTTTTTTAAGAAATATAATTATATTCTTGCTTTTATCTATTGAAAAGTAATTAAGGTTTGTGAGGAACTTGTGTTTCAATTCTAATCCTTTTTGAATAATGTTGAAATAATGTTTTGTCTGTTTTGGACTAAAGTGCAAATTACCCAAGTTGAGGGGTTAACTTGCAAATGTTACATGATAAAATGTTCCTCAAAGTATTTAAGAATCATAAGAATGAAAATGATGCAGAGGTATGGCTTTTGGTAGCCTGAGTACCAAGAAAGAGCTGATTAAGCAATGTTTGTGCATTAAAACCTAGTTTTGGTGTAATGTGCAATTTGTCCAAAAACCTAGGGTTCAATATGTAAATTACCACTTATAGAGAGTCCCTAATGTTTCTTGGTATCAATTAGAAACAAGAAAATCAGAGGGGTGTCCCATTTGAATCTCTTTGGAGGAGAGAGAATATTGATATTAAAATAATCAAGATTTAAGCATAATTGAAACCCTAATTCAATTTAATGCAAAAATAAATATATTTCCCTTCAACCAAAAATGTGATGGTTGAATTTATATAACCATGGACGTCCTTGTTCCTTGAAAAGGAAACGAAATATCTAAAGTGAGTGGAGAGCCCACTCACATTAATTAAAGGAAAAGTAATATCCACTAATTTTTGGATATTATTATCAAATGGATTAAGGTGCTTAATTTTTTTTCCTATAATTCATGGATAAAGAAGAGGAATTCGAAGGTGGGGAAGATGGCTTTGAATGAAAGGAATTGAGGGGGAAGATGTGGCATCAATTTTGGAAATTAAAGGATTTTATATCACTTTCTCTCTCATTGAATTTCCTTATAAAAACCCCATTTTCAACCAAAATGAAAGGCTTTTTCGACTCTTCTTTCTTTCTTTGCTTTGGCCAAACTCAAAGGAGCTTAGGAGAAATAGGAGGACGTACCCCAACCTGTAGGTAAGCTCCTTCATTCATCTTCAATCTTGATTTTATGGTGGAAATCGAAATTTAATGCATAATTTCTTCTTTTCTCCATTCAATCTTCAACTTTAGCCATTCATTTCACTCAAAGACTTGAGGACGGACCTTGGGAAGTTGAAAAAGCTTCATTCACCATTAGAGACGTGAAGCTTGGATTCAACTTTGAAGGTGGTTTATATAACTTGAACCCTTTAACATCATCATTTGATCCCATTATTGCAATATATGATCAGTCTTTCTTCTTTAGGATTAATTCTTGTTGAAAATTGAATAATCCATGAAATCAGTAGTGATATGATCTATGGGGATGAAGTTTGATGATGATGGCATCATCATAGCCCATCATCATCAAATCAGTAATGATTAAACGGTTTCATCAAAACCGTTTGAGTTGATTCAGTTTACAAACCATTTGACTTGATTTGGTTTCAAGATCGAATGGGTTGATTCGGTTTCAAGATCGAATGGGTTGATTTGGTTTCAAGATCGAATTGGTTGATTTGGTTTGTTTCAAGATCGAATGGGTTGATTCTGTTTCAAGATCGGATGGGTTGATTCAGTTTCAAGATTGAATGGGTTGATTCGGTTTTGAAGATCGAATGGGTTGATTCAACTTCAAGATCGAATGGGTTGATTCAGTTTCAAAACCGAATGGGATGATTCAGTTTCAAAACCTAATGGAGGTCCAATTAGTCCAAAACTGAATGAAGAATTAGATGGTCTAAAACTGATTGAAAGTTTGAATGATCAAAACCATTTGAGGTCTATTTGATCAAGACCATTTAAAGGTTCAATTAGTTAAAATTATGAAAAGACCTATAACCCCATGAGTGGTTGAAAAGTATACTAATGTTGATTACAATGGAAGTGCCCCTAGGGTACCTAGGTGAATAAGTACACTTAAAGTAATTGACATTTCATGCCTATGAGTACAAACAACTTAATACACTATGATAATCATAGGTGTAGAAAGATTGAGTCAACTTAATAAGGTAAGGTGACAATGTGAATTCCTAAGTACATGGGACAATGATAAGTATGTTTTAATAATACTATGTGCTCCAAGATACATGGAAGCACTAAATTAGGGTTTGGTTTATGATGTAATCATGAAAACCTAATCAATGAAGATTGAGAAACCCTAAATTATGGAAACCCTAATTGAAGAGAAACCCTAATTGATGAGCTAACCCTAACCCTAATCTAGGGTAAGGGTGTAACCCTAATTTAGGGTGATGATATAAGAAATCCCAATTTAGGATAATATGATGAAAAACCCTAATTTAAGGGGATGCTTCATGAAACCCTAATATTGGGTAAAGTTACTCGAAACCCTAATTTGGGGAAAAAGGTTATAAGGAACCTTAATTCAAGGTAATGATGTGTGAAACCCTAATCTAGGGTAGTGCCATGTGAAACTATAATGCTGTGATGTGATACGAAACCCTAATCCAGGGTGATGCTATGTAATGCTACATGAAATTCTAACCCTAATATGGGGTAAAGGTATGTGAAGACCCTAATTTTGGGTGATAGTGCATGAAACTCTAATTTTGGGCAATGGGATGAGTATCCCTAGATGTGAATAGTGAAACCCTAATCTTGGGCAATATGATAATAAACTGTAACCCTAATTTTGGGCAATGGGATGAGTATCCCTAATTTGATGTGAATAGTGAAACCCTAATCTTGGGCAATATGATGATAAATTGTAACCCTAATTTTGGGCAATGGTATAAGTATCCCTAATTTGATGTGAATAGAGAAACCCTAATCCTAATTTGGGAATAGTGGTGTTACTCTTGAGTTGCATGTTGTTGATTTGTAATTAATATGGCTGTTATCATGTGCACGACCATGTAGGTATCATGTGATGATGAGCATAGCCAGGTATGAGCTATGATGTTTATTTGATAAAAATGCTTAATGGGCTTGTGAGCCATTGAGCTAATTGCTGCCTAGTGAGAGGTAACATGATGTTTAATGGACTTTTGAGCCATGTGAGATGATTGTGAAACAAGTATCATGTATACCTTGGTCTAATGACCTAAAGGTGATAATTGCCTAATAAAGTGGTAATAGTGCTCAGTGATGAAACAAGGGTTCGAACACCCAGATTCATGTGATTATGATATTTTTGAGGAATGGGAATTCCCAGTACCAAAATGAGGGATTGAGATCCAAATGTTCTATAATGATTGTGAAAGGTACTTAATAGATGTGTTACACTTTTCTTTATAGCATTTGTCAAAATACTTTATGTTTGAAAACTTGACTGATGCTAAAAGAATATGGTAATGCACTTAATTAATCAAGTGAAATCTTATCATGTAGAGCCCTAATCATAGATCCATCATCATCAGTAATTGGTGATGGTGAAACATGTTTTCCTTCGGGAATTCCTAATGAACACATATTTTTAAATATGTGGGGGTAATGGGCGTGAATACCTTACACCCTGATGAAGGAATTGATGTGAGATAAGCATTAAATCTCTCAATCCTTCATTATGTGTGTCAGGATGGATGTATCATGAATCTCCCAATGATAATGAATGTCAGATTAATGTGAGATAAACATTAAATCTCTTGATTGCCATGAGAGTGCAGTTGTCGCTGTAAGTCTATAGTGAAGTTGCCAGTATACCCAGGAAAGCTATGTTGAGAAGTTGACATAGTCCTACTTGTAGTCTCGTACTGACTGAGATGTGAGAGTTCATGGAATTTGGTTCTTCCTTTGACCTTGTATGGTACCGATTTCGACTTCGAAGTGGTCGGTTGGAGTATGAGCAGTATACCTCATTTCCCCAGGGCATAAAAATGGTTATAAAATGTAATCAGCCATGTAGCATATTTGCTTAAAGATTGAGTACGACAATCATTTGCTGATGTTACAATTATTTTATAAATCTAAATGGATAGATGTTATACATGTTCTTCATATTCTTTATTTAATAAGATGATATTGCTCTATCCTGCTTAATCAGTGATTAAATCTTCTGTTCAGTCTATTATTGCTTTACTTGCAATGATGATATTTCTGGTGGAGAGTTATATCTCTCGCTGGGGCAATTTATAATTGTCTTACCCCCATGGGATTCAACATTTTTAGGTGGACGCGGAAGAAGAGGCAGAAATTCTATAGCAGGGCAAGAGCAGCAGTAGCAACAGGGACAACAATGATATTCCAGGTGGAAGCACTGGCTGTCATATTTTGTATAAAGAGTCCTATGTGTCTTCTCTGTACTCTCAGGTCCTAGGTATCAATAGTCAGTGTATTTAATGAATTGATCAGAGATTTTAGCTTGATGCCTCGGGGTTCTTATGTTTCCTACGTACAGTTTTAACAGAATTGTCAATGCTTGTAATCTTCGAGAAGAGATGATACATAATATGTACTCATGAATCAGGATGTAAATAAAGTACATTTGTTTTTGATAAAATAATTTTCCTATGCTTGGATCTCTTTTTCAATGGTTTTAATTTTTAGTTATTTACAATAATCCACTGTTAATGATCACTTCCGCTTAGCTAATGACATTTGTGTGTCACACTTCCTCCTGATGCGCCCCCGTGCTGCTGCTGCACCCAAGCTGCTGCCGTGCCCAAGATTGAGGAAGAGGCAAATCGCTAGAGAGAAGAGTCATTATCCATGTAGGTGAAGTGGTGTCTGAGCGAGGGTAAGAGAAGGAGGAGGCGTGAAGAAGGTTCCTTTGCTGTATCGGCGCCCGCAATCAGGCGAGTTCTCATTCCTCTTGTCCCTTGCTTTTTTCACGCTGGGCGGCGTGGGCGGTTGTCATCGTCAGAATCTGCCTGGCTCCCCTCTACCTAGCGGTGGATAAAAGGTAGGGAGAGGAGTGGGATGGAGGAGGGCAGAGGGGGAGAAAAGGGAGGTAGTAGCACAAGGTCAAGGTGGTGAACGACATGAATGAACAGAGGGAAGGCCATTTTTCCATTTTCTTCTTACTGTCATCCAATTGACTAGGTAGCACGGACGTGCTGGGAAGCACGACCATGGTGATGGCACAGTCATGCTGGGTAGCACGGCCGTGGTGGCTGAGTTGCTGAAACTTCAAGATTTATCAATCTTGCATTTGTTAATTCTTCCTGCTCCTCTAAAATTTATGTATACTGACCCCTAATTAATACATTATAACAGAATTGAATCGTGTATTTGTGTTGTTGCAGGTGTTGTTGACTTGCATATATTTCTTCTTCATCATTCAAGCGAGGTATAATACTCTCACTCTCCCAATGTGCCATTAGGCTTCATTTTGATTCAAATCTTTAATACATACGGTAGAGATTGGTGTGTGTGGGTGGCATTGGGAGGAGGACTATCAGTTTGTCTATAAAATTCAACTCAGTCATGCGTATAAAATTAGTATACTGACATTTTCTTGAAGAAATTCAACATCATGATATATTACAACATATAGTACTCCAAATTTGACCAATACTAGAGTCTTGGGATAAACAATTTGCACTGTTTATATTTTCCTCTTTACTCTTGTACATAGGGAATGAGATTAATATTTTTACCACAAATTGATAAGTTATTTTGTTTCACTCATATAACTATCTGGTTTAACTTATTTATTTGAATATATTTGTCAAGAGTGCCTAATTGATTCTTCTCAATTCAGTACATATAATGAATGTTTATCTATGGAAGTATTCTTGATTTACCCATGTCATTCATGACAATCATCCTCTTTCTCACAGTAGCTCCGATGCTCGGCGGTCATCCTCTTGCTCTTTTCCACCTACGTGCCTTCCACTGCCCACTGTCTTCTCTCATTTTCATCTCTGCGGCTCAGGCCAATTACATTTTTTTTCATTTTATTTGACTAGTAAATCAACCAATAATAAAAATATGTATTCTTTCATATCTATATTTTGTTATAAATCACATATGTAATCATTGTATACATTCCAAAAATATGAGGGTAGACATTGTGTAGTCTCAGATTGACACTTTAGGATTTATAAATGAGATCATCAATGCATGATGTTTAACTTAATATATTAATATGACAATAATACATTTATGTATCAACTTAGAAACCCGTTCAAAATTGCCAAAGAGTTGGCACCCAGATGGTAAAAGTATTGATGTAAGACCGAGAGGTCTCAAGTTCAAAACCCCCCGGCCACGGGATGAATGAATGGCCAATTTTTTTTAAATAAAAAAAAGAAATCCGTTCAAAATTTACTCATTGGATAGTCCCTGGTCTGGGACTCGTTTTGGATATTTAATCTCACTTAGGATGTAACTGTATAATGTATGTTTAGTTCTAAAGAAAATTTTAGTAGGATTTACTCATTTGTTCTCTAGGTACATATGCGAGTGGTTATTTGCCATTTACATTGGTGTACTTGGAGAACTTTGGGGAAATACTGCTGAAATTTTCTTTAAGACTAAACATACATTATAAAGTTACTAGTGAGATTAAATATTTAAAAATGGGATAGGTGGTACACTTTAGTATAAAATTAATTAACTTCCTATCAATAAAAACTTACATCTTATAGTATCAATATTAAATGCTTAGTTTTATAATTAATTTTAATGTGATATAGAAAATGGATCAAAGTTGGATGTCTATCAAGAACTGTTGCAGTCCAGAGTTTGCCAAAGGACTTGATGAATTTATCAGATCTGCTGAGGAACATAGGAAACTTCCTACATATAGGCTATATTTTCCATGTAGAAATTATGGTAACAATTTGAAAGCTGATACTGGTGAGGAAATTAAGAATCATGTCATATGCAATGGGATCATACAAGGTTATAATGAATGGTATTGGCACAGAGAGAAATTTAATTATGGATCAGAAAATGTCGATACTAATAGTTGTGGCATAGAATATATAGAAAATGATGATAATCTCAATGATGAATTGATTTAGGATGACCCGATTCAGTATGATAGGGTTGATGAGATGCTACGTATTTGTTGGGACAATGTCATTGATCCACCTTCTGTATTTGCAAACATTATCCATGATGTTGAAAACCAATCATATAAGGGTTGTACTAAGTTCATGAAGTTGAGTGTTGTGATGCGATTATATAATCTTAAAGCTCAAAACCAGTGGAGCGATAAGAGTTTCACTTCACTGTTGTCTTTGTTAAAGGAAATTCTTCCTAAAGGCAACGAGCTTCCAATTTTGACATATCAAGTAAAGAAAAAAATGTGCCCAATGGGAATGGAGGCTAAGAAGATTCATGCATGTCCAAATGATTGTGTGTTATTTCAGAAGGACTATAGTAATTTGATAAATTGTCCAAAATGTGGTGCGTCAAGGTATAGGACCACAAATTTAGCTAAGGCTAAAAATGGCTCTCCTGCCAAGGTGATGTGGTATCTACCAATAATACCATGATTTCAATGCTTATTTGCTAATACAAAAGATGCACACAATTTGTCTTGGCATGGGGAGTTAAAGGCCAATGATGATGGCATCCTACGACGTGCATCTGATTCACCACAATCGAAGAAAATTGATTTATTATACCCTCAATTTGGTAAAGAACCAAGAAACTTATGACTTGGACTCTGTACAGATGGAATAAATCCCTATGGTACATTAAGAAGCCAACATAGCACATGGCCTATTATGATTGTTATATACAATCTTCCTCCTTGGTTGTGTATGAAAAATAAGTATGTCATGTTGTCAATATTGATATTAGGGCCCAAACAACCTGGAAATTATATTGATGTTTACCTTCAACCTCTAATTGATGACCTAATGAAACTATGGGATGAAGGTGTTATGACATATGATGTTTCATGTAAAGTGATCTTTAGTTTGCGTGCTATGTTGTTTTGTAATTTAATTAATTACTTTCCAGCTTATGGAAATTTGTCTGGATATAGCATAAATGGATATAAAGTATGTCCTGTTTGTGAGGAAAATACTGATTCAATCCGACTGAAACATGGTGGTAAAATTGTATATCTTGTTCATTGGAGATTTCTCCCACCCGTGCATCCTTATCGAAGGCAACACAAAACCTATAATGGGTCAACTGAGGAATGAAGTGCTCCTAAACCTATACCTGGAAATGTTGTATATGATAGCGTGAAATATATTGTTAATGAATTTGGAAAGAGTTCAAGTAGTCATACTCTCGCATGTGAAAATCTCTATACAAGAAGAGGTCAATATTCTGGGATCTTCCCTATTGGAGATCTTTGGCAATTATACACTGCATTGACGTCATGCATGTTGAAGAAAATGTTTGTGATAGCATCGTTGGTACGCTATTGAACATACCAGGAAAGAATAAAGACGACATCAAATCTAGAAAAGATTTAGAATGAATGGGTATAAGAAAAGAATTATCACTGGAGATTTGGGGTCGCCGCACATATTTACCACCAGCTTGTTACACTTTGTTAAAGAAGGAGAAAAAGACTTTCTGTGAGTGCTTGTATAATATTAGAGTTCCACAAAGATACTCTTCTAATATTCATAGATTGGTATCAAAGAAGGATCTGAAGTTGATAGGTCTCAAATATCACGATTTTTACACTTTAATGCAAAAAAATTTACCTGTGGCTATTCAATCTATATTGTCGAAGCATGTAAGGTTTGCAATCACATGACTTTGTTTCTTCTTCAATGAAATATGCAACAAAGTGATACATCTTGATACTCTTGATAAATTACAGAAAGATGTAATTGTTACCATGTGTCAGCTTGAAATGTACTTTCCTCCTTCATTTTTTGATATCATGGTTCATCTTGTAATACATATTACAAGGGAGGTGAAGATGTTGGGTCCAATTTTCTTACACTAGAAGTATTAATTTGAACGCTATATGAGTGTTTTTAAAGGTGTTGTTCGGAATCATTATCGTCCTGAAGGGAGTATTATTGAGGGTTATGTGGCTAGGGAGGTGATGGACTTTTGTAATGATTTTTTGAATTGCAATGAAACTTCTAGCGATCTAAAACATTCCCATCACACTAAATCTTATTGTGGAAAAGGAACTCTAGAAGGACGAGTGAAAGGAATCAGTTGTGAGTTGTGGGAACAAGTACATTTGTATATTTTACAAAACATCGATGAAGTTGGTAGCTACATCACAGAACACAATGATCTTATCAAGAGAAATCATCCGTGATCCAGTTCAATGTGGCTTGCAAGAGAGCATAATCGAACATTTATTAGGTGGTTTGAAGAGAAAGTCTATAATCAACTAATTAAATCACCAAATAATATTGCTGAGAACATAGAATGGCTCGCCTTTAAGCCAAAAATGGATGTCTTGTCATATGAAGGTTATGACATAAACGGATTTTCATACTACACAAAGCGTCAAGATGAAAGTAGTGTAGTCCAAAATAGTGGGGTCATTGTTCAAGCTTGTTCATTGTATTTTTCTAGTACCAAAGATAAAAGACCACACGAAGCTGAGATGTCATATTACGACGTCATTGAGGACATATGGGAATTGGACTATAAAAATTTCAGAGTTCCTATCTTTAGGTGCAATTGGGTTGACAACAACAAAGGAGTTTTAGTAGATGAGTTGGGTTTCAAATTGGTGAATTTCAAAAAGATTGGTGATAAAGATGAGCCATTCATCATGGCATACCAAGCAAAACAAGTATTCTATATTGATGACCCGACAAATAAAAATTGGTCTGTCGTTCTTCATGGAAAAAGACAATTTAAATCCTATAAATGAAGAAGAATACTATGAAAAGTATGATGATTCCATCCCATTCTCAGTTGGTTTGGAAAGTGTAAATGTTGAAGATAACACCGATGAATACTATAAATGTCAAGACCATGCTGAAGGAATTTTACTTGACTAACAACTCAACCAATACTAGAGGCATGTATTCTTTGAATTATTTATTTTATTATCATTCAAGCATGTAATCTTTTAAATATACATCATACATCATTCAACCACATGTGCTTTTATTATCACTTATGTTTCATTTATCATATATACTTGTAGGTTCTAAAATGGCAAGTGAAGATGAACATTCTGAGCATGAGCACCATGAGGATGGTAGTGGTGATGCTAAGAAAAGTAGAGGTCCCACACTAATGTGTAGGCTTTAGGATCTCAGGTCCAAATGGGAGAAATTGGCATTCCAATTTGGTTTCACAGGATCACCTATTGGAGAACATGCTAGTGCTTTCAAGTATTACGTAGGGGCGACCGCGCGCAGTAAGGTGGCAATAGATATAGAAAATTGGCATGATGTTTCTAATTCCTTAAAAGACCTCCTATGGAAAGATATATCTATGAGTGGATGTGATATTATTTTAATATGTTTTTTGTTTATTGATTCTAATTTAGTTTAATTGGAAATACATATCCTTTTTAAGATGACATTATTGCTTCTTTTGTATGTATAGGGTGTTTTTCATCTAAATGAAAAAGATCACAAGAAAAAAGTGCTACAACATTGTGGTGTATGATGGAGGGCTTTTAAGACATATCTCAAAAAAGAATTTATAGATAATCCTAAAAAAAAGAAGAAAGCAACAGATAAATATGTTTTTATAGATCCTAAGGTGTAGGAAAGATTTGTTGCAGCTAGGAAATTGGAAGAGTTTCAGGTAATAAAGATTGTGATGTATTGTATGAATCTTTAATTTTATACAATTAAGGAGGTGAATCTTTTTATATATATTTGCAAAGTCTAAATTGCAATACCTCATTTTAAATGATAAGGCTATTCACAAGGCCCAAAAGGAAAGAAGGGCAAAAAATGTGCATGACCATCGCTTGGGGCCTGGTGGTTATGCCTTCCGCCGCCAACTATAAGAGAAACAACTCTCTTCTAGAGAAGAGTCTATTACAACTCAAGCTGAGTGTCTACCCCGACACTTGTAGTGAATTGATGCTAGAAATAATCGAGCATGTGAAATTGTCAACCCTGCAACTAAGTAGGTGGCGCAAAAGATGGTAGGTTTATCCCAACTAAGTAAAGAGTAACTCCCACAAACGTAGATTTATTTATATCTAATTGATATTGGGATTTAATATTTTTATTAACTATGAATAGATTGATCTCCATGAGCAAAGGAAGGAAGGAAAGTTAATCCCAACTGGCCACATGGATGAACTATCAATTGCTCTTGGTACGAAGGAGCATCCTAGCTGTGTTAGGGGATTAGGAGCTGGCATAGGATTCAAGTCTTATTTTGGCCCTTCACAATCTAAAAGAGGTCGTACAGGAGGTCTTACATAAGAGGAAGTTGAAGCATTAGTATCACATAAAGTAAAAGAAATAATGTCTTCATTTCAGCCTACTCGACCTTCTCAACCTATTCAAATAGTGCGTCTCTCAGATGATGAGGTACAAGCCCATGCTCCAACTATACAAGGTCATGGGAGCACTCCTAATGACCCACCACAACAATCTGCAGTAAGTGTTTGTTCTATATTTTATGTTATTAGTATGATATATATGATTATATATATATATAAATAAATAAATATATAGTTGTAGTATGTATCTGGTTTACCTCTTCGTATATAACTTATATTATTTCAATATTAGGTTGGTATGAACTGTAAACTTGCAGTGGAGGTTCCAGAATATAATGTTGTGGCAGCGGCCAAGGTATACAACCTTGGTGGTACATTGCATTGCCAAAAAATTACTGATGACATTTTTCGTGTGTCCATCCATCTTGTGTATGACAGAATGGGGAACAAACCACTACCCATACCTAATCCTGAATATAGTACAGTTGAAGAAGCAGAGGGTACTATGGTGGGTTGGCCTAGACACTTGGTTATCAATGACAAGGTATACTTGAATTCTACCATGTTTTTCATATTTGACTACATATATGAACTCGTGTAATATAAGTATGTAATTTAATTAATAGGTTTGCAAACCAAAAAGTAAAAATTCTACTAGTCATCCTCATATATGAACTCCTGTAATATAAGTATGTAATTTAATTAATAGGTTTGCAACCTAACTAGTCATCCTCCTATGACGAGTTGAGAAGTAAATGTAAATGTTTGTGTCGATACTTAGCCAACCAAAGCTCTGGATTACAAATGTCGATCAATTTAACAAAAGATGCAACTGGGAGGGACTTTGACAGTTATATTTTTCTTGATGATATTATAGAGTTGTTCTGATATGATTGGCTGAATACTTCGATATTAGAAGTATGGATAAGGTAAGGATCTATAAATATAGAAAATTCCAATACACATTTTTAGCTTATTTCTATATATGAAAATAATTACAAATATTTTACAGCCATTTATATACCGAGACCATAAACTTTGATATAAGGAATGTTGGAATCTTAGTTCCTTCAGTTACTAGGTGATTCAGCCCTATTTTAGGGCTTTATCTTGTGTCATTTTGCATTTCAGCCACATCTATCCTTGTTAGATTACATGTTATTTCCCCCAATATGCTTATTTTTATCAAATGCACTTATGGAGGCTTTTTTACATGTTTTATAGGTACTTTGTCCACTACTTGATGGCATGGAAAGAGGATGGTCCAATCTAGGGTTTCCTCAGGCTTGGAGGAGCCCAAAATGAGGCCAAAACCACTTCCAACCTACCCCAAGTGGTCAAAGAATGTTTTGAAGCAATAGCCTCCATGGATGATCAAGTTCAAAGCTCAAATGCATGGGAGGGACACCAAAACGGCCATGGTAATTCACCACGGCCATGGTGGACATGCCCCAAGAACAAAAAATCACTAAAACTCCCAGAAATTGATGAATATGGCCAAAATGACCGTGGTGATCAACATGCCCGTGGCCATAGGTCCCCACCATGACCGTGGTGACCCGCCACGGCCGTGGCCATCCATGAACATATCCATGTGATCTCCACATTTTAATTCCCATGACCGTGCCCATCCACCACGGCTTTGGTCTACCCTACCCACCACGACCGTGGTGACCCACCACGGCCGTGCTACTCACAAAATCCACCCATTTTTCCACTGCTTTCCCCATTTTACCCCTAACTTAACCCTAGACCTCCTAGACACCTATATATACCTTGGTGGCAGTTGGGGCACGAGGCTAGGTACCTTCTACCCCCTCCTAGATCCCCAAATCACCACCCACTCCATTCCACTCCATATCCACCTCAAATCCACTCCATTTCACCATTTCCACCATAAAACCCCCCATATCTAAGCCTTCCATCCACTTATCACCATCATCCCACTCCATTCCATCCAAGGAGAAGAAGGAGGACATCTTTGCAGTAGTTGGAGGGAGGAGATTCCTCATCTACACCGAGCTCCATGGCTACTTCTTCCTCTTTCTCCTTTCTTTTTGTATTTTCCATGTCTATGAGTAGCTAGGCCCCCTTGGGTTGGCTGTTTGGGGGAAAATATGTTACTTTGATACCATGTTGGGGGAAAATGACATGTAAACATTGTAATTCCATTTGTGAATGATTATGTTCTATTTATATCTCATTCTCCATTAATTGCTTGATGGTTTGTCTGTGAAATCATTTAGGAAATTAGGCAAATTGGTTATATGTGTGAATTTAAGGATTTGCCCCTAGGTCCAATTCTTCGATCCCTAGGCTACCTCCCATCTTCCTACATCTTAATCAATCTCCCTAACCCTAAGTGAGAGATCTAAGTATCTAGATTAGATAATTCTAGTGCAATTAGCATGGAGCCTTCTCAAGGCTAGAATGTGGGGGAATTGGGGTCCATAACCCTAATTTCACCTCCGCATTACTACCCTCGGCCCCTAAGCACCCTAGGGATGTCTAATCTAAAAACCTAGACTTGATTAGACTCTAATTGGATTGAACCTAACCCCTAACCCAATTGAGCCTCGTAAGGGTAGTAGGGGGTGTTAGGGACTAGTTCCCCTATACACAACCTAGCATATCCATGGCCAGTTAGTAGCTTAGGTTAATCCATTGGACTCTAACTTGTTGTCTGGTTTGGATAATCTAAATGGAATCTTAATGTTCATATGTCACCCCCAACTTAATTGATAAGTTCATACCCCTAAACAGCCCACACCTCTCTTTATTGCTTAAAACCCTAGTTTTGTACTTGCTTAGCTTAATCATCCCTTTCCTTGCTTAGTTAGCTTCTTTCTTTGCTTTTGTCTTGTCCATGCTAGTGTAGCTCTTTAATTTCTCTTTTGCTTCTCTCTTGCTTGTCTTAGTGTAATTTACCTTTTCATACCTAGCTTAATCCTTTCTTACCTGTTCAGCCTTAATCTAGTCTAGGGTTTACATAGATTTCATTCTTGTCTTTAATTCCTTGTTTGTTCATAGTAGTTTAACAATCAAAACAACCTTTAAACCCTTAACCCTAGTCTCCACAGTAGGAATCTAGAGAAACTAAACCTAGCTCTAGCGCCCCCTCTTTTCCCTGTGGATCGACCCTATACTTGCCACCTTCCTATACTACGACACGAACCCGTGTGCTTGCGGGTGTAGTTATTTTAGTAGAAGTATGTGTGTTAGTTAGGTTTATAAATTTCAAAAGTGAATCCACTATGTGCCTCCGTCTGCGGGGTTGCATCTAGTCGAGTCAAATCGACTGGCGTGTAACACCATTGGCGGGAGCGCACCACTAGCCTAGTTGAGACACATATTGAGGATGTGAATGAGTACTTATCTACTGCATTCAAATATTTTGCTAGTGTGGGAAAGAAAATTATCCTAATTTCTTTTAACATCTAGTAAGTATTATTATTCAATATAATTTTAATAATGAATAAATTTATTTATTTTAATGTTTGTTTTATTCTTACTCAGATCTAGACATTGGGAATTAGTGGTGGTTGTCCCAAAATTGATGACTCCCTTATTATCTTGACCCAATGGGAAAAACAACAAGGGGTCACAAACGGAAATTTCCAGCTATGGAGTAAGCATAAATTTAGTCAATGCTTCAACATAATATTTCTATTTAGAATTTCTATTTTACCAACTATCGTTTAATTGATAGGGGTATAAAGGCTTTTCGTGAAGGTGGAGGACAAATACCCATAAAATTAAAGACATTGACTTTGAAAAATGTCAAGGTAGCTACTTTGACAACTGCTTAGTCTTATATGTATTAATTTTCAACTCTTATATGTCAACTCTTATAGTCTTATCTCAACTCTATTTATAGTAGTTTACTAATACTAAGTATAATTTGTTATTTGTAGTTTCCTATAAAAAATAATGGCTGGGCTTGTGGCTACTATGTAATGAAATATATGCAAGCTATTGTCAAATAAGCATCACATGACATTCAGACTATAGATCAGGTAATAAAGAATAACATCATATATTTACAAGTGAGTTGTAGTCATTTTATAAAATATTAGCATGTGCATTTTCTGTTACAAATATTTACAACTCAGCCTTACACACCTAAGGACTTAAATGAATTATGAGAAGAGTGGTCAGATACTTTTCTAAATGAAGTTATTATAGCATTGGATTGAATACGTCAGCTCCATTTATGTATGTGGTTTTAGAACTCTTTCATATTTACTTTTGTATCTGACATTCAATATCATCTCAGACTTGCAATCTATCATTTTGTAAATTATGATGTGATTATGTGTAACTCAACTGAATATATGAATCATTTTTGTTATGAATGTGTGGTTTAGAATGGTGACGGTTGAGCATCAATGCTCCCCTCTCCCATATCCTGGTTCTTGTTGTTCTTCTGTTCTGTTTTTGTAGATTTTTTTAAAATTGTACCCTATAGGGTCGGTTATCTTAAAAAACTGACCTTATAGGTATCACGGATGTGCCGCGTAGCACGTCCGTGTTGCCACGTAGAATGGTCGTGCCACGTAGCACGGCCGTGTTGGGATATGGTAGAACGGCCGTGCCACGTAGTACGACCGTGTTGGGATATGGTAGCACAGCCGTGCTAGGCGGCACAGCCGTGCTACCATATCCCAACACGGCCGTGCTACGCGGCACGGCCGTTCTACCATATCCCAATACGGCTGTAGACTCTATTGAGTTAGTTTTTTTCAGATAAACGTCCTTACAAAGCATTTTTAGGGTCGGTTATTAAGAAAAGTCGACATTATATGGTCTGGTTATCAGCAAGCTCAATCTGTAGACTCTATTGAGTTGATTTTCTTCATATAACCGTCCTTACAGAGCATCTTGAGGGTCATTTATTAAGAAAAACCGACCTTATAGGGTCTATTTATAAGCAAGCTCAATTTGTAGACTCTATTGAGTTGGTTTTCATAATATAACCGTCCTTACAGAGGATCTCTAAGTTTGGTTATTTAGAAAAATTGACCTTATAGGGTTCATGTACAATTTCTTTTTTCGTTTGGGGTTAGTTTTTGACAGTCTCTTGGGTCGGATTTTACTATATAAGGTCGGTTTTCTTTGGTTAAAAAAACTGACCTTATAGAGCAATTTCTCTAGCGACATCCACTTAGGCATCGGCTGAAAAGTGACGCTATAAGCTTAAAAAAACCGACGATATAGACCATTACTGTACTAGTGTATTAGTAGAGTGGTTACAATATTTTTCGTTTGTATTACGGTAACAAACTATTGAAGTTAATTTGTGTTGTATAACCATTATACTATAATCCGTTAATTTTTGAATACATTACCACTGACAAAATAACCAACATCAAAAGTACAGCCTTAGGCAGACGAATGAAATTGTAAAAAAGTCGACATTATATGGTCTGGTTATCAGCAAGCTCAATCTGTAGACTCTATTGAGTTGATTTTCTTCATATAACCATCCTTACATAGCATCTTGAGGGTCGGTTATTAAGAAAAACCGACCTTATAGGGTCTATTTATAAGCAAGCTCAATTTGTAGACTCTATTGAGTTGGTTTTCATAATATAACCGTCCTTACAGAGGATCTCTAAGTTTGGTTATTTACAAAAAACGACCTTATAGGGTTCAGGTACAATTTCTTTTCTCGTTTGGGGTTAGTTTTGACAGCCTCTTGGGTCGGTTTTTACTATATAAGGTTGGTTTTCTTTGGTTAAAAACCTTATAGAGCAATTTCTCTAGCGACATCCACTTAGGCATCGGCTGAAAAGTGACGCTATAAGCTTAAAAAAACTGACGCTATAGATCATTATTGTACTAGTGTATTAGTAGAGTGGTTACAATAATTTTCGTTTGTATTAGGTAACAAACTATTGAAGTTAATTTTTGTTGTATAACCATTATACTATAATCCTTTAATTTCTAAATACATTACCACTGACGAAATAACCAACATCAAAAGTACAGCCTTAGGCAGACGAATGAAATTGTAAAAAAGTTGGTCCAACTTGTATTTGTTTATGATTTCTTGGCAACATTTTCTTGTAAAACTTATGCCCATCATTACTTTGTTTTTACCATCATTTCATCAAAGGTGTACTCATGTATTCTGTTTCGAAGTCTAACATTGTGTTACAACTTACATATCTAAGTTTGTTTGCCAACTTTAACTTGTACAAACTGTTGAATATGTATTTTGTTATTATGATAATTTTGTCTTACTTATATTTATTTTAAAAATTTATTAGATGTCGACATCGTGGTCAAAGTCACGATCAAAGTTTGAAAAGTTGTTGATGTCCCCGTCAAAGATACACAGATATGTTGAGGAATACTTAGTTAGCAAACAAAAATATTGTTAACCTGGAAACCAGGGTGAGCCTGCACAAAAGGGGTCCAAATTTGACAGCCACAAAGAAGAAAATGTTGGGGTCAATAAACGTGTCCCTCATCTGCCGTTGTTGTTTGATTAGCCAAAAGATGAAATCAAACAACTACCTCAACCATTGCAAGAGGACTTTCCCGTGTCATGGGACGAGTACGGAGAGGCCCTAAAGTGGGCCAACTGGGAAGGTCCTACGTGGGAACAAGAACAATCATTGTCCACCCTGAAAATCGATCAACACAGTGGCTAGACATTGTCTTAGAATGTGTGTATGGGTGCGTAGGTCTAGGCCCAGGGCAAGCAGCTCCTTTTTTATCCGCTCTCCCTTGATTCATGACATTTTTGCCCTAGATCACATTATGTTCTTGTCAACTTTTCTTCGGCGTTGTTTAAGTTCTGCCGCAAACGTTATTATCTTTACTATGTTATTTGTTTTATTATGGAACTATTATGGCCATTTTAATCAAACTATCTTTCAAATGATGTTTGGACTACTTGTGTGTAATTTTTATGCTCTATTATGTCAATTACAATTGTCTAGTCAGTTACCAATTACTAGGTCGAATATACAAAACTTTATACATATATACAAAATGAACATGCCATGCAAGACAATTGTAAAGTTTAATATATTTAAAATAAACATATAAAATGATCATATTCATTACTATCCATTTAACTAAAAAAACAAACAATATCACCCACATTATGTATCAAATTATATTTATTTTGTTAATTTTATACTGGTTATGTAGTGGCATCACAGTTGTACATAAGTTGTTATTGTTAAAACAACTCTGTAAGAATAGGACAGAATAAGCAGATCCTGTCTACGTTGCCAAACAGAACCAGGCTGAATACTGACTGACATCCAAACAAAATCAATCTGAAACAAGATTCAAAACTGACCAGCTGACCAGAATGAGACTGGGTTGCCAAACAAAATCAGACTGTAACATGACTACCCAACCCAGATCATCAGACTAACCCGGACTAACCCAACCCAGATTTCAAAATCCCACTCCCGTGCCAAACACAGGCTTGGAATCCACTGAGATCTCTCCTACCAGGACCAAAGAGCTAGCTCGATGTCATGGATGCCACCTCAATACCGATGCTGTTATTGATGGTGCTGCCTACTACTGCCAGTTGCCGGATGCAGGAGCTGGATCTACCTAGATGCAAGGGACTTGAAGCTTGTAGCTAGCTGCCACTTTTCATGGCTGCTAGCAGAGAAGCATGCTGGAGTGAAGTAGGAAGAAGATACCGCGGAGATGATTTTGTTACTTGGAGTGTAAATAGGATGAAGTACCCCTAATTCACACAAATTACAGTAGGCCGCACGCTAGCTGTTGGATGTGTCGGGACTAAAACTGATCTTTGGCCTCTGGGGGCCGTCGGCGGTCGAAATTTATGTATAGATATGATGCGTTAAACAACAGAGACAATTTTTGCAAGGTTGATCACGACGAAGCTTAGTTTTTTTTGCTGTCTTTTAACACATGACGGAGCAGCTATGTTTTCTTGAAACTTCCCAGATCCTTCCCCCGCGCTTCCATATCCGTGAAGTAGGAAGAATATAGTAATCCATTTCATCGCACTCCAGGTGTTCCTTGATTGCTTGCGATTAGATAGCTCACAACATGCTGGAAAGCGTCCATCTAAATATGTTTGCAGACGAAAATAACGTGTTTATATTGTCAAAGCATTCATATATATTCAGATCACGGACTGCACAACAAGAAACTAAACCTGAATGGAAAGTGTGATCTACCCTGGCGGACCTACATTGGGGCCACTTGAAGCTAGCCTTACCCAACGTGGGTCAAACTTCCTGCATTTACATCTGTTACTTTTGCACACAGCCGTATTGGCCTCACCCACCGTCATTCATGGAGTGATTAACATAGACATTTTTTTTTAAATATATGGAAGAACTTTTTATTCATCCCGCTCTTCTCGTGCAGGCAACCTTATCGAAATAGACATACTAGGAGTTAAATACGAAGGGAGAATAGTAGTACTACTACCGTTACACTGGTCTTTGGCTAACCACTTATGAATTGCCTCTGGCGGCCTAATGTAGTGAAATGTTCCTTGCTTGTTTCTAATGTAGTACTTTGCTAGATCATCCACAACTGCATTGCACATGCGGTGAGTATGGGATAGAGTCCATTGACCATGTCTGACCAGGATCTGTCGGCACCCATGTATGAGCCGCATGTGCCGTGGGTGATCAACAACCTGTTGCTGCACTGCGCTGATCGCCAACTTGCAATCTGATTCTATATCGTGTTCTTCCAATAACAATTCCTCCGCCTTTTGTAAGGCGCGAAGCAAGGCCAGAAGCTCTCCATGGAACGCAGAACGAATGTTAGAGTGAAGAGTACCAAAACCTCCCTTCCAATCACCTGCGGCGTCCCTAATTATCAATGTTGTTGCGCTCTTCCACCTTAAGATGGCGGCGTCGACATTCATTTTGAGTCTCCTCGCGTTCGGCTTCCTCCAGCCAGCTTCAGATGTCTCGACAGAGTGTCCTACCCAACCGTCATCACCCTTTTGCCATGCCTTCTCCATCGCATTCACCTCAGATCTTATGAACAAGCACGCATGCTCAGTGGGTTTGACAACCTTCTCAAATACCTGTTGATTCCTACAGTTCCAGATGTACCAACACGAGAGCATGAACAAGGACTTTTTGTCTCCTGCTAATCGTAAACCGTGCTTGATCCACGTGCGAACTTCAACCGTGAAGTGTAGGTTGAGCCCCTCTAAGCAACTGTTCCCATATCGGTCTAACTAGCTTACAATCCCGGATGGTGTGAATATCAGTCTCCTCCTTCTCCTGACACCTTACACATCTTGCATCTTTTGCCATATGGCGTTGTACATGCTTATGATTAGTTAGAAGAGCTCCATGTATAAACAGCCACATGAAATGTTGAACCTTTGCCGCCACTTTGGAATTCCACACAACATCCCATGCTCCTTCGACTCCCAGATCAAGTGAATTTCTCAGAGTTGTATAAGCAGATTTGGTAGTATATAGCCCATCCATGGTGGCTTTCCAAACCGACACATCGTTTTCCTCCTGCGGGGAAAGTGTTGGGATGGCCAAGACCAGATCGACTCCCTCTTTGGGAAGCCAGTCCTACAGAAAATTTATGTCCCAACCTCCATTGCCCAAGCTGACACTTGCAACTTGCAAGTCAGCGATCTCCTCCGGTATAGGTCGGACAGCCAGTTCAGATAGTTTTATGTCGCAGAACCAGAATCCCAGTCCCATGAACCAAACGTATATCAAAGGCGACATGCGGAAGCGTAAAGCTTAGCACACATGAACAAATAACAAGATAAAGGCACCAACACAGTCTCAACATTCAACAAGTATAAATTATACAAAATACATTATATTCATGAATTCAATTATATATTTCCATAGTCAAAGTACAAGTCATTCATGTGCACTACATCTGGATCTTACAATAAGTACACCTAGCATAGATCACCAAGCCCATCATCTTTCTAGCCATCTCTGAACCTAAAAAAAAACAACATACGAGAAATGGGTCAACACACGAGGTGTTGAGTACTGGGCAGAAAGATACATATATATATAAGCTTTGCATAATTTTGAAAAGATTTCAAGACTAAACGAACATGAATAAACATCTTAATTGTTTAACAAATGAAAAACCATATTTTGTGTCATTTCACTCCATTATACCAACAATATCAAACATGTTTAAGGCCTTTGACCAACTTCCCGTTAGAAGGGTCCGTAAGGGTGCTCAAGCTTAGCTAACCCTTCTATACAAGAGGGACCTCAAGGACATCACCAAGAGTTAACCCTTTATCAACAATATTATAATGGAGTTTTATACATATATGTGTTCAAGTTATAAAATCGACGAGGCAAACATCGAGTATGACATAGCAATACTACATGGCAATATTGGGCAAGTAAACAAACCGGCATACAATACATATCATTTCAAACAAGAAAGCTAATCATATAACTAGATAAGGCCCATACCTAATTCAGAGATTCATAACCTAACTTAACCTTCATCATCTAGCCACATGCCAAACCTGATTAACAACAAGATTACATATATGTATTAGATTCTCATCATTAACCCTAATTAGATGTATTTTAAGGTTTTGGCCAAGGTGGGTTCCAAGTTGCCTATTAGTTCATTAGGTGATATTATACTGATTTAGAGGGCATCATGATGGTGTGGGTAGATTTTCATGCCATTATGACATTCCATGCACTTTCTATGATCATATCAAGATTTAGGCCACTTACAAGAATTTGAAGGTCAAAAGACTCACAATCGAGCATCCTAGATCATGATTCATCAAGTCAAGAGGTTCATACCAAAAGATGTTTTAGATCAGAAACATTAAGCCATTAGAAACACTTAAAAGATTAGGCGAGTGACCATTAGAAGCAAGATTAGCAATCTAGGGAAAGTCCAACATTATAGTTCAAAGTAGGCACAACAGTACAATTGAGATCATTCATGAGAAATAGGGAGGGTAGGACCTACTTTAGGGCTATAAAGACATTAGATTTATTGGCTTGATGATTATGAATGCAAGAGTACATAAAAGATTTCAACTTAATCATGGATGTGCATGTAACATGGTCAAAGAAGGTAAAATTTCGTATTTTAGCAAATCAACAGAATTAGAATACGAGTCAGGGTCTACAAATATTCCCATGTTGTAGATCTTTTCGAGAGGATCAATTTGATATATAATTTTTCTATATTTGGCCTTAAAATGAGGAAGATATCAATTTTAGAAGATTAAGCCCAGAACTATAGAGAAATGGACGAGATGTTACCAATTCATTGATTAAAGTATGTAAGCAGTTTGATGTGGAACACCATGCGCCCATTAATCTTACGGTCAAAGATCATCGGCGCCACTAGTCGAGGCTTGACTGTGTTGAACACGTCTCTTCAATCTTGGCCATTCGTTGCCTTGGGGTCCATCATGTTCCCATCCGGATCAACGACTCTCGTCTGAGGCCCACGTCATCGGGCTTACGCGATAGCCATGGTGGTGGCTCACTGTGGCTCATCGAAGCAGCCACCACTCGCCTCGATCTGGACCTCAGCGAGCTACCGTGGTGCCAGGCGAACACCATAGGGCTGGTCGGACCTATCCCCCGCCTCACCTGCGCCTGAGGTGCTGCCTCCAGGTAGCTTGGTGGTGGAGGCGCCGCCCAAGCAATAGGAGGGGGAAGCAGGTGGATGCGGCCCAAATTAAGGTAAGACGAAGAGGGGAAAAGGGAGAAAAATAATGGGAGAGATGAACAAGGAGATAAATAGTGCTTAATCTTTGTGAATGGTGGCAAGGATGGGCGTATTGGAGGGTGTGCAAAGGGGTAGGTGGCGGCAACACCACCCCCGTTGGCATCTAACAGGCAGCTAGAACAAGGGCTTTTAGTCGTTGGATCAAGATCAGATCAAGGGGGGCGCGATCTGATGGTAGTGAGTTGGGCGCATTAGGGTTTGGTCAAGTGAGGGTGGCGGCTGGGCTGCTCCCTCAAAATGGGCCCATTAAGGCCGAACTCAGAAAAATAAACAAATAAATCTTAAGCAATACGAGCCAATTTCAAAAGGGCATAATTTGGGCTATGATAGTCAGATTGAGCAATTTTTATGGCGTTGGAAAGATAATTGAACACTCTATCTCATGAAATACATAATAGAGAAATTTGATCATGCTAATAAGGTTTAAAATATTTTACAACGTAGTGAATCATTAAATAGTGAAATTTAGATCAAGAGAGCAAATCAAATGTACACATTGTGAAATTGATCATTATAGAGGCCAAATTAGAAAATCCCAACCCTCCAATTATGAAATTGACATCAAATAGAGTAAGATACACTCGTCAAGAGAGGAGCAGTACAATATAGGAGAGAGAAAATAAAGGTTGTCAATCCTTCCCTCCTTATAAGAAATTTCATCCTCGAAATTTGTCCAAGATCATAGACAAGATTCAGGAAACCATTAAGTTAAGGCATCTAACCATAGTTATCAAGCCATTCCCCACAATGGGATGCACACTGGGTTGTCATCATCAAGGGTGTACTCATCTCAATATATACACATTTACTTACTATCCCACCATATTTTGACGTCATCATGGTATTAGGGTTTTCTCATCCCCTAGTATCCCTACATTAGGGTTTTGTTCATATCTTTATACGAGACCAAGGTGTATTGCCAAAACCAAGTTATCAATTCTCAAACGGTCACATTCATGGTCATGACTTTCAAACGAGACTATCATCGAGTGTGTATCTCATCTTTACTCTAGATTTCATGTAGGTTTTTTTTCCCAAAATTTCCACCAACTCTAATGAATTATGTTCATCATTTTTCCTTTCAAATCTCAAATTAAGAAACTTATTCATCTTGTTTATTCGAGTTATTACCCAAGAGCATCATCATATGGAGTTGATCATTGTTCATTTGGGTATGAGATTAGGCATTTTACCCCTGATTATTCAAGGTAAGATCTCTAAACATCATCTTATCAAGTTCATGATTACAGAGCTACATATTTTATGTATATTATGATTTTGTATTTGGTCTATCTTACCAAAGTGACTACTGCACATTTATTAAAATTTTAACTCAAGTGAGATTCTTTCACGTATCGAGCATCATTCAAGGAACAACATTATAATCAATGTCAAGGTTTTGAAACTTTCTCACTTGTATTAGAAAGAGCTTCACAAACACTATCCACTCAATCTAAGACATATGTGTGTCCAACAAGACATTTTAACCACAAACTTCTACCTGTATTAAAATTACTACCCATCGTTTGAGAAACAAGGGTAACCGCTAGACTCCTTTACATACAATTACTAACTCGAGTATGAGGCTCATCATGGATATCGCACATCATATACATCATCTTGGGTCTTGGGACATCTCCCTCACCTATATATCAAGCATCAAATATTCAATTGCCTCTTTCTCTAGGGTTAGATCTTTAATAGGAAATCTAGGGTTCAACATTTCAAGGGAACCATCCACTAGGTCACTCAACTCATATACTTAGAAGTATTCTAGCTTGGGACTCGTCATCAAGTATTTAATTATTCCTAATATTCAACATTTCAAATATTCTGGAGTTTATGTATTATAACCTTTTCCCGATATGGGTCAACTCATATCAACATGTCACCCTATTCATATGTCTCATGCTAGAGGTCTTCCTTTGTAAAGAGATAGAGGCCCGTGTTGGTCTCGAACCATATATCATATCTCCACACATACAAGACTAGGTACAAGCAAGCATGCCAACCCACCAGCTATGTTTAGCCCATCAACCAAGTGGTATGTATGATATAAGGTGCTAGGTTTATCTAGGGTTGCATGGTCAAACTCATCTCATATCATCAAACATACTTAACCTTCCTCAAACATCTTGGGTCTTATAAAACATCAACATCATCATCAATATCATAATGATCATCTTAGGTTTCTAGGTTACTCACATGCCTAACCTATATCATGGCTCTAGACAACTCTAGAGACTATCACTATCATCTAAACTCTCTCATCTAGACTTGATGTTACATCCATTTCTCCTAGGTTGCATGGAAACTCACTACCTTTCTACGTGTGGTAACATTTTTCATATGTACATATAATAATACTTGAAATATGTTTTCTCTAGCGTTTAAACAGGCGATGTAAACCACCATACTCCATCCGAATAAAACCAAATCCAAAATGAGTTACCACACTCATTAGGCAGTCTGGTATCATGACACCTAGAGAACTAGCAAGAACATGGTGCATACTTGTGTAGACATCCTAAGCACATGTCGCGAATCATGTCTAGGGAGGTAATTTACACAAGTCTACACCTAGTTCTAGAACATCTAGGTTCTAACCTAGAGGCTAAGTCAACCTAATCCACAAAGGACATTTCATTAAGTTTCTAGGGTTGAGATGTAAGGTGAGTTTAGTTTGTGTTTCGAGTGAGCAATGTTTGGTGTAGTTATTGTTCATGCTCTGATACCATCTGTCGCGGAACCAGAATCCCAGTCCCATGAACCAAACGTATATCAAAGGCGATATGTAGAAACGTAAAGCTTAGCACACATGAACAAATAACAAGATAAAGGTACCAACACAGTCTCAACATTCAACAAGTATAAATTATACAAAATGCATTATATTCATGAATTCCATTACATATTTCCATAGTCAAGGTACAAGTCAGTCATGTGCACTACATCTGGATCTTACAATAAGTACACCTAGCATAGATCACCAAGCCCATCATCTTTCTAGCCATCTCTGAACCTAAAAAAAACAACATACGAGAAATGGGTCAACACACGAGGTATTGAGTACGGGGAAAAAGATACATATATATAAGCTTTGCATAATTTTGAAAAGATTTCAAGACTAAACGAACATGAATAAACATCTTAATTGTTTAACAAATGAAAAACCATATTTTATGTCATTTCATTCCATTATACCAACAATATCAAACATGTTTAAGGCCTTTGACCAACTTCCCGTCGGAAGGGTCTGTAAGGGTGCTCAAGCTTAGATAACCCTTTTATATAAGAGGGACCTCAAGGACATCACCAAGAGTTAACCCTTTATCAACAATATTATAATGGAGTTTTGTACATATATGTGTTCAAGTTATAAAATCGACGAGGTAAACATCGAGTATGACATAGCAATACTACATGGCAATATTGGGAAAGTAAACAAACCAGCATACAATACATATCATTTCAAACAAGAAAGCTAATCATATAACTAGATAAGGCCCATACCTGATTCATAGATTCATAAACTAACTTAACCTTCATCATCTAGCCACATGCCAAACCTGATTAACAACAAGATTACATATATGTATTAGATTCTCATCGTTAACCCTAATTAGATGTATTTTAAGGTTTTGGCCAAGGTGGGTTCCAAGTTGCCTATTAGTTCATTAGGTGATCTTATACTAATTTAGATGGCATCATGATGGTGTGGGTAGATTTTCATGCCATTATGACGTTCCATGCACTTTCTATGATCATATCAAGATTCAGGCCACTTATAAGAATTTTAAGGTCAAAACACTCACAATCGAGCATCTTAGATCATGATTCATCAAGTCAAGAGGTTCAGACCAAAATATGTTTTAGATCAGCAACATTAAACCATTAGAAACACTTAAAAGATTAGGCGAGTGACCATTAGAAGCAAGATTCGCAATCTAGGGCAAGTCCAACATTATAGTTCAAAGTAGGCACAAAAGTACAATTGAGATCATTCATGAGAAATAGGGAGTTCAGGACCTACTTTAGGGATACAAAGACATTAGAGTTATTGGTTTGATGATTATGAATGCAAGAGTACATAAAAGATTTCAACTTTATCATGGATGTGCATGTAACATGGTCAAAGAAGGTTAAATTTCGTATTTTAGCCAATCAATGGAATTAGAATAGGAATCAGGGTCTGTAAATATTCCCATGTTGTAGATATTTTTGAGAGGATCAATTTGATATATAATTTTTCTTTATTTGGCCTTAAAATGAGGAAGATATCAATTTTATAAGATTAAGCCCAGAACTATAGAGAAATGGACGAGATGTTACCAATTCATTGATTAAAGTATGTAAGCCGTTTGATGTGGAACATCATGCGCCCGTTAATCCTTCGGTCAGAGATCATCAGCTCCACTAGTCGAGGCTTGACTGTGTTGACCACGTCTCTTCGATCCTGGCCATTCGTTGCCTTGGGGTCCATCATGTTCCCATCCGGATCAACGGCTCTCGTCTGAGGCCCACCTCATCGGGCTTACGCGACAGCCATGGCGGTGGCTCACTGTGGCTCATCGGAGCAGCCACCACTCACCCCTATCTGGACCTCAAGGACCTACCGTGGTGCCGGGCGAACACAATAGGGCCGGTCGGACCTATCCCCCGCCTCACCTGCGCCTGAGGTGCTGCCTCCAGGTAGCTTGGTGGTGGCGGCACCGCCCAAGCAATAGGAGGGGGAAGCAGGTGGATGTGGCCTGAATTTAGGTAAGACGAAGAGGGGAAAAAGGAGAAAAAAATGGGAGAGATGAACAAGGAGATAAATAGTGCTTAATCTTTCCGAATAGGGGCAAGGATGGGCGTATTGGAGGGTGTATAAAGGGGTAGGTGGCGACAACACCACCCCCGTTGGCGTCTAACAGGGAGCTAGAACAAGTGCTTTTAGCCGTTGGATCAAGATCAGATCAAGGGGGGCGCGATCTGATGGTAGTGAGTTGGGTGCATTAGGGTTTGGTCAAGTGAGGGTGGCGGCTGGGCCGCTCCCTCAAAATGGGCCCATTAAGGCCGAACTCAGAAAAATAAACAAATAAATCTTAAGCAATACGAGCCAATTTCAAAAGGGTATAATTTGGGCTATGATAGTCCGATTGAGGCAATTTTTATGGCGTTGGAAAGATAATTGAACACTCTATCTCATGAAACACATAATAGAGCAATTTTATCATGCTAATAAGGTTCAAAATATTTTACAAAGTAGTGAATCATTAAATAGTGAAATTTAGATCAAGAGAGCAAATCAAATGTACACATTGTGAAATTGATCATTAGAGAGGCCAAATTAGAAAATCCCAACCCTCCAATTATGAAATTGACATCAAATAGAGTAAGATACACTTGGTGAGAGAGGAGCAGTACAATATAGGAGAGAGAAAATCAAGGTTGTCACATCCTTCCCTCCTTACAAGAAATTTCGTCCTCAAAATTTGTCCAAGATCATAGACAAGAGTCAGGAAACCATTAAGTTAAGGCATCTAACCATAGTTATCAAGGCATTCCCCACAATGTGATGCACACTGGGTTGTCATCATCAAGGGTGTACTCATCTCAATATATACACATTTACTTACTATCCCACCATATTTTGACGTCATCATGGCATTAGGGTTTTCTCATCCCCTAGTATCCCTACATTAGGGTTTTGTTCATATCTTTATACGAGACCAAGGTGTATTGTCAAAACCAAGTTATCAATTCTCAAACGGTCACGCTCATGGTCATGAATTTCAAACGAGACTATCATCGAGTGTGTATCTCATCTTTACTCTAGATTTCATGTAGGTTTTTTTTCCCAAAATTTCCACCAATTCTAATGAATTATGTTCATCATTTTTCCTTTCAAATCTCAAATTAAGGAACTTATTCATCTTGTTTATTCGAGTTATTACCCAAGAGCATCATCATATTGAGTTGATCATTTTTCATTTGGGTATGAGATTAGGCATTTTACCCCTGATTATTCAAGGTAAGATCTTTAAACATCATCGCATCTAGTTCATGATTACAGAGCTACATATTTTATGTATATTATGATTTTGTATTTGGTCTAGCTTACCAAAGTGACTATTGCACATTTATCAAAATTTTAACTAAAGTGAGATTCTTTCACGTATCGAGCATCATTCAAGGAACAACATTATCATCAACGTCAAGGTTTTAAAACTTTCTCACTTGTATTAGAAAGAGCATCACAAACACTATCCACTCAATCTAAGACATATGTGTGTCCAACAAGACATTTTAACCACAAACTTCTACTTGTAATAAAATTACTACCCATCTTTTGATAAACAAGGGTAACCGCTAGACTCCTTTACATACAATTACTAACCCGAGTATGAACCCGAGTATGAGGCTCATCATGGATATCAAACATTATATACATCATCTTGGGTCTTGGGACATCTCCCTCACCTATATATCAAGCATCAAATATTCAATTTCCCTCACCTATGTATCAAGCATCAAATATTCAATTGCCTCTTTCTCTAGGGTTTGATCTTTAATAGGAAATCTAGGGTTCAACATTTCAAGGGAACCGTCCACTAGGTCACTCAAATCATATACTTAGAAGTATTATAGCTAGGGACTCATCATCAAGTATTTCATCATTCATAATATTCAACATTTCAAATATTCTGGAGTTTAGGTATTCTAACCTTTTCCCAATACGGGTCAACTCATATCAACATGTCACCCTATTAATATGTCTCATGCTAGAGGTCTTCCTTTGTAAAGAGATTGAGGCGTGTGTTGGTCTCGAACCATATATCATATCTCCACACATACAAGACTAGGTACAAGCAAGCATGCCAACCCACCAGCTATGTTTAGCCCATCAACCAAGTGGTATGTATCATATAAGGTGCTAGGTTTAGCTAGGGTTGCATGGTCAAACTCATCTCATATCATCAAACATACTTAGCCTTCCTCAAACATCTTGGGTCTTATAAACAATCGACATCATCATCAATATCATAATCATCATCTTAGGTTTCTAGGTTACTCACATGCCTAACCTATATCATGGCTCTAGACAACTCTAGAGACTATCACTATCATCTAAACTCTCTCATCTAGACTTGATGTTACATCCATTTCTCCTAGGTTGCATGGAAACTCACTACCTTTCTGCGTGTGGTAACATTTTTCATATGTACACATAATAATACTTGAAATATGTTTTCTCCAGTGTTTAAATAGGTGATGTAAACCACCATACTCCATCCCAATAAAACCAAAATGAGTTACCACACTCATTAGGCAGTCTGGTATCATGACACCTAGAGAACTAGCAAGAACATGTTGCATACTTGTGTAGACATCCTAAGCACATGTCGCGAATCATGTCTAGGAAGGTAATTTACACAAGTCTACACTTAGTTCTATAACATCTAGGTTCTAACCTAGAGGCTAAGTCAACCTAATCCACAAAGGACATTTCATTAAGTTTCTAGGGTTGAGATGTAAGGTGAGTTTAGTTTGTGTTTCATGTGAGCAATGTTTGGTGTAGTTATTGTTCATGCTCTGATACCAACTGTCACGGAACCAGAATCCCAGTCCCATGAACAAAACGTATATCAAAGGCAATATGCGGAAGTGTAAAGCTTAGCACACATGAACAAATAACAAGATAAAGGCACCAACACAATCTCAACATTCAACAAGTATAAATTATACAAAATGCATTATATTCATGAATTCAATTACATATTTCCATAGTCAAGGTACAAGTCATTCATGTGCACTACATCTGGATCTTACAATAAGTACACCTAGCATAGCTCACCAAGCCCATCATCTTTCTAGCCATCTCTGAACCTAAAAAAAACAACATACGAGAAATGGGTCAACACACGAGGTGTTGAGTACGGGGCAGAAAGATACATATATATAAGCTTTGCATAATTTTGAAAAGATTTCAAGACTAAACAAACACGAATAAACATCTTAATTGTTTAACAAATGAAAAACCATATTTTATGTCATTTCACTCCATTATACCAACAATATCAAACATGTTTAATGCCTTTGACCAACTTGTCGTCGAAAGGGTCCGTAAGGGTGCTCAAGCTTAGCTAACCCTTTTATACAAGAGGGTCCTCAAGGACATCACCAAGAGTTAACCCTTTATCAACAATATTATAATGGAGTTTTTTACATACATGTGTTCAAGTTATAAAATCGACGAGGCAAACATCGAGTATGACATAGCAATACTACATGGCAATATTGGGCAAGTAAACAAACCAGCATACAATACATATCATTTCAAACAAGAAAGCTAATCATATAACTAGATAAGTCCCATACCTAATTCAGAGATTCATAACCTAACTTAACCTTCATCATCTAGCCACATGCCAAACCTGATTAACAACAAGATTACATATATGCATTAGATTCTCATCGTTAACCCTAATTAGATGTATTTTAAGGTTTTGGCCAAGGTGGGTTCCAAGTTGCCTATTAGTTCATTAGGTGATCTTATACTAATTTAGATGGCATCATGATGGTGTGGGTAGATTTTCATGCCATTATGACGTTCCATGCACTTTCTATGATCATATCAAGATTTAGGCCACTTATAAGAATTTTAAGGTCAAAAGACTCACAATCGAGCATCCTAGTTCATGATTCATCAAGTCAAGAGGTTCAGACCAAAAGATGTTTCAGATCAAAAACATTAAGCCATTAGAAACACTTAAAAGATTAGGTGAGTGACCATTAGAAGCAAGATTAGCAATCTTGGGCAAGTCCAACATTATAGTTCAAAGTAGGCACAAAAGTACAATTGAGATCATTCATGAGAAATAGGGAGGGCATGACCTACTTTAGGGCTACAAAGACATTAGAGTTATTGATTTGATGATTATAAATGCAACAGTACATAAAAGATTTCAACTTTATCATGGATGTGCATGTAACATGGTCAAAGAAAGTTAAATTTCGTATTTTAGCCAATCAATGGAATTAGAATAGGAATCAGGGTCTGCAAATATTCCCTTGTTGTAGATATTTTCTAGGTGGTTAATTTGATATATAATTTTTCTATATTTGGCCTTAAAATGAGGAAGATATCAATTTTAGAAGATTAAGCCCAGAACTATAGAGAAATGGACGAGATGTTACCAATTCATTGATTAAAGTATGTAAGCCGTTTGATGTGGAACACCATGCACCCGTTAATCCTGCGGTCAGAGATCATCGACTCCACTAGTCGAGGCTTGACTGTGTTGACCACGTCTCTTTGATCCTGGCCATTCGTTGCCTTGGGGTCCATCATGTTCCCATCCGGATCAATGGCTCTCGTCTGAGGCCCACCTCATCGGGCTTACGCGACAGCCATGGTGGTGGCTCACTGTAGCTCATCGGAGCAGCCATCACTCACCCCGATCTAGACCTTGGGGACCTACCGTGGTGCCGGGCGAACACCATAGGGCCGGTCGGACCTATCCCCCGCCTCACCTGCGCCTGAGGTGCTGCCTCCAGGTAGCTTGGTGGGGGCGGCGCCGCCCGAGCAATAGGAGGGGGAAGCAGGTGGATGCGGCCCGAATTAAGGTAAGACGAAGAGGGGAAAGGGGAGAAAAAGAATGGGAGAGATGAACAAGGAGATAAATAGTGCTTAATCTTTGCGAATGGGGGCAAGGATGGGCGTATTGGAGGGTGTATAAAGGGGTAGGTGGCGGCAACACCACCCCCGTTGGCGTCTAACAGGGAGCTAGAACAAGGGCTTTTAGCCGTTGGATCAATATTAGATCAAGGGGGGCGCGATCTGACGGTAGTGAGTTGGCCGCATTAGGGTTTGGTCAAGTGAGGGTGGCGGCTGGGCCGCTCCCTCAAAATGGGCCCATTAAGGCCGAACTCGGAAAAATAAACAAATAAATCTTAAGCAATACGAGCCAATTTCAAAAGGGCATAATTTGGGCTATGATAGTCCGATTGAGACAATTTTTATGGCGTTGGAAAGATAATTGAATACTCTATCTCATGAAATATATAATAGAAAAATTTGATCATGATGATAAGGTTCAAAATATTTTACAATGTAGTGAATCATTAAATAGTGAAATTTAGATCAAGAGAGCAAATCAAATGTACACATTGTGAAATTGATCATTATAGAGGCCAAATTAGAAAATCCCAACCCTCCAATTATGAAATTGACATTAAATAGAGTAAGATACACTTGGTGAGAGAGGAGAAGTATAATATAGGAGAGAGAAAATCAAGGTTGTCAAATTTTATCACCTCAGAACACCAGTAATCAGTCTAGAAGTTAGTACCGGTACCATTCAACACTTCTTTGAAAGTATTTTCCTCAATAGAACTTTTTCCTTTGAGGATAGCCTTCGCTAACCTGGAAACATTGGGGAGGTTACCCCGTAAGTATTTCTTGTACTTGGGTTTAATATACCGACACCACGTAGTGTCTCTACCCACAGACATTTCCCACGCATTCTTCATAATAAGGGCTAAATTCCATTTTCTCATGGATCGTATGCCCAGGCCTCCATCTTCCTTTCTGCAAGTCACTTTATTCCAGGCTACAAGTGGTATGGGGTGAGCATTCTGGCTGCCGCCCCATAAGAACTTTCTAATGCTGCTATCTATCCGGTCGCAGATTCCCAAAGGAAGATAAGCAGTCTGCATGGCATAAGTGGGAATGGCAATAAGCGTGGCCTTCACCAGGCAGCAACGACCTATAAATGAGAGGCTTCTCGCTGCCCAACTATTGATCCGACTGTCTACTCGATGTAGGATGTCAGCGTACGTTCTCTTATTGACTCTAGAATGGATGATATGAACGCCAAGGTATCTTCCGAGATCGAATGTTTCCTTGAATGCACCGATTTGGTCACCTTCCGCCTTGTATGTCTCGGTACACTAGCAGAGAAGAAAATTTGTGTCTTCTTGATAGAAATTGACTAGCCCGATGCCTCCCCAAAGATTTTGAAGTATTGTTTAATGATCCTCATATGCTTGCTGGACGCCTTGCTAAAGAGGATGAGATCGTCCGTGAAGCATAGATGGGATATCTTAACTCCTTTTCTCCCGATAGAAACGGGCTTCCATTTTTTATTGTCAACAAGATGTTCGATCATCTGGCTCTAGCGTTCAATGCACAAAACAAAGATATATGGCGAGAGGGGATCTCTCTGGCGTAGGCCCCTGCTGGCTTTGAATGCCTTAGTAAGATTGTCGTTCCATACGACCCACCATTAACCTGTTGTAATCGAATTCATTATATACCTCACAATATTTGGGGGAAGCGCAAGTTTCTATATGGTATCATCTACGAACTCCCATGACAGCCTATCGTAGGCTTTCGACAAATTGATTTTAATCGCCATGCACTTTGCCCCCTGCTTCTTCTTCATAGTATGTATGACTTCTTGGGTCATTGCAATGTTGTCGGTGATTCGTCGGCCCGGAACGAAGCTACTTTGGACAGGACCAATCCACGTCTGCATAAATCCCTTGAGGCATTCCACTATGATCTTGGAGGCAAGTTTAAGACAGATATTATTCAAAGATATTGGGCGTAGTTGCTCACAGGATTCCGGATTGGGGTTCTTGGGGATCAACACTATACTGGAGTTGCACAGATCATCGCTCAACATTCTTCCTGCTAGGGCATTATTTAATGTGTTCATCATAGAGCTGTTGATAGTCTGCCAATTCTTAAGAATAAATAAGCCATTGATTCCATCGGGCCCAGCTGCCTTATAAGGATTCATATCTTTAAGGATGTTGAAGGTTTCAGCTTCACTTGGTTTGGCGCCCACCCGTCGATTTTGATCTTCGTTGAGCTGTGTGAATCGGCCTAGAATCTCCATTATAACGCTGCTACGGTTAAAGTTTGTCTTTGTGAAGAGCTGCTGAAGATGATCGCGTACCAGGTTCTCCAGGTCAGACTCGTTAGAAACCTAGTTGCCCTCGGCATTTCTTAATTTGGCAATAGTATTGTATCTCCTCCTCTGGTTGATATATGCATGGTAAAACTTGGAGTTCACGTCGCCGTTCTTCAACCAATTCGAATGACTTCTTTGTTTGAGCTCTTCTTCCTCCAACTTCAGAATTTCATTCAACTCAGCCTTCATAGCTGTGTAAATATCATCTGTGATAGGATTATACATGTCGGCGAGTTCTTTCTCGAGGCTGCTGATATTTCGGAGAAGGCGAGATTTCTTCTTCTTGTGGTTCTGCGTTTCAGAATGATCCCAGCGGATTATCCTCTCCTTCACTCCCTTTAGGGCTGTATTAAAATCGCTATTACCTTGCTAATGGGCTTGCAGCAGAGTTTTAAAGTACTTATCAGATGACCAAGCCGCCTTAGCTAGAAAACGTTTATGCTGGATCTTCGGTTTGTTCGACTTAATAAGGATTGGGCTATGGTCGGACGGGATTCGAGGCAGATGAACAACCGAAAACTGGGAATACCCACGAACAAAAGCATCGTTTGCCACCACTCGATCAAGACGTTGCGAGCCACCCCTCTTGAAGGTGAATTTGGGTCCCGAAAAACCCAGGTCCGTTAAACCAGCTTCCAGTAAGGTCTCATGGAAGACCCTCGCCTCGTTGAAGTAATTAACCGCAATAATTTTTATATTACCATGCAAGAAAAGTTGGATACGCAATATATGGACAAGCACGTAATGGTTGGCATCCCCCTTTTATCCGTAGTCATTATATGGAATTGATACATAGAAGTTCATATATACAAGTAATTTATGCGGCAATTTTGAATCATCACCATGAGAAGTCAGTCAGTTATCACACATGGAATAGTCAATACACAAGAATTAATTGACTCTCTCTCACTAGAAATATAATTATTTGAACAACTACGATATTATGTTACAGAAAAAAAAAAGAGACCCCTCATGACATAAAGAGAGAAAAAGAGCGGAAAACACAACTATGTGACAAAATTAATAGACTAAGAAAAGTGCATTAAATTATGCTCCAACTTATAAAGATAATATAAGTAGAGAATAAGAAAAAGGATCGTAGACCTCATAAATTCATATAAAATTAAAAGAATCAAATTAGGATATTTTAATAGAAAATATGTTTCGTAATTGAGGTATAAATAGAAAACAAGGAATCTGCATCTTCTAAATTTAATATTATATTTTTGTTATTATGACATAATCCTATCTAAACTCAAATATTATAACCTTATAAATAAATTACCATAATATCTTTTATTGTGGATTGACTGACTCATCTCGTTTCGTTGCACTATTGGAATGACGCTCTCTCTAATTTGTGATATACTTATTGAATTTCATAATGGTAAATTTTACTTGCAATATACTTTATAATTTTATAGTTTTAATAAATTAAGTGTCAGAAATTTACCTTTTTTGGGCAAAGATCAACTTCATTTGAATGATATGAACAAGTACTTAATCCACAAAAATGATCAAGAACTTTGATGTAGAAGTAATTATCAAAATTTTCAAACAATGAAAACTCGTTGGTATCATGTAGTTCGTGAACTTTTACTCAATTGGAATTGTAGAACTTTTAATGACTTTTAATGGTTGTTCTCTGACTTTTACATATTAACATTATTATGGGTCTAATTCTTTTTGTTAGTTATACCTCACCCATCTCTAGTTTCAGGATCCGCCACTGTCTACCCAAATGCCTATGACTTAACACATGTAAATTAAAGAAGTGCGTAGATAGAGGTTACCGCTCGCTTGTCATGTCCTGGTCTTCACATACGGGCAATGGCCGTGTCCGTAATAAAATAATTGAATAATAGCTCAAACCTAAGGTAAAATTAAGTAAGATTGTTTTGTATCATAAACTAGTGATAAATTGGCATATGCACGTGTTAATATCCTGATGGCACAGACAATTTCACACTAAATTCTAAATATATACTACGTTGCGGGTATGATTGGCCAGGGAAAATTGTCAAACCTTGATGTTGACGTTGTGTCTTGTACAAAAATGATACTTTCAAAATTACGATGCTCATAAATATAATAGTCGAAGGACAGTGTAAGTTGTGAACGTGGCTTTTCCCACTTTTCCCTGCCGGCCTATTTGCCATATCGTTTGTTTGCCACACTCAAAGCTAAATCAGTTGTCCTGTTGATTTATTAAAAAAAATTGTCGACTTGTCGGGGACTTCTACAAAAACTGCCCATTAATTTTTAGGGTACATCCGGATGTCGAACTCCATTCGAATATCCCTAGAGAAGCCGTTAGGGGATTGGTCTATTTTACATGCAACATCTGAACATGACACATCATACATTAAAACTGTACTTGAAAAATGTAAGTTTACTCGTCGTGTAATACATGTTTATGAGGTATGAGTGTTTTGATTTCAAAAAAATGTTCACCAAAAACTACTACTAAGTAAAATCTGATCAGTTAGATCTAAAAAATGATTGATTGGTTGATTATAACTACAAACAAAAAACTAAATTGAAATTTACAGATTGTGACTAAAAATCAATGGATTCACCAGGAATATTATTTTATCATGACATGCATTGCTTTCAAATCCTATTTCATACATAATTACTTAACCCCGGACTCAAGACATATAATACATATTACTCGCTATTGCCGTGTAATACACTAACTAACTAAAGCAAATCTTGGTCCCATAGCAATTTACAAATTAGAAAGGTGCATTATCAAACTTTCTAGGTTATTCTTTCACAACTATAAGCCTCTCTCGAGGCATGATATAGGCTATGTGAATATACAATTTTTCTGATCCTTAATTCTTCTCCCTAAACAATTAGCGATCTATTACTTTGATTATAGTGATCAAATGTTAATGAATCGATAGGAGATCATAAATTCATGTCCAAAATAAAGGAAGCAGATTCTCAATTCATAGAATTCAAATGCAAACCAATGCTGAGCTACTCTCAAGTACTAAGAACTATAGGGTTTAGCCCCATATGATGGCTAATAATGCAAGAGAGGAAGAGGAAGAAAATAGACTAAACATTAAAAAATTAATGTAATAACCTCTGGAAAAGTCGTCATGGCAACCCTCTTTGGAGAATACTTTGATCTGTAGTGTTTTGACTGCAAATCTTCCCACTAGAAGTGCATGGAGCATCCAGTCCATGGCTATCTCATTTGTGTCCTCCTCTCTCAGCTTTGTGGTTTGTTGCAACATCATAGAACAACCTTCCCTTTTAGGACCGTACTGCTTTTACTGTCTTTAAGTCATAACCCTTAGTTCTTACTTAATCTCAAATTTGCATCGATCGTAAAGAGAGGTATAAAAAATAGTGTCAGTGGAACCAAATTTTTTGATGACTTGTAACCCTCAAATAGTATATGTACTACCTACATGTGTGTTTGTGGCACTGGCTTACTTTTTGTTCCATTTTGGATGTACTGGAATGTTGAAGTCAGTACCATTGACATGTCAGTCAGTCACTTTGAGATAATTAAGTTCCACTTCTAATTATCCTTGGAAGGTGAGTCAGTAGCACCGACTGGATTCGATAGCATTGACTCCTTACTCAGTAGTAGTGAGAGTGATCTCAGTAGCACCGATATTTCTTGCTTTCTCTATTCAAACTTGGTGACCCGACAATATTATCAACATAGTGGTCAGTAGCATAGAGTTGTCATATGAGTTCTCAATTAACCTAAAACAAGGGAAAAATAGTATAAGTCTAAATTGTAAATGATATTTTAGCATGATTCAGTAGAAATACTTAAAATGGATGCAATATTGATTCACTGACCAATTATGAGAAATAATGCCTAAACGTATCTTAGAATGAATAAATATACAATAACCATACAGAAAATCAGTTGTCAAGAGTGACTAAAAATCAATGCATCAAAATCCCTCAAGTTTTTTTTATCTTTATCAAAGAATCAGCAAGAGGACAAATCCCATAAACTATGCTTCTCGATTACCCCCACTTGACGGTCTCGAACTGACCCATATCAACCATTGAATATATAACTACTCTAAAGTAACTAAAATATTTATGAAAGATGTCCATACTTAAATCAAAGAAACACTATTAATATAGAGAAGTTAACATCCTAGTTAATAAGGCATACACTTGATGTACCATGTAATTCCCAATATACTTCACTCTAATGTACCAACAAAACTATGTTGGAACATGTTCCCCACATAGAAATGGATGAGAGGATTAATCATACATACATATCCTACCATTCAGAGCAACAAGTGGAATTAATATAGGTGGCTATAAATAAGGATAACAAGTAATATCCAACTTACTTATGCATAAATAAAATATGACACACATACAAAATGAAGGGAATGAAAAATGTATGAATCCTAATGCCTACTATGATGGTGGGATGAGGAATGCACTAAAAATCTCATCCTAATGATGAGTGTGGGTGAAAGGATGTATACATGTAAACTATTTTCACCTTCTCCTTGTTGAAAATTAATATTGAGTTCAAGGCATCCTTTTCTCCCTTTTTATTTGATTTCTCTCTTTTATTTGCCCTCTTGTTTTAGCATGATTTATGATTAATGCTCGACCTTTCTACATTATTTATTTCTTTTAATATTTCATTTTTTTTCCATTGGCATGGATCCAAATGTAGAGCCTTTCACTCTTTGTTTGTGGAGAAAGCTACATAGATACATGTTGCACAATATGTAAAAATGATGGAAAAGAAAATTGTAATCAACATGAGATTTGATATGAGACTAAATTTTCTCAATTTCATAAAATGATATGCACATCTTCCTACCTTTTTTTTTCTTTTTCTAATGCATTTGAAAAGAACTAACTATCACGCTACTTATTATAGTATGCACTATAATCAAGATGAAGCAAATTGTATTATTTGACCATTTTGTGGTGGAAAATGAAATATCATGAAAGGTTGTTGGAATCACATGACTAAGATACAATGCCTATCTTAACTATGATATATCCCTCTCCTATCAACTTATGTATAAGGTGACCATGTATTTTTTTCTTCTAAAAATTCCATTTATATTCTCATTACTTGTTTGATTTGTTTCGTTTCAAACTTCATCATCATACATAAGTCTTAGATAACTTAACGTATTCATTCATATAAAATACCCTCAAGGTGACTGACCCAACTACTTCCTCCAGTTGATGTTGTCTTAGACTTCACAAATAAGCTTATAAAAATTTGATCCTTTTAGGTTTTTATAGTAAGATCCATAAACACATAATGTTAATTATAGATGCAATTATGATCAACTAAGATTCACAATTACACTAGATAGATTGTGGATCCTATTACATTGAATAAGAAAAACTAAATAAGATAGAAAATAAAGCAAGATAAATTTGTTCCATCACCCCCTAAATTTGAACTTGACTATGTCATCACAGTCAAAAATCAAACTAAGAGGTAGAATAGGGGTATCAGATGCTTAGTTTGGTAGTGGTGGGTTGAAAGGTCCTGGCGATATCAGTTTAATTGGTTTTGTTGGTGCATATGTCCTTCTTCGTCAGTGCCACTGACATGTTTGACAGTGGTACTAAGATATGACATCCTTTTTCCTTTGATCTAGATGTGTAAGTACCACTAATAAACCTCTCAATGTATAGGTGGACAATATTCTATAGCACTGGTTTCAGTTTAGATTCCATCACTACTCTCGATAAATATTGTCGGTGCTACCAACTTTCTGCATACTCTACCTGGTTAGGGATTCGATGCCACCAGCCCACTTGTCAGTGGTACTGACACTCGATCTATGTACACACCACAAAAAAGCATCAAGGCACCTTTATTATATTAATGACACATCTCCTAAGATATTTACAAAAATGTATGCAATGAAACTCCTAACAAAAAAATGAATAACAGAAATTAAAATTGGATTGCCTCCCATAAGCATCATTGTTTAATGTCATAGGTTTGGCAAGATGATTTCTTCAACTTGGGTTGTCACGGGATGGTGTGAAGACTCATCTGGAAGTCTCAACTCCACTCTATCATCATCCATCCCAGTGTCAAGTAGCCTCTACCCATGTCAATGATCACATCAGTCATAACTTGGAACGACATTCCTAGAAATACTCAAATCCTTGCATCTTATTCATATCCATGACCACAAATTTGATAGGATGGATGATTTATAAATTTTGACTAAAACATTCTCGCATATCATATAAGGCCTCACAATTGATCCATCTGCCAAATATATTTCCAAAGACATCTTCTTTGGTTTCTTCGATTCCACCTTCCTAAAGGTAGAGAGAGGCGTGAGATTTATTCTCGCCCCAGAGTCACATTGTGCTTGTTAGATATGTTTGCTGCCATTGAAGCAAGGAATGTAAAAACATCTTGGGCCATTTCTCTTTGGATGCATCCTTCCCTAAATCATGGCACTAACCCCTTCATCAACATGCAAGACATTGATATCTTTTATATATTTTTTCTTGTTGATGATATCCTCCAAAAAATTTCCATATGCAGGATTTGTTCTATTGCCTCCACAAATGGGATGTTTATGTGGAGCTTGCATAAGATGTATGGGATTATTTAAATTCCTTGCCATCCTTTCTTAGCTTTAGACTTTCTATGAATGGCACATGTGGTTATCTACATGCATGTGTGGAGGAATGTATGGCACATTAGGGAAATCCAACCCTATGCTTGCATCAACACCACCCATAGGACAAAATCTGGCATGTCTCATGTGGATGGGGTGACTTGTGGTTGCTCCTTCTTGATTGTGGGTTCTTTCTTGCTGAATGTGATTGATCCACTACAAACTAAAACCTTCACATGTACTTGTTACATGGGTACCTTTTCAGGAACTAGGAGCGTGGAAATAGCAATGGTGGAACCTTGAAGTTCCTTATTTTGCCAAATTAGTTTAGATTGCGTGTCCTTGATGCTTTTTGTAGACATTGTATTAAATGAGGTGCATGTGTGTAAACAATGTACTGGCATTCTATATCCCCATGGTCTTTTGTACAAGTTGTTCAGAAATAGAAATTTTGGCGCATACACCCATTCTGGCTCTGGAATGTGTTCATCCCATGACTACTCAGTAGCATTCTCTCTTTCCTTGAAAATAGAGATGAAATTTATTTAATGATGTTGACGAGTTGTCTCTATGGTCGCAGGAAATCCCTACTAAATGGGCTTCTTTATGGATTCCACCTCCACTGCTATTTGAGAGATTTGATTTTCAATTATGTGGATATGGTTCCCTTGATCTTGTTAGACCTATTTTTATTGTTCCACTAAGGCTTCCTTGTGACTCACTAGTTTGGATAGCATGTATTCAATAATGACTATCCTACTAGGACTCTATCCTATTGTTACTAGTGTGAAGTGTTTCCTTGCTTCTACTATGACCGATCATGATGGAAATTGTTTAGATCCTTCTAGGAGAATTTATGATCTTGACTCCTTGTGTATTTGTTGTTGCCCCTATTATTCTAGTGCTACACAAACATGCACTCCTTCTATTCACTCTAGATGTGGTAAAAGATTTCTAATCAATCTTCTTTGCATGCCTCTCCATTTGAACCTTTAGCTCTGTGATCTCTCTTGATTCCATAGTGCTCTTGATTGTTATTGGTGCTTCCTTTCCTCTCCCCAACATTGATACTTTGCCATGTTATTCACTATCTCATGACATCTTGTAGCCTTGTTGTTTTGGATGAATCATGCCCATGCAGTGTCAAGAATAGTTCTCTCCCCTTTGTGTAAGTTGCAATAGAATGTCTTTACCTACCCAGAAAGACCAATCCCATGATGATGGACTTTCCTGATTATGTTCTAAAACCTTTCCCATGCATCTAAATAAGACTCTTTGGCGTGCTACTTGAAGTTGTGGAACTTCCAACCAATTCCTTTTGGGTGGAAAGCAACTCTTTTTTTTGGTCGTGCAAAAATCATGTTACTATAAAACCAAAACTTTGGGTACAATATAGCACCCCATAAAGAGACTACTAGATCCCTAGTCCCAACGCAGGGGAAAAAATAGAGGATCCAACCAAAATAAACTACAATATGAAACATGTTTAGAAAGAAAAATAGGACAATAACAGGATAGAAAACCTAACAGAGGGAGAGGATCTACATACATGAACATTAGAAACACCCAAAAAGATCACCCATATGAAACTACAAACCTACTGTCAGATTCCACTGAACAACCATCTCCTGTCCCACTTCAAAACAAGATAACAGTTGGATCATAGATAAACCAAAAATGGAGGAAGAAGGACTGCCACTCGCTACCTCCTCTCCTGGCATACTGAAGCAGCTGCACCTGAAGCAGTATACCATCTGAGAAGGAACTAAACAGGACCCATAGACATATTAAAAGGACTAACACAAATAAACAACTCTAGACTTCTGCAATTGAGAGTAGGAAACCATGGATCCACAACATTCTGATCACCCACAAAGGAATAGATGTGGTCAACAACCAACAACTGCATACATCCAGAGACATGTAAATGGAGGAAGCCCCAAATCACCAAGAAAGCACCCTGTTCGGGACCTCATCAGAACACTTGTCTATTGAATAGCAAATCAAACTAGATAGATGATGTGGTAAATTTTATCACATAACAAACTCACTCAGGGTTGAGATCCCTGAGCTTTTACCAAAACCTCATGCAACAATACCACCCACAAGCAGACGGGTCTTATCATAGTATAGCTAAGGATCGAATCCCAAAGGACAACATTTTTAAGAATCTTTGTCAGTTGAATCTAGCTCAAGTAAGACTAATATTTAAAACGATTGATTAGTTTGTGTTTAATTAAACTAAATACGGGAAAGTAAAGAGAAGAATTAAAGTTGGATCTAGATTAATGATATGGAATCGTTGGGATGGTCTTGAGTTTCACCACCACTACACATGCAAACACATCCAAACATAAAACATCCAAGCAAGATATAACTATTCAAATGGAGCTGATGTGAACCCTCCGTGAGGATAGGCTCACGTAGGCGTCACCTTAGGCATCAGATTTCTCGTCACCCTTTAGATCACTCACTTACGGCTCTGAAGATACAACATCCAACTAAGGTTGAGGGTCCCCCACAAGGGTAGGCACACAGAAGCGTCACCGTAGGTTAGATGACTCGTCCCCTAACGGATCATACACTTACGACCTTAAGGAACCATATCAGATGGACTCATCAAGGGGTCAACCATGCTAACCAACAAGCAACCAAGCGATTGATCTACAAGCAAACATCGACGATTTACAAAGATGATACAAAAACCAACTGAAGTTTCGGACCCCCCGTGAGGGTAGGCACACAGAAGCCTCACTGTGGGCTAGATGGCTCGTCGCCTCACAAATCATGCACTTACTACCTCAAGGAATCCTACCCTATTTCTAGTTAAGGAGTCAACTTCATAAATATCCATTCTACCCTACATATAGAAATTCTCAAAACATAGGGAAGAACAAGATGAAGGCAATTAAGTAATCAAACTACAAGCATGAACAATTAACATCGAAATGAAAAGTTATATACATAGCCATGGAAAATGTAAAGACCTGAAAGTATGGGCAGCGGGGCTAGACCTTGCACCCCAGTGAAAAGGTACTACTCTCTCATGATGCGAGAGACAAGAAGAATAAGAAGAGAGAGAGAAGATTCTGCCATGAGCATGATGAAGAAGGGGGTGGCAACTCTGTGAAAATGATGCGGTCTTCTACGTCGCGTCGGGGTAGATCTAGATGAGGAGGAAGAACTACCAAGACAGGCCGAGCAGATCTTGTTTTCCACCTTCCTTCTTGACTTGGCCTCCTTGGTCATAGCAGGAGGACCAGGTGAAGTGGGGTTGGCATGGATGAAGTGGATGACGGACGGATGCGCAAGCCTACCACTAAGCTTGGCCATGTAGAACGTCCTCCACCAGGGGTCGAGTGCTTATTAGGCACAACCTAGTGATGGAGTGGATGAAGAGGAGATACGTAGGTGGAAAATTCGACCAGGGGTCGAGTGCTTCTTAGGCACACCCTGGCGGTGGAGTTATGGCTGCTGATTGGAGGGAGCACGGGTCGAGCTTGCAAGAAGCAGCCTGGAGGCGTCCCAGATCCAATGCCAAAATGAGGACCCTTGGGGTCCTATTTATAGGCTTGGATGGGGTCTTCACATTTTTGTCATGAAGCAGCTCCAAACAGTTTAGTCCAAACGATCTTCTCAAATGGTATGGAGACCATGCAGCTCCTAACGATCTTTCAAATTGTTTAGTGGCCAAATGGTCTTGTAAATCTATGGTCATACAGTCTTCATCTGATCAATTTGGAGCAAACGGTCTTGGAGACCATTTGACGTCCAAACGGTCTTGGAGACCATTTGACGTCCAAACGGTCTTGCTTCTATCGGTTTCCTCAGAACGGTCTTGAGAATATGTGACCATATGGTCTTGGAGACCAAACAGATCCAACTGGTCTTGAGTCCATATGATCTTCATCTCTAATCGGTCTTGAGAGCTTCTGATGGCTAAATGGTCTTGAAGACCGTATGATGACCGAATGGTCTTCGGTCTCTGATCGGTCTTGGTGTCCGAATGGTTTGATGACCATTTGACATCCAAACAGTTTTAGAGACCGTTTGATGGCCAAACGGTCTTGCATCTTAGTCCAAATGATCTTGTCCCAAATGATCTTCGTCGTCCAAACGGTCTTGAGGACCAATAGCTTCCAAACGGTCTTGGATATTCATACGGTCTTTGGTCTAAACAGTTTTGAAACTGTTAGACATCATATGGTCTTGAGACCAATTGAGCTCATGCAGTCTTGAAATCAAATGGGCTCAAATGGTTTTGAGACCGTTTAGGTGAATGTCTATGACCGAGAGATCAAAATCGTTTGGGCAAACCCTTTGGTCAAGACCAATTGTGTTACAACCTCAATTTTTGGGTTCATTTGGTGAGAAATGTAATTTCTCATATTAAAGATATTTGAGAAAATAATGATATAAGGATTTCATTTGCAATAGCCTTGATGTTTGTTTTGTGGGCTTTATTGGCTATTGGGCCCAATAACAAGGAAAAGACAAAAGGAACTCCATTATTAAAAAGAAATGAAGAAAAAAAAAATGTAGAAACCTCTAGAAGGCAAAAGAATTTAATCCAAAGGTGGTTTCATGCCTCTTGGGTTGCTTGGGTTCCAAGGAGTCCAAAGTTGCAAAGAGAATGCAATAAGAAAAGAAAAGATCAATTAAAATTTCTTTATTAAGAAAGAAATTAAAAACAATGATAAAATGTGGGAAATAAGTCAAAAAAGGTATAATGGAGTTATTTTTGGTGGATTTTTGTATCCATGAGGTTTCTAATGTTAAAAGGAATTCCAATAAGGAAAATAAAAAGAGAGATAAAGTGAAATCCTGAAAAAGAGATATTTTAATAAAGAAATAAGAAGATAATGCAAGAAATAAAGAGAGAAGTGAGGGTAAGGTCATAATGAGAAATATTTTGAACCCCACTTGTTTTCTTCGATTGAAATGAATAGAAATAATGGAAATAAGAAAATAAGAAAGAGAAAATAACCATTTAATGGATTTGATTAATGAGTAACTTTCCTATAAAGAAATGGTTCTTTTCTTTTGGAATTTCGGACTCAAGCTTGACATACAAGTGGATAAAGGAAAGAGAGAGAAACCCTTAAAAGTTGGTTGGAAAATAGTGCACGGTTTCCATGTTATGCAATTTACAAAATATCCTAAAGTGTGGACATTAATCGCATAATAATCAGGTGTCACGATTTATCTGGGATTAAATCCCGATTTTCTTGATTTTTCGGGTTAAGCGCGACCGTTGGATCGGCGATCCAACAACTGGGAGTGAATCCCAGTCTCGTGGGGACTTGCTTGTGTAGAGTCCACCTGCGAGATCTTTGATCGAAAGATTTCTTGAATAGGAAAGGAAATCTTGGAGTGAGAAGAGCTCCATTAGCTTCGGGAGGCTGTTCTGAAGCCATCCAACCCTATTTGTGGGAAGGTTCGTTGATGAACGAGAGTCCCCAAATCACCCAAACTCTATAGCTGACCCTATATATAGGGGGGGACACTATGCGGTATGAATAGATCCACAAGCTACCATCACAGAACCAGGAAGAGAAGGCAAACTCGCAGATGCCTTCAATTCAAGAAAACGTCTTGATATGTACCCCTGTTCAGGCATTGTGCCTCGCCGAAGAAGAGGTGATCCACCCTGATGACTCAGGTGAGCCTCAAAGAAATTGAGGCATTCGACAAATTTGGGGGAACGAGACAAAGGTAAAGCCTCCCCTATCGTGCTCCTAGGAGGTGTAAAATGCAGAGTCAACTTCACATTTGACCACCGGCTTGTGGGAAGAAGGGACCTGAGGTTGAAGATGATAGAGGGGGAAAGTACATCCCTGCCCCCACGTCTCTTTTGTAAGGAGTATTCTTTTACGGTAATTTCACAGCCCCTTCCTGTTAAACGAGTGCATTGCCCGCTAGCTCGGTTTTAATTTCAATAAATCGACGTGGCTGATTTTGATTGGTGAAAAAAAGGGGTTATCTTGTAAAATACATAACTAATTGTAGAAAAATCAGATGAAGATGATCCAAATATGAAAATTGATCCTCAGAATGAGAGAAACACGAATAAATTATATTTGGAGGTTAATTATTCTTGAAATTCATAAAGAATGTAAAGATGCTATCTTTTATGGTTTAATTCATGAAAAACCCTAATCTTTGATGATTAATGAATTAGGAAGGGTTATATGGATGTTTAAAGTTGATATTAACCTGTTGATTACAAAAAGATGCATTAGATCGAAAAGGATGAGCCTTATGCGTAATTTTATTAATTTAGGGTTCCATGTGCATAAATATGCTTTAATGGGCCTTGAAACCCTAATATTAGTTTTTGTGACTCTTAATAGCTTGAATTGTTCAAATTTGTGAATAAAGCTAATACATGATGATTCTAAGCTATTTTGAGTATAAATGTTCCTAATTGTGAATAAAAAACCCTTAATGTGGAAATTTGGATTTTCTAATAGTTAAAGGTGGAATTAGTAATAAATAGAGATAAAATGCAAATTCGAAAAGAACTTAAGATGATAATTGGGCCTAATGGTCTTGTCATGAATTAAAAAGGATAAAAATGATAGATTTAATGTAAAAAAGGCTTAATGGACATTTAATTGTGCCTTTAATTTGAAATTAAGGTTATATGTCGTTAAAAGGAAACCTTAATATCTTTCGTGAAAAATAGATGAGATAAGTAGGGTTTGAGAGTAATTGTATAAAATTAGGGTTTAAAATAATAAAAATGAAGTGGAACCCTAATTGCAAAGAAAACCCTAAAAGTGGACTAGAAACCCTAGGAAGCGAGCTAGGTTTAATAGATCTTGATGACATGAGTAATAAAAGGGAATTTGATGATTATTTTAGGATCTTGTTGTATGTGCTTGCTTGTTTGAATTTCTAACTTGCATGGAATATTTCTATCTCAAATCAGCCTGACAGGTATGTGGTTGTGCTTATGGTTAATCTCTTTAGTTTCACGGTGATTCCTGGATGTTTTTATCGGTTGCTTGAAAATAACTGCTTGGATGACTTTTATTTCATGCAACTATAAAGTGACTATGATTATCACCATAAATGTGCATACATGACTGGCTCAGATCCTGGTCCTCCTCTGTGGCTTTGCAAAGGCTAAAAAGGGTAACCTAGAGCAAGGCCTAGGCTATCATGAGTTAGAAATTGGGCTACCCACGTGTAGTTCCATGAGACTCTTTAGCACACTATGAGTTAAGGAGTGGGCTACCTAAGGGTAGTGCCATGTGACTCAACCCTATAAATTGATTCACCTGTTAGGTTGGATCATGAGGGGTTTAATGGGGATCTACCATAAGGAAGGTAGCATCTAGGTCCACTACAGGGACAACGCAGAGGCTAGGGTATGTAGGGATTGAGCAGTTATGCTGAAAATGTAAAGTTGTTTGTTTACATCATAATTGACTACAATATGTTGTTATCATAGTTGCACAATTATTATTTCCCCCACATTCCAACTTTGTGTTGATCGACATTTTTTTTGTCGGCGTTTTAGGTACAATTGAAAAGAACAAACAGTAAAGTGGCATATGTGGAATTAAATGAGAATTAAAGTGCAAAGGAGGATTAGTTAGAATAGACTCCGGATGTGGATAGAAGTAGATATCCAAGTTTTTGAAAAAGGTATGAAAAGTTTAATTTTATTACATCCTTTTAGTTTAGTTTAGTAGAATTTGATAATTATTATTGATTATTTGTCGAAACTTTGATCTGGAAATTGGGATAACAGATGTGACCTCTTGGTCTCCCTTAATTAGGTGTTACTAGGAGGCGGGGTTGTTACATTTGGTATCAGAGCATAGGTTCCTCATTTAATCTTTAATGATTATTAAATTTTACAAACTCTATAGAACCCAAGGGAGTTATTAGAGGATTTTTTGAAAGACAGAGGTGTCTTGAAAAGGATCACGTCTGGGGGCCGGCAAGATTTTCCTCCGCACCGCTAGTTGGAATACGAGGACTCCCAGAGCTGTGTGACTTCCTGGCCAATGTCTCAGGATTCGACTCAAAATAAGATACCTTTAGGACTCTCTTATCTTGTTCATCCCTTATCAACTCAAATGCTATTAAGGACCTCAAGGATTAGGGTTTTCTCTCTTTTCCTCACCCTCTTGAGGTATGGGTAAAGTTGATAAGGATTAAGGAATCCTACATGAAATTAATGAAAAGCATGTAAATAAGATGTCATGGACATAAGCTTAACAGTTTAAGCTTAAACTAAAGAATAGATACATGCTTAGGTCGTATGACATATGTTGTCATGCCCTCAGGAGAAACGTAAGGCTATAACTCCTTGTCAGGAGGATGAGTAGAGAGAGTTAGTCTTGGAGGTAGAGACCTCCATTATAAGTAGAGACCAGACACATCCTATGAGGATGATGCAAACCCTAACCCTAAGTGGTGGTTAGAGAGAGATGGCACGATGAGTTAGATGTCATGATAGATCAGGTGTGTGGGTGGACACGCTTTTAGATATCCATGACGATATGAGCCATGTGAGGTTGGATGACCTGGTGCCCTTGGCGACCCAACCCTAGAAAGGGTCGTGCATGTTATAGAGAAGGATAGCTCCTTCAATGATGAGGTTAGGGAAGGACCTATAGAAACCATATGGGCTTATGCAAGTAGGACATATCATGCACCCAGAGTACGTCAGTGGTGGGGGTAGTAGGCTAAAACCCTGGCCAGGAGAGTATGTTGGATAGCTGATGAGATAAGCATAAAGAGCTATGGACAACCTTGAGCAAACATGAGTTTGAACATAGGCTTCACCCATGTAGGGGTATGCTTGTGAGCTTGATCCTTCATGGAGAGAGGACCTCTAATAGTGAGTCTATTTGTAGGGTTAGCTCTAGAGAAAGAGATCAGGACCCAATCAAGAAGGTTGGAAGCCTAGACTCTGAGATATGAGGAAAAGTGGGGAGTTGAGGATGATGCTACCTAAGTGGATGATAGTGGTTTCCTCATGCTTGATCCCTGGAGGCTGGTGGTATCTTGGTTTCCTTTAGAGGAACCAATCCCTAGAGAGAGGATGAGGCTTCTGTCACCTATGTTCCTATGGTATAGGTGTTTACCTTCTGAGATTGGAAGAAGAGTTCCTTAGACCCTGAAGAGTTTTAGTAACAGGTAGTGAGGCCTTATACCTTGTTGGTTGTCCTTGAGGAGGACTCCACTATGAGGTGTTGTTCAAGTAGAAGAACAACAGGAAGGGCATGTCATGCCTTGTACATGCTTAGTTCGTGGTTCAAAGGTTAAGCATGCAATTGGACATCTAAAAGTGAACCTAGGGTTCTTAGGTCTAAGAGGGGAAGTGGTGTACCTGATGCTCATAATGAGATTTGAGTTTCTATAGATTTGAGCATGACACTCCGCATGTTTAGAGGAAAGGGAAACCCCTTAAGTCAAAGGTATGTTTGATGAACCCCTCATAGCTAAGTTGGTGACATGGGAAGGTATGTTCTTGGTCCAATGTTGAGGATGAAAACAAGTGTGACCTAGCATGGTTTAATAGGTGCTCTGCTTGTGCCTTAGTAGTTTTCTAGGGCTTAGCATGCTCAGGTGGATGTAAACCCTAAATGTAGGGATGTTTGTGACCTTTGTTATCAAGATGTAGTTTCCTCCCATCCTGGGAGAGGGACCCTTTTTGGGTGTACTCCAGTTTTGTTGGTTTTGAGGTAACCTAAAGAGGTCTCATAGGTTTTTTAGGAGCTAAGTGAAAAGTACATGGTATGAGAATGAACCCGTAGACCCATAGATAACCATCTCTAAGTGCATGTGGATGTGTTACCATGGAGGTAACCAGTATGGGGCCTGACCAAGGTAGGTAGGTTGCCATGACTCTTATGAAAGGAGGAAAATTAGCCCTTGAATGTAGAGAGAAATGATGAAGGCTTGGGTAAGGTTCTAAGTTGGACATGTACTATAATAGAATCCTAAGTCTATCGAAGGGTCAGGCAGGGATAAGATCAAAAGAAGTGGGAATGGCCTAATTCCCTTGTTGCACATGACCATAGGATCAAGAGGTAATAGCTATCATTGCCTGAGGGCCATGGGTTAGGAGAATGATCACCTTCATGAACTCACGGGACCCAAAGGGCAGATGAGTAGGGCACTCTCTGGATGCATAAGGGAAAGAGGAATGACCCCAAAAGTGTCGGTTCCCTACAGACCTAGAGGATGACCAAGGAATGTGTGCGGACCCAAGTAGGTTCGAGACCAGTTTTCCATGGAAGTAACGTTGATATCAAGATGATTGTAACGTAGAGACGTAAGTTGCACGTTTCAACTTAGATTTATATGTGTACTGACAATGTGGGATGTACCATCTCTACTCTTGGAATAGGAAGAACTTTGTGTTTGGACGGCCACCAAATGCTTATTTCCTCTTGTTATGGGAGTGATAGATAGGACAGTACGCTTGCCATACACCAAGGATAAATATGATGTGAGTTGGAACGTTGCTATGAGGTATGAGGACATAGATGATAACATACATTTTTGGAGTGAATGATACATGGATGTTTTACAACCACTAAGAGTATTAAGGAAATCATCTTGTGAGGATGTTTTAACATGAGCTATGTGGAATTTGCAAGTGATACAAGGTTGAGTTTGATAACCAAGAAGATGAGCTCAGAGTGTTCTTGATGAAGATAGACTTAGAGTGTGAGATGAGATGATAAGTGGAATACATGGAGGTGTATGTCTTCAACATTTCCTAATACATAAGGATGTGATGTTGTTGAGACACAACTGCCTAGTTTGGCTAGAGGCTAGAAGAGGTTATTAGGATAACCCTAAGTTTGAGAAAAGAGATATGTTTGGATAACACTCAGATGTAACAAAATCTATTGATCAATTTAGTGGTTTGCCAGCCTTGGCCTTGATGCGGTAAAAGGATGGTTGTAGAACTTCGTAAGCACTTCTTTAGAAAGGAAGGTGATGAAATCTGACTAGAGTGGTTTAGGGATTCTGAGGAATCGATCTTGAGGAATCATGACATACAGGAAATCATGATTGAAGATCACCATACACTGTGGTACTACAAAGATAGTAAGTGACAGTAGTACTTTGGATGCCTAAGATGAAGTTGCATGTGGTATGTTGCCATGCATGACAGGAGGTGAAGGACGAACACCAATAACCCAGTGTATTGATATAGAGGATAAAGAGTTCCCGAGAGAGGAATGGGAGTTGATCACTATGGATGTTGTGATAAGTCTCCCCTAGACCAAGGAAGGTCAAGATGTAATAGGGGTTATGGTAGATCGTCTTACCTAGATGACTTAAGAAAGAAAGGATACTATCGAGAGATGGATCTAGTTGAACTACATATGAGAAAGAGATGGTTCAACTACATCATGATGTGAGTTCAAAAGGTCTTGAGTATAACCTAAAGATTCACTTCCATGCTGTGGAAGTGGATACAAGAAGAACTCGATGTTAGTATAGTTTATCACCCCTAACTAATGGTTAATGTAATCCAGACTAGAGGGTCTGATGAGAGCATGTGTGCTCATTCAGGGTGGTACATGGAGACAATTCTTGTCCTATGTAAGATGTGATGATAACCACCATAGCTAGTATCAGGATATAAAAAAACTCTGTAAGGGAGGTTTTTTCGGTTACCACTTCATTAAGATGATGTTGGTGAAGGGACCTCGTGAAGGCCTGAAAAGGACCACAGTGAGTGCAGATGAAGTCACTTTGATCGTATGATGACTGAAAGGAGCCCAAGGATGACATGATTCGAAAGCTAATGCAAAGTAGACTGACATGCAATTCACTATGGGGGAATATGTGACATGAAAATCTGACCCCTCTAAGTTATAGCTAAGAGAGCTGAGTCCCCGATGCATGGGTTCTTTTGAGATGGTTTGGTCGAGAAGGTTAAGTTTTACCTTACCCTTCAGGATAAAGTAATGGGTTATGAGTTCCAGGTGTCCAATTTTGAGCACTATGTGAGGTACCCAGGCCAGGTGCTGAGCAATGAACCTAGTGGGCCCCAAGGGAGGCTGAAATGACCTGAGTCACCTGTGAGGTTTATAGATGCCAAGGTGAAAGAACTCATAGAAAAGATTATGTGATGATAAAGGTTCTTTGAAAGCTCCATGGATGGGGCAAAGCCACATAGGGGCCAATGATAGACATGTAAAAGTCTTATCCTGAATTGTTTGTTTGCTTGATGGAATTTTGAGGACAAAAGTCCTATAAGAGGGGAAGGATGTTACAACCCCAATTTTGGGTTCATTTGGTGAGAAATGTAATTTCTCATATTAAAGATATTTGAACAAATAATGGTATAATAGATTTCGTTTTCAATAGCCTTGATGGTTGTATTATGGGCTTTATTGGCTATTGGGCCCAATAACAAGGAAAAGACAAAAGGAAATCCATTATTAAAAAGAAATGAAGAAAAGAAAAATGTAGAAACCTCTAGAAGGTAAAAGAATTTAATCCAAAGGTGGATTTCATGCCTCTTGGGTTCCTTGGGTTCCATGGAGTCCAAAGTTGCAAAGAGAATGCAATAAGAAAAGAAAAGATCAATTAAATATTTCTTTATTAAGAAAGAAAATGAAAACAATGATAAAATATGGGAAATAAGTGAAAAGAGGTATAATTGAGTTATTTTTGGTGGATTTTTGTATCCATGAGGTTTCTAATGTTAAAAGGAATTCCAATAAGGAAAATAAAAAGAGAGATAAAGTGAAATCCTCAAAAAGAGATATTTTAATAAAGAAATAAGAAGATAATGCAAGATAAAGAGAGAAGTGAGGGTAAGGTCATAATGAGAAATATTTCGAACCCCACTTGTTTTCTTGGATTGCAAGGAATAGAAATAATGCAAATAAGAAAGAGAAAATAACCATTTAATGGATTTGATTAATGAGTAACTTGCCTATGAAGAAATTGTTCTTTTCTTTTGGAATTTCAGACTCAAACTTGACATACAAGTGGATAAAGGCAAGAGAGAGAAACCCTTAAAATTTGGTTAGAAAATAGTGCATGGTTTCCAAGTTATGCAATTTACAAAATATCCTAAAGTGTGGACATTAATCGCATAATAATCATGTGTCACGATTTATCTGGGATTAGATCCCGATTTTCTTGATTTTCGGGTTAAGCACGACTGTTGGATCAGTGATCCAATGGTTGGGAGTGAATCCTAGTCTCGCAGGGACTTGCTTGAACAGAGTCCACCTGCTAGATCTTTGATCAAAAGATTTCTCGAATAGGAAAGGAAATTTTGGAGCGAGAAGAGCTCCATTAGCTTCGGGAGGCTGTTCTGAAGCCATCAAAGCCTATTTGTGGGAAGGTTCGTTGACAAACGAGGGAGTACCCAAATCACCTGAACTCTATAGCTGACCCTATTTATGGGGGGGACACTATGTGGTACAAGTACATCCACAAGCTACTGTCACGCAACTGGGAAGAGAAGGCGAACTCGTAGACACCTTCAATTCAAGAAAACGTCCTGATATGCACCCCTGTCCTGGCTTTGTGCCTCGTCGGAGAAGAGGTGCTCCACCCCGATGACTCAGGTGAGCCCCAAAGCAATTGAGGCATTTAAAGAATTTGGAGGAACGAGACAAAGGTAAAGCCTCCCCTATCGTGCGCCCAAGAGGAGTGAAACGCGGAGTCAACTTCGCATTTAACCACCGGCTTGTGGGAAGAAGGGACCTGAGGTTGAAGACAATAGAGGGGGAAAGTACATCCCTACCCCCACATCTCTTTTGTAAGGAGTAGTCCTTTAAGGTAATTTTGCAGCCCCTTCCTGTTAAACGAGTGCATTGTCCGCTAGCTCAGTTTTAATTTCGATAAATCGACGTGGCTGATTCTGATTGGTTGAAAAAAAGGGTTATCTTGTAAAATGCGTAACTAATTGTAGAAATATTGACGATGATGATCCAAATACGACAATTGATCCTCAGAACGAGAGGAATATGAATAAATTATATTTTTAGCTTAATTATGCTTGCAATACATAAATGATGTAAAGATGCTATCATTAATGGTTTAATTGATGAAAAACCCTAATCTTTGATGATTAATGAATTAGGAAGGGTTATATTGATGTTTAAAGTTGATATTAACCTATTGATTACAAAAATACACATTAGATCTAAAATGATGAACCTTATGTGTAATTTGATTAATTTAGGGTTCCATGTGCATAAATATGCTTTAATGGGCCTCGAAACCCTAATGTTAGTTTTTGTAACTCTTAATAGCTTGAATTGTTCAAATTTGTTAATAAAGCTAAGACATGATGATTCTAAGATATTTTGAGTATAAAGGTTCCTAATTGTGAACAAAAAACCCTTAATGTGGAAATTAGGGTTTTCTAATGGTTAAAGGTGGAATTAGTAATAAATAGAGATAAGTTGCTAATCTGGAAAGAACTTAAGATGATAATTGGGCCTAACGGTCTTGTCATGAATTAAAAAGGATAAAAATGGTAGCTTTAATGTAAAATAGGCTTAATGGACATTTAATTGTGCCTTTAATTTGAAATTATGGTTATATGCTGTTGAAAGGAAACCTTAATATCTTTCGTGAAGAACAGATGAGATAATTACGGTTTGAGAGAAATTGTATAAAATTAGGGTTTAAAATAATAAAAATGAAGTGGAACCCTAGTTGCAAAGGAAACCCTAAAAGTGGACTAGAAACCCTAGGAAGCGAGCTAGGTTTAATATATCTTGATGACATGAGTAATAAAAGCGAATTGTATGATTATTTCAGGATCTTGTTGTATGTGCTTGCTTGCTTGGATTTCTTACTTGCATGGAATATTTCTGTCTCTAATCAGCCTGAAAGGTATGTAGTTACGCTTATGGTTAATCGCTTTAGTTTCATGGCAATTTCTGAATGTTTTTATCAGTTGCTTGAAAATAACTACTTGGATGACTTTTATTTCATGCAACTATAAAGTGACTATGATTATCACCATAAATGTGCATACATGACTGGCTCAGATCCTAATCCTCCTCTATCTCTTTTCAAAGGATAAAAAGGGTAACCTAGAGTAAGGTCTAGTCTATCATGAGTTAGAAATTGGGCTACCCACGTGTAGTGCCATGAGACTCTTTAGCACACCATGAGTTAAGGACTGGGCTACCTACGGGTAGTGCCATATGACTCAACCCTCTCAACCCTTGAAATTGATTCAACTGTTAGGTAGGATCATGAGGGGTTTAATGGGGATCTACCATAAGGAAGGTAGCATCCAGGTCCACTGCAGGGACAGCGCAGAGGCTAGGGTGTGTAGGGATTCAGCAGTTGTGCTAAAAATGTAAAGTTGTTTGTTTACATCATAATTGACTGCAATATGTTGTTATCAGAGTTGCATGATTATTGTTTCCCCCACATACCAGCTTTGTGCTGATCGACATTTTGTTTGTCAGAATTTTAGGTACAATTGAAAAGATCAAACAGTAAAGTGGCATATGTGGAATTAAATGAGAATTAAAGTGTAAAGGAGGATTAGTTAGAATAGACTCTGGATGTGGATAGAAGTAGATATCCAAGTTTTTGAAAAAGGTATGCAAAGTTTAATTTTATTATAGCCTTTCAGTTTAGTTTAGTAGAATTTGATAATTATTATTGATTATTTATCGAAACTTTGATCCGAAAAGTGGGATAACGACTCTGACCTCTTGGTCTCCCTTAATTGGGGGTTACTGGGAAGCAGGGTCATTACAGATTGGTCAAGACCAAAGTTGAGAGGATCTCGAGTGAAATTCATATGAAGATTTCACTTGATCATGACATGCACAAAATCAATATAAATCTAGTAAATAATCTTGATAATTGAATCAGTTAAGAATCTTGTAATTTGTGAGATTTAAGAGATGAAAACAAAAGTATTTAATCAATTTGGTCTAAAATAGGCGACTGTAAATCAGGATGAATATGCCTTCATCAAAACATCCCGAACTTAAACATTGCTCATCCTCGAGTAACACAAAATCTGAAACTGTCACCAAAAGAATACTTTCTAATCATGTGATTGCCTCCTCTTCACATCACAATTATATCTCTACTCAATATGACTAAGCATCTCAACATCCTGAGACTACTAAACACATCTTACCATATCTTCCTTCCTGAGTTCACTTTCCAATATCACTTCCTCCTCACTTTTTCTAACAACAAGCATGTCAAAGAGTTTTATAAGAGTCCAGAGATACCCACAGAACAAAAAGTATGCATCTGATCTGACACTGGTGTTTTTCAGTATTGTGGAGGCATTCATTGTACCAATAGGTAGAAAAGGAGTGAAGGGTGGTATGGAAGGAAGAAATAAATATCTCCTCTATTTGACTCGAGATTTTTATTATATTATTTGCAATTTCATTGATTGCATTTTTTTGTGCGAATCTCTTCTCTATTCGACTCGAGATTGTATTTCTTTTTGTGTGTGCTTTGGCATCTTTTCTCGGTGGTACACCCCTATTATTTTGCAAGGGGTATGGAGGAAGCAGATATAGAGGGAAGTGGTGTGCAACCCCGAACTTAGGGTTTGGCACTATTTTGGCTATTTTTGTTTCTTTTTGATGGACGGAGGGGTATAAATTTGATGGAAGAAGTGTAGAAGAGAGTTCAGATCAGAATGCAACTTGATTTATAATTTAGTGAACTCGATTGTTCTCCTTATCGTACTCTTCTCAAATAATGAATTGTTGAGGATCCGGTGGAGATTCCATGTTATTGTTCCACTAATCAGTTAGGAAGCACGATATGTTTGATCCCTATCAATTCAACAGACACTTGTCATTTTTGCATAAGTATCATGATGTTAGGAATCATAAGCCTCTCATGATGATTTCAATCAAAAGGCTAGTTTCAAAAGGTGGTCCTTTTGATGATTTGCTTCGAATAAGGAGGGCATAATGATTCAAAATGCATAGCAGTCAAGACTTTATCAAGTATCTGTTCAAATTTGTGAAAAACTTTAAAAAATTTAAAAATTTTGAATATTTTGGTCAAAAATGTGTCGGTGAAATCTTTATGAGATAGATGGGTGTAGGTGGAAGGTAAGGTACGTACCACCCACCCTCCACCCCAAACATAGAATTTTGCTCGTCCCGAGCAAACTCTAAATCTGAGATGGAGGGGATAATTCATGCCAGTAATACCACCCAATGTGGTTGCATTCTAATCAGCGCGTATCCTCTATCTAAAAATCTTCAAAATAAAGATTAATAAAAACTTAAAATAGCATCTAGCGATGCAATTTTTATTCAATGAAAAATTATCTAAAAAGTAAAAACAAAATTAATAAAAATTTCTAATTCAAAATTAAAACTAAATATGAATTTATTTATCGGGTTGCCTCCCGAAAAGCGCCTTTGTGTTACGTCGATGGCTCGACGTGGATATTGTCACCATGGTGGTGCTCTAAGTGGGGCTTGGGATGGATTGTCGTATTCTTTTGGTGGTTTCTTTCTCAACAATTCATTTACTCTTGCTTTGATTTGAGCCTCTTGTATTCTTCCCCAAACAGTGTGAGCAACATCAGAACACAAATTGTGGTGAGTCTGCATGACATCATTGCTGAAGTAGTGTTGTTGAGGCTCAGAAAGAAAGTTCATTTGTTAATGCACTGTCCCCTCTTCATAGAAATTTTGATCACAAATATCCATCAGATATGGATCTCGGGGGTGATCTTGGTAGAAATTGCAACCCAGATCTTGTTGTGGCGAAAAAAATGAAACTAGTATTCTCCGCTTGTTGGGTTACCGGTGCATCCCAGAGGATAGATGTTTGAGGGGGCTCATTGATAGCTAAAGAATTACCAAAATGTGTAACCACAGGGTTGGGAGGACACTACTCCACAATTTGTGGTGTTTCTTTCATTTCTACAAACACTAGTTCACTGTCAGCTTTCTCTTCCTCATGTTCTTTTTCTGAAAGAGCATCAAATTTTGAAGAAAGGCATTGCCTCTACCTCTGAGTGAATTGATTAACACAGTCGACAAAATATGCCTCTTCTTCTTGAGTGCACTCCTTAGCACTTTTTGTTTCATAAAAATCAAAACATTTGTTTCCTACTCTTAGGGTCAAAATTCTAGCTTCAACATCTATAAGAGCTCTGACGGTTGAGAGAAAAGGCCTTCCAAAAAGGACGGGCTATCGTGAATTTTCCCTGATGTCCATAACTACAAAATCACATGGGAAATATAGATCTTCAAGCCTTATAGGGATATCTTCTATGATACCAATTGGTTTGCTTATTGAGGAATCAGCAAGCTCAATGGACATTCTGGTGGGTGAGAAGTTGGTGAGGCTCAGTTTGTTGCATAGGCTGAGAGGAATGATAGAGATGCTAGCTCTGAGATCGGCTAAACCTGGTCGGTTGATAGCATTGCTTATTGAGAAGTTAATTCAAAAGGTTCTTGGGTCCTTCTGTTTGCGAGGCATCTTATCCATCACTAGGTCAGATGATGTTCCTGCCAGTTTCACTATCTAGTGATCTTCAGTTTTGTGCTTGCGACTAAGAAGGAGTTTGAAGAACTTTGGCCATTGGGGCATTTCAGTCATGGCATCTAAGAGAGGAATACTGACATATAATTTTCTCATAATTTCCTTGAATTTGTTGAATCTAGTATCAAGCTGGGTGAAATTCAGTCGATTTGGGAATGGCACACATGGTTTATAAACTGAGACAACTGCCTCAGGCGAATCTTTCGAATCAATGACAATATGTTCCGTAGAACTTGCTTTATTTATCATATCATTCTGATTTGCTACTGCACTACGCTCATCACTTTGGGCATTTGTCATGGTGATAGGAATCGTGGGTTCCGATAAGACACCACCTAAACGAGTTGCCACAATCTTAAGTTGTTCCAAATGCCTTGGATTGTCCTCTGGTTGCCCAGCTAAAACTCCAGTAGGAAGCTTCAGACTAGCTGCAAGTTGAGCTAGCTGAGATTCAATAGCCTTCTGATGGGCTTGCTGTGACTGAAACATCCTTTCAATTGCCATTAGTTTGTCATCTCGAGAGATGGGACTAGCTTGTTGTTGATAAGGGACCTGGTTTGGATCTTGGAATTGATTCATATTCTAGAAATTATTCCTGAAGTTACCTTGGCTTCCAAAATTCTATTGTTGGTTGTTTGAACTAAATTGATGCGAGTTTACTGCTCCAAAAGGATTTCCATATTGAGAATCGGGATGGTTCCTATTTTGATTTGGATTGTAATAACCTTTACCAGGGATAGTGTCTACAACATTCAGACTCTCCATCTGGCCATTATATCCTTGTCCACTGATTTTGCTTAGAGCGGATTCGTATAGAATATTACAGTACAAAGTAGAGTGGTCATTGCTCTTGCATGCTTCACAGAACAATGAAGTTGGCTTGACTTTCTCTAGTTGTTGAGGGGGTAAGCGTCCTCTTCCGTTTGCAGCAAGGGAAGTATCGATATGGTCTTGCTTGGCAACTAAGACTTTGAGGGATTTAATGATAGATTTGAACTCAGGAGTAGCTTCAACCATAGCTACTTTCAATACTCCTTTACCTATAGATCTACCCCAATTTGCTTGATTTTCAGCTCCAAGGGTGACAACCTTCCATGCACTATCATAACTTTGCCGCATGAAGTTTCCACCAGATGAGGAGTCTAAAAACCTTTTGATATCATTGTCCACACCCCTATAGAAGATTTCATTGAGTTGATTCTTAGGAATGCCATGGTTTGGACACTTGCGTAGAAGCTCTTTATATCTATCCCATGCTTCAACAAGGGTTTCTCTAGGGATTTGAGTGAAATTGTTATTCGGCCCCTAATTTCATAGGTTAGAGAAGGAGGGTAGAATTTTTCCAAAAAGACATTTTGAAATTGTTCCCAGGTGGTGATGGGTTCACTTTGCAAGAAGTTGTACCAACTTATGGCTCTATCAGCAAGGGAATGTTTGAAAAGTCAGAGTCGAATAACATCATTAGTGACTCCATTTTGCTTTGTCATAGCACATAGATCGATTAATCTAAGAAGATGTTATTGGCTATCTTCTCCTTGTTTACCATAGAATGGGTTGTTTTGGAGCAAGATGATCCAATGTGCTCGTATCTTAAAGTTGGGAGCATGGATGGGAGGAGGTTGGACTGGGTGATGGATACCAACAACTTTTTGGATAGAGAATTCTCTAAGGTCCTTCTACAGTTCTACTGCTGCTTGGGCTGCTAGGATTTCTTCTTGAACTACAGCTCTGGCTTCTTGCATGAACCTTTCTCTTTGTACAGTGAGGGTTAATCTTCGGATCAAAGATGGTAGTGAGTCAGGGACTGTTCAGGCGGTGCATGCACTAGTCTTGAGGGTACCTAAAATGGGAAGATCTTTCTGAAGTAAGGATGATGGAATAGAAATGAATTCAAGTAGATGATCAATTGTATCAAAAGGAAAAGTAAAATCCTATATCCGCCTTAAAAGAACTAGATCTTACTAACTGATTCTGGTGTCCCCAACAATGGGGCCAGAATTTGACATGGTAAATTTTATCACACTAACAAACTCACTCGGGGTTGAGATCCCCGAGTTTTTACCAAAACCTAGTGCAATAATACCACCCGCAAGAAGACGAGTCTTATCACAGTATACTTAAGGATCAAATCCCAAAGGACAACATTTTTATGAATCTTTTTCAGTCGAATCTAGCTCAAGACTAATATTTAAAACGATTGATTGGTTTGTGTTTAATTAAACTAAATGCAGGAAAGTAAAGAGAAGAATTAAAGTTGGATCTAGATTAAGTCTATGGGATCGCTGGGATGGTCTCGGGTTTCACCACCACTGCACATGCAAACACATCCAAACATCAAACATCCAGGCAAGATATAACTATTCAAATGGAGCTATTGTGAACCCTCTGTGAGGATAGGCTCACGTAAGCTTCACCTTAGGCATTATATTTCTTGTCACCCTTCAAATCACTCACTTACAGCTCCAAAGATACAACATCCAACTAAGGCTGAGGGTCCCCCATGAGGGTAGGCACACAGAAGCGTCACCATAGGTTAGATGGCTCGTCCCCTCACAGATCATACACATACGATCTCAAGGAACCCTATCAGATGGACTCATCAAGGGGTCAATCGTGCAAACCAACAAGCAAGCTGGAAATTGATCTACAAGAAAACATTGATGATTTACACAGACGATACAAAATCCAATTGAAGTTGCAGACCCCCCGTGAGGGTAGGCACACAGAAGCGTCGCCGTGGGCTAGATGGCTCATCCCCTCATGGATCATGCACTTACTACCTCAAAGAATCCTATCCTATTTCTAGTCAAGGAGTCAACTTCATAAATCACCATTCTACCCAACATGTAGAAATTCTCACAACATAGGGAAGAACAAGATGAATGCATGTAAGTAATCAAACTACAAGAATGAACGATTAACAACGAAATGAAAAGTTATATACATAGCCATGGAAATTGTAAAGACATGAAAGCATGGGCAACGAGGCTAGTCCCCGCACCCCAGCAAAAAGGTACTACTCGCTCATGATGCGAGAGACAAGAAGAATAAGAAGAGAGAGGGAAGATTCTGCCATGAGCATGATGAAGAAGGGGGTCGCAGCTTGGTGAAGATGATGTGGTATTCTACATCACATCAGGGCTGATATGGACGAGGAGGAAGAACCACCAAGACAGGCCGAGCATATCTTCTTTTCCACCTTCCTTCTTGACTTGGCCTCCTCGCTCATAGTAGGAGGAGCAGGTGAAGTGGCGTTGGCGTGGATGAAGTGGACGATGGGCAGATGCGCAAGCCTACCACTAAGCTTGGCCATGTAGAACGTCCTCCACCAGGGGTCGAGTGTTTATTAGGCACTGCCTGGTGATGGAGTGGATGAAGAGCAGATACGTAGGTGGAAAATTCACCTAGGGGTCGAGTGCTTCTTAGGCACAACCTGGCGGTGGAATTATGGCTACGAATTAGAGGGAGAAGGGGTCGATCTTGCAAGAAGCAGCCTGGCGAAGTCCCAGATCCAATTCCAAAATGAGGACCTGATGGAGTTTTGCAACGCCACTAAAAATCCTAGAGATGATGAATCCCTAGGTTTAGCCTTGCTTATATTATGGTAAGATCTCCACCCGCATGTGCTAAGACACACGAAAGTCTTATCGTAATATAGTTTAAGGGTTGAATCCTCGAGACAACGGTCTTGCTTAGAGTTAAACAAGATGGAAAACGTTTTAGTCGCACTTAACTACTTAACGATTGATATTTAAAACGAGAGTTTGATTCGGTTGGTTAAACTAGAAACAAGGAAAGTAAAAGCAGGAAAGTAGAAGCTAAGGTTGTAGACAATGATTAAAAACCACTAGGATGTTGCCGGGTTTCACACCACTACACATGGATCATAAACATGCAATATAATAAAACAACCTGCAAAGAGAATCTGATTAGCTAGTATCTTTGTAGATTTAGTTTCCATTCAGATAACTAACTACGAGGAGTGTGGAGTATTGCAATGCCATCCATCCCTAACGAATGGTCACTTGCTTTGCATTACTCCTTCATGAAGTGTGTTCCTCGAACTTACCAAGGTTGCACTTCCATACGTCAACTGATTCCATTTCATAGTATGAAAGTGCAACGATGGGAATGAGTTTACTCCACTCATGAAAGCACCCCTAGATACCGAAACAGATATATGGTGACTACATTCATATAGAACCAACATTCAATTGATATTCAGATCTAAAGGTACAAACATATACAATTCATACCAAAAGACAATAGATAACACAAGTTGATGATCAAGCAACAAGCATTCATTAAACAATTGATGTTGAGCCAAGAAGAGAAGTATATCTATTGCAAAAAGTTGAATTACATAGCATGGAATGAAAACATGGGTAGCGGGGCTACTCCCCGCACCCTAGTGAATGAGACTACTCGCTCATCTCAAGAACAAAGAAGGAGGCGAGAAGAGAGAGAAAGAATGTCATCTCCACGGAGGAGGGAAGGTTGAACCCCTGGTGGAGAGAGAGAGCAACGATCTTCACACTTCGTGGCTGCTTTGATGATGGATCTTCTCTTCCCACCTTCTTTGTTGATGAGAGAGAAGGTAGCTTGATGATGGGACGTGGATCTCAGACCGGCAGCCTTGGGGCGATGGATGAAGGATGGAATTGCTCTAGAACTGGAGAGGCAGCCTTTGGGCGTCTGAGATATCCTTCCCTGAAGTGACCCTTGAGGTCTTATTTATAGGCTCAAGTTGAGCCCAAACGGTCTTGAGACCGTTTGGGGGTCTCAAACCATTTGCCTTTATGCGGTCTCTGAGATCGTATGGCCTTCACACGGTCTTGGGACCGTGTGACCTTCATACGGTCTTGAGACCGTATGGTCTTCATACGGTCTTGGGACCGAGTGACCTTCACACGGTCTTGGGACCGTGTGGTCTTCTCACGGTCTTGGGACCGTATGATCTTCTCACGGTCTTGGGACTGTGTGACTTTCTCACGGTCTTGGGACCGTGTGACCTTCTCGCGGTCTTGGGACCGTGTGACCTTCTCACGGTCTTGGGACCGTGTGACCTTCTCACGGTCTTGGGACCGTGTGACCTTCTCACGGTCTTGGGACCGTGTGACCTTCTCACGGTCTTGGGACCGTTTGGAGTCTTTGTAATTTTTATTTATGTTTTCTGTAATGATAAAGAAGAAAAGTTAGTTTATTGGTATATCCGCAATAAAGTGAAAAGTTAATGATTTTATCTAATTTATCTAAGAAAGAGTATGGAAAATAAAAGATAACTAATAAGACAACGTCACAAAATGGGAGGTTATCACCCCCCCTAACTTAGAGTCTAGCTTGTCCTCAAGTTAGATAGAGCTAAGGCATGTAGTGGCGAGGCGATTTTATTTAATTAGGGTTTCCATACTCTTGCTTCAATTCTAGATCATAGGTCTACTGAGGTCTTATTAGGGCTTCTGCTTACACTAACTCTTTCGAGTATCAAGAGTTGCACGGATCTCAGGTTCCTTTCATATCGTGAGTCTCGCATTGGGACCACCTTTCTTATTATGTGCACGTCATCGACTCTAATTAGTTTTATACTTCTTTTGAGAAACCTACCGGTAGCTTGAGTGGGTATGAGGGCTGGCTTAAAAGGCTTATTGTGTAACTCCCCCTTCAAGTGGGGAAGGGTTTATCTATGCTTTTTAGAGACTCACTACCAGGCACGACACATCTGCCTTCATGAGGGCAGCTGAATGTACCGGCTGGGTGAGCTCTTTTATCAGCCTTTTCATATATTTGGAGACCTTAGGATCTCATTACCGGGCGCGACACATCTGCCTTCATGAGGGCAGCTGTATGTACCGGCCGGGTGAGATCTTTGTTGGCTCTTCATATAGGTCCTTATGCGTGGCACAACTCTCATGTTTTTATTCAACACTCTGGCTTTTATTCGAAACTCACGGGCTTAGGAAGTGGGTTTTGTTAGGGTTTTTGATTGGGCGGCCAAGCCTCTTTTATTGAAAGAAGAAAACTGTTCTTAGGGTTCCTGACATGCACTTATTTTTAATTGGTGGTCCGCTCGCGAGATTTCTTGATTTTGGATTTCCCTGATTTCCCTCTTGACTTTGAGAGTTTTTGGTTTGCTTTGGCCCTGAAGTTGACCTGTGAAGAGTCTGAGATAGAATTGAAGTAAAAACATAAAAACCAATAGTGAATGTAATATAAATTCGCCATTCATTCTTGTATGCTAATGTTGTTATTTATTCTTGAGGACTACTTTATCTCTAACTTAGCTGGGGTGATTCTTTCCAGGATGAAAGTTATACTTAAGAGTTATTTTATTGAAGAAATTACTGGAAAAAGTCTAAATATGAACAGAAAGTTTGAAAATGATGTGCGGGAAAAATTGAGTTAGAAGAGTTGGAGAAGGATGATACCTCGCCCTTGTCCAGTGCACTCCCCCCCTAACTTATCACGCACTCTATCCACAGAGTATCAAAGTGATAGGTTGAGAAATGCATGGACAAGGGCACTAGGCTTCTGTTAATCCTTTATTTGCCCCATGATTTCTGAGTAAGTTCGCTGCGAGCTTTCCACGTAGTGCATGGTAGTCCACTTCTGCCATGTCCTCTATAGGCTTGTGAAGGGCTACAATTGTATACATCCAGAAGAGGACGTGGAAGCCGCAGTCGTTGGATTCTCTAATTTGCTGGGGGCACCTGTGGCAGAAGGCTGGTGGATTGAAGTGGTCATTGTCATATGCCTGCGTGTGCTGACCCAAAAGATCGTGTAATTTGTCGGCACACTCCTTTGACACCTCTTCCGTTGGTGTCATTGGAGTTGTAGTATATTCTTTCAGGTTTGGATCATACTGGCTGTCGGAACTGTTGTAGATTATTGTTGTTCCTTCGTGAAGATTAGTTGCCAGTAACATCCAGTGCTCGTGATGAAGGAAAGGTAGCATGATGAACTTTGGAGTTGTATGCTGGAGATAAGAGATGAGTGTCTCCTTTGTTCCGAAGTTCTTCAGCCCTAAAAGATCATCCTTCATGTAAGCAGACACCATATAGACCGTGCGGTGATTCCGTGCGAGTAAGTATTGATATGCAGTCATTACACTTACATACATGGAACCTTTGAACTGTAAAGTTTCACGGAGGGCATCTGCCATAACCAAGATATCCCCGTCAATGTATACAAGCTCGTCCTTTTCGGCATACAGCCGTGACATGATCAGTCGGAGCTCATTGTCTGAAAGATTTTTGCAAGCTTCCTGATCAAAATTTGGAAATGACAGTTCAATGGCAGATGGGGGTACCATATGTGGTGAGGGTCGCTTGATGGTTACCCCGGATATCAGATCAATATCACCTTTATCTGGAGCCAGGTCAAAGATGTTAGGGTTCCATTGACTTTGCTTGGTGACTTTGGTTGGCAGTTTTTCTTTTGTCAACTCCGCTAGAGTTTGTCTAAATGGTCTCCTCTGCGGACGTTGGATGGATGAAAAAAGATAACGAGGGACGTCATCTGGCGCCATAGTAGGGTCGTTGAAGAACCTTCTGTCGCAGATAAGCTCCATGGCGTAACATCCTCGCAAGGAGTGGAAATCTTCGTTAATGAGCTCGGTGAATGGGACTTGCTGGTTTAGCGCTAAAATGTGTCGTATAACATAAAAAGCGCTGTCCCTGGAACCTTCGGCTGCTTGGACTTGTGGGTGGATTATTCGAAACCAGGGAGAACTCCAATTTTGGTAGAGAGAAGGGCACGCAGCCCATATGAGTTTTAGAAGCCGAAAAGGGATGCATCTTGCCTCCCCGGCTTCAATTCCAATGAAGTTAACTATCCCAGCTTTTAAATCACTGGCACAGAAATTCTACACCTTGGCGTCGCGGGCGATGGTGTCCACAATCATAAGCAGCCAGTGGCTACAAACTTGGAAAGGCACGGTTATGTATCTAGCGTTCCTTGCGACCCCCCTGTGCAACCTTGTAATAGATTTGTGTTGTAGTTCTTTGTACAGTAAGCACAACCCCAGCGTGGGTGAGGCGTTGAGAACTGGTTACTGTCGCTTAGAGCTTTTGTAGATCTCAATAGAGTTGGTAAGGAGAGTACGGAACATCGCCATCTTCACCGGTGACTGGGATTGAAGGATGGAGCGGAAATCTTCACGAGTCAGGTTGCGTTTAGTCTTCGTGTTTTTGTATAAAACATCCCCCCCTTCTTTGGAATCATCTATTATAGTGTTTAGGATGAAGATATCCTGCGCGTCTAGGGTAGAGATGGCTGCCATGTCTAAATCATGCATTTTGTTAGGTAGAGGTGGCGGCGGGGGTAGTTCTTGCGGTGTGGGGGAAGAAGGCTGTTCTAAGTTGTCCATGTAATTCTGCAGATCGTCATCTCTGTCAGAGTCAGAAGGAGTATCTAGTTCATCATCAGTGTCTAGGCATACTCTTTCTGATTCTTCCTGTTCAGGCACTGAAGGTTCACGTGCAGAGAGTTGGTGAGTGGCTGGTATACTGCTGCTGGTTCCTAGAATACATTGTTCGAACTCAGCAAAAGCCACTTCTTTCGCAGCCTCCCCTAAAGATCCCGTGGAGAAGTTGAGAAATTGGTCCCCGAAATATATTTTGATGTTGTCCGTGTGAGCAGGAGATTTGGGATCTTTATCACCATCTTGGTGATCTTTCTGGTGTTTTGGTTCTGTTCCTTGGCTGGGGCCCACCCCTGCATCATCTGGATTATCGGAGTCATCAGCTGAGGAGGTATTGTTGTTTGAGTCAGCAGAGGAATCAGAATCGTCATCATCATCGTCATCATCTTCATCTTCTGCTGATTTATCAGTTTTTTTCTTATGTGCTTTCTTCTTGCATAGACGATGGATGGATTGGAGCTCGTCGTATGCCACTTGCACGTTCTCGTGTGTTTCGAGCAGTGCTTCGTGGGTTTCTTTTAAATCAGAGTAACGTTCTTCGACTGAGAGGAGTCGTGCTTTGAGGTCAGTTACTTGAGCTCTTAGTTGAATAAGCTCGTTGTTTGACAACTCCTCCTGGCGGTTATGTAGCTGTGCGAGGGTGGTGTTGATGTCATCCAAGCGCGTGCTGAAAGCTTGCTGTTGCTGCTTGAGCTCGCGGAGGGTCTCTGGCAGAGGTTGAGTCTGCATAGAGATCCTATCAACCTGCTTTGCCAGCGCTTCATGCTGGCGTTGTACTCCATGGATCCAGTCGGGCAAGTTTTTACAGCGGTCGTCGATGTGGTTGACTTGCTTGGCCACTGAATCTTGTCGTTGTTGGATTCCTTGGAGGATGCTTGGCATGGCGCGGTTCTGCTTGTCAATCTGGGTGACCTGTTGTGTTTGACCCTGCACACAAGAAAAAATAGAATTTAAAATGTTAGAGGGGTCGGTGAGGAGGTTTTGGATGGTGTCAAATTGACGTCTAAATTCCTCACCGACGTTAGTAAAAGGAACCCCAGTAAAGGAAGAGTGAGGTGGCTGGGGTCGGGGTGGAATGGTAGTGTCATGCGGAAAAGACACTGTTGATGGACCCGCGAACTACGTGGTGACTGTGGATGGGGTCACCAGCGATGTCGGGGTGGTGGTGGGTGGAAAAGGTGGTGTCATACCCGGAGAGAGAAATGGATCTGGGAATGTTGATGGAAATTCAGTGGATGTGAAGGAGGTAAATGCGGGCATTGTAGTGGAGAATGGGGTGCCCGAAGTGAAGGAGGGTGGGGGTGGTGGAATGGTTGTGGAGAAGGGTGGTGTAGTGAGAAGTGGTGTGGAGGATGATGGAAGAGTGGTTGATGGTGGTGGGGTAGTAGATATTGGGGTGGTGGATGGTGGAGAGGTGGTAGTGAGCTCAGCATTTAGACTCATTATAAAAGAGTCTAGTGATGAGGTTGTAATATGATCCTCTGGAAGGGGGGGCTCAGGTTCGGGGTGAGGTTTTGATGTTGGTGTCCCCGACAACTCATGCGCCTTCACAAGCCTTCTGGAAGGTCGTTTGACTGGAATTTTTGTTATGTTAGCTGTCGGGGCATTTATGCTGAGCTCTGCCTGCCCTGTTGTTTCTTTCTTCTCTGTGTCTTTGACTGAGGTTATGAGTTTGGCGATCTCGTTGTCTGAGAATAGGAGCTTGTCCTTGTCATAGTCAGCAAGCTCTAGAAGTGGGAGCAGGGTTCTGGAGGATTTTGTTGTGGGGCAGAACACGTAGTGCAGCTTTGCATCCTTTTCTTTTATGATATAGGAGTTCTTTAATGTTTGTTCGTTGATAAGGATGTCACCCTTTATTGGGTTGCATTTGGGTAGAAGTCTATCCATCTTAAGATATTTGGTGATGGATGTGATATGACCACCCGTGCAAATTTCTTTTCCGAGGGCGAAAGCTGATAGCTTGAAGAGCATAAGTCGTCCAATGTTAACTGGAATTCCATTTAGGACGGACCAGAGAACATAGAGATCAGATATGAGTACAGATCCTCCTTCTGATATGGGGAAGAGTGTGCCAATGATGATTTTGTGAAGCGTGCGCACTAGGCCAGAATGAATGTTAGAGGCCTTGCTTGTCTTTGCATCAAAAGTTGGTAACCCCATTAGTGATTTCCAGAAGATATGTTTGTTGAACTTGGGGTGTTCTGTACCAGCGGCCTTTGCTTTCTTCAGTTGGTCTTGGTTATGGATAAATATTTCATTCAGAAGATTTTCAGTGATGACCACTTCATTGTTAAAGATTCTGGTGGTTATTCTACGGTCACCACCGTCCCTTTCTCTATCCTTGATGTCCACCGATTCTTTGTTAAAATAGGTGAAGAATTCTGTTGTTGGATCAATGTAGGGAATTTCGGATACAAAGCATAGCTTGGAGAGGTTGGAATTGTCAGGAAGAGTGAGGATTCTATTATAGATCCCCATCTTCATAAGTGTGCTTGGGAAGACATACTTTGTTGGTTTAAGAATTTGGCTGATGGAAGGGATGTTATGGAGATGAAGATTTTCAGGTGGTGGTGCTGTGGTGGTGATGGGATGGAAGATAGGGACGGTTATTATGGTAGGGGTGGTAGTGGTGGTGGTGGATGGTGGGATGTACCCTGTCGGGATTTGTTCCCTTGCAGAGGCAGGGTGAACTTGCTTCCTGGCTCTTTTCTTGGGTGCTGGTTCAGCTGTGGTTACTTGGGCCATTCTCTTCCCCTTAGACTTTGCAGTGGGTGATTCTTTCTCGGGGGAGGGCTCGTATTCTGAGGCCTCATCGAATGAAATTTCTTCGACTGCCTCCTCAGAAGGTTCTTCATCTAAGAATTGGTTGATGCGCTTTATATCCTTCATGACATCTTTCAGGTTCACCTGTGCTGGGACCTGTCCAATTTTCTTATAGTGGTCAACTATATTTTGAAGGTTCTTTCGTTCGGCTATTAATTCTTCTTTTGTCCAGAAGGTGGCATCAGCTGTTCCTTGCCTTGCAGGTGAAGTCATCCTGAAATTTTTGATAAGAAAAACAATGGTTAGAGTTCTTAAATTTGGAATTATAATAAAGTAATGTTATTGGAGTTTGGTTGAGTTCAAACGGTCTTGAGACCGAATGGTCTCAAACGGTCTTGAGACCGAAAGGGATCACACGGTCTAGAGACCGAATGATCTCAAACGGTCTTGAGACCTAATGATCTCAAACGGTCTTGAGACCGAATGGTCTCACATGGTCTTGAGACCGAAAGGGATCACACGGTCTGCAGACCGAATGATCTCAAATGGTCTTGAGACCGAATGATCTCAAACGGTCTTTAGACCGAATGATCTCAAATGGTCTTGAGACCGAATGATCTCAAACGGTCTTGAGATCGAAAGGGATCACACGGTCTTGAGACCAAAAGGAAGACGAACCGCGCGGGAGACGAACCGTGCGGCCGCTCGTCGGCAGGGAACAACGACGGCAACAACGGGAGAAAGCAGAGCCGCAAATTCGCAAACGAGGATCAGATGACGGAGCCGCAAATCCACGACCGCAAGGAGGTGGTGTAAAACGCTGAACTGATGGGTGGTCTACCTGTCTGTGAGGGCGGAGAGAAAGTGGAGCAGGAGCGCGAGAAGGCGCGGGGGCGACGACGGAGCCGGAAACTACAACGGGAAAGCTGAGTCGACGGTGAGGTAAAGAAACGTCGGTGGAGACGACGACAGCGTCAGAGGGGAAACGAGCGCGAGAATGAAGCTCTGGAATAAAATAGGGAGGTTCAAGAATTCGGTCTTCTAGAAGAGAGAACGTAGGCGAGGGGGAGTATATTTATAGGTTTTAGGGGGGGCGCCCCTTACCAAACGGTCTTGAGACCGTTTGGTCGCAAACGGTCTTGAGACTGTTTGGTCGCAAACGGTCTTGAGACCGTTTGGTCGCAAACGGTCTTGAGACCGTTTGGCCCCAAGATTATGTGGATTTTTATGTATTTTTAGATTAATGATGAAAGAGGTTTAAAACAAAATAAAAGGCTAAAAAATTAGAAAAGGTGATACTCAGGTCTTGGGTTGCCTCCCAAGCAGCGCTTTGGTTTAACGTCGCTGGCTCGACAAAATTCTGCTCCAGCTATGCTGATGTTATAGGATCTTGGATCTCTATAGTTTGTCTTGATAATTTGTCTGCTGGGGTGTAGTATTTCTTTAATCTATGACCATTGACGGTTCTTTCTCCCCCGTTATCATCAAGGATAATAACTGCTCCTGTCAGGTAAATATGTTTGATGGTGAAAGGCCCCGACCATTTTGTGCGCAGTTTCCCGGGAAACAATTTTAGTCTGGAGTTGAATAAGAGGACTTTATCTCCGACGAATATATCCTTTCTTTTTATGTGGCCATCGTGCCACATCTTGGTTTGTTATTTGTAAATTCTTGCATTGTGGTAGGCTGTCATTCGTAATTATTCTAGTTCTTGGAGCTGAAGTTGTCTTAATTCACCAGCGCCTTTGAGATCGAAGTTTAGTTGCTTAATGGCCCACCAAGCCTTATGCTCTAATTCAACTGGCAAATGGCAAGACTTCCCATACACTAATTGAAACGGTGTTGTTCCAATTGGTGTTTTGAAAGTTGTGCGGTAGGCCCATAGAGCATCAGATAGTTTGGTGGACCAATCGGTGCGGTGCCTATTGACAGTTTTTTCTAGGATGACTTTAATTTGCGTATTGGAGACTTCAACCTGTCCACATGTCTGTGGATGATACGGTGTGGAAACTTTATGGTTGACTTCATATCTTCTTAATAAGGCTTCAAAACTTCGTTCTAGAAAATGAGATCCTCCGTCGGATATTATTGTTCTTGGGACGCCAAATCTGGGAAATATTATCTCTTTAAACATCTTGATTATCGGTTTTGAATCACAAGAGTTGGTTGGTAGAGCTTCTACCCATTTTGAAATGTAATCCACATCAACCAAGATGTACATGAATCCGTACGATGGGGGGAAAGGCCCATGTAATCTATTCCCCATACATCGAAGAGTTCGATTTCTTGCCACATATTCAAAGGCATTTCATTTCGCTTAGTTATTCCTCCAGATAGTTGGCATTTGTCACATGATCGTACGTATTCATGTGCATCTTTTGCAATAGTTGGCCAATAAAAACCAGATTGCAGGACTTTGAGGGTTATTTTCTTGGAACTCATGTGGCCCCCAGTAGGTCCTGAGTGACAGTGCTCTAGAACAGAGGTGATTTACGTCTCCGGAATGCATCGACAAAAGAGTCCATCTGCGCATAAGTGGAATAGGTAGGGCTCGTCCCAGAAATACTTCTTAGCGTCATGAATGAATTTCTTTTTGTCATGGTAAGATGCAGACAGATGGATGATTCCTGTTGCCAAATAATTAACAATATCAGCATACCAAGGAAATCCAGTAGTAATCTTCATTAGTTGATCATCCAGTAAAGAGTCTCGAATGGGTATTTTATCAGAGTCTTTAGCTTCAATACGACTGATGTGATCCATGACGACATTTTCAACCCCACTTTTGTCTTTAATCTCTAAATCAAATTCTTGGAGCATCAATACCCATCTGATCAGTCGTGGTTTAGCATCTTGTTTTTGGACCAAGTATCGTATTGCAGAATGGTCAGTATATACTATGACTTTTGACCCGATTAGGTAAGATCGAAATTTCTCAAAAGCATAGATAACTGCCAGGAACTCTTTTTCGGTAGTAGTATAATTCTTCTGTGCCTCATCTAGCGTCTTGGAAGCGTAATATATGACGTAAGGCTTTTTGTCAATCCTTTGTCCAAGGAATGCCCCTATAGCATAATCACTAGCGTCACACATAATTTCAAACGGTTGTGACCAGTCAGGAGCTCTTAAAATAGGGGCAGAGATAAGGGCATTCTTCAGAGTTGTGAAGCTATTAATGCATTCTTGGTCAAATATAAAGTCTGCTTCCTTGGTCAGCAGGTGAGTCATTGGCTTTGCTATCTTTGAGAAATCTTTTATAAATCTTCTATAGAATCCTGCATGACCCAGGAATGCCCTGACTCCTCTGATGTCTTTAGGTGGAGTTAGCTTTGAGATGACATCGACCTTTGCTTTATCCACTTCAATCCCTTTTTCACTTACTCGATGTCCGAGGACCACACCTTCAGTCACCATAAAGTGACATTTTTCCCAATTCAAGATTAGGTTGGTGTCCTCACATCTTTACAGAACTTTTCCTAGATTGAGCAGACAGTTATCGAAGGAATCTCCATATACAGAAAAATCATCCATGAAGACTTCCATGATAGATTCTGTTAGTCCTGCAAAGATAGCAGTCATACATCTTTGGAAGGTTGCGGGTGCATTGCATAACTCGAAAGGCATCCTTCGAAAGGCATATGTTCCAAATGGACAGGTGAAAGTGGTTTTTTCTTGTTCTTCAGGATGGATAAGGATTTGGTAGAATCCTGAATATCCATCAAGGTAATAGAAAATTTTTTGGTCAGCGAGTCGTTCAAGGACTTCATCCAAGAAGGGCAAGGGAAAGTGATCTTTCCTTGTTGCTTTGTTAAGCTTTCTATAATCAATGCACATTCGCCACCCAGTTACGGTTCTAGTAGGTACCAGTTCATTCTTATCATTAAGAACAACAGTGGTCCCTCCCTTTTTTGGGACCACCTGCACGGGACTTACCCATTGAGAATCCGAGATTGGGTAGATGATACCAGCTTTTAGAAGTTTGAGAACCTCGAGGCGGACTACTTCCTTGAGATTAGGGTTCAACTTCCTTTGATGTTCCCTTGATGGTTTGAATTCTTCCACCATAGGGAATCTGTGCATGCATAAAGCTGGATTTATACCAGTTAAGTCAGTCATCTTATATCCGATAGCTTTCTTGTGTCTCTTTAGCTCATCAAGAAGTCTGTTTTCTTGGTCTTCTTCCAGAGTAGAGCTGATAATCACTGGACAAAGATTCTCACTGTCAAGGAAGACATGTTTGTGTCCCTCAGGTAAGGCCTTCATTTCAGGGGTCTTAGGTGGCTCGGTTGCTTCTATAATGTTGACAGCCTTGAGTTCTTCAAAGGTGGCTGTTGGGGCTTCTTCAGCTTTTTCTAAGTATTGAAGGCATTGTTGCACTAGCTCATTTGCCGAGAATTCTACTTCTGAATTTGTCAAGACGCTTTCCAACTCATCGGAGGGTTCGAACATTTCTAACTGGGACATTTGATATATAGCATCAAGGAGAAAAACTTCCTCTTGAATGCTTGGACCTTTCATGTTGTTAAGAACTCTGAATTGAAAAGCTTCTTTCCCAAGTCTTAGGATAATTGTTCCTGCTTCTACATCGATGAGTGCTCAGGCGGTAGCTAGGAAGGGTCTTCTGAAGATTATTGGGTATCTTAGATCTTCTTGTATGTCCATAATAATGAAATCGCACGGAACATAAGAATTAGTTCCTATCCTGACAGGTATATCTTCAATAATTCCAAGGGGAGCAGTTATGGTAGAGTCGGCTAACTGAATTGTCATTGTCGTAGGTAACAAATCAGTGAAGCCTAATCTTTTACACATAGAATAGGGCATAATGGATATACTTGCTCCTAAATCTGCTAATCCCTTTTTGCTGGAGCCATTCCTAATCGAACACTGAATACCGAAGGAACCTGGGTCCTTCTTTTTCTTTGGCATTTTGTTAAGCAGAATATCTGAAGTGGTCTGAGCTAGTTTCACTGTTTCATGCTCTTCTGTCATATATTTTTTTGACAGCAGGGTTTTCAGGTATTTGGCCCAAGCGGGCACTTCAGAAAGAGCATCTAGAAATGGGATATCAATGTACAATTTCTTCATAGCTTCTTTGAATTTCTGGAACCTAGTGTCCATTTTGGTTCCTTTCAGCCTATCCGGATAAGGAATTCTGAGTGGAACTTCTGGCATAGGTCCCTTTTCTTTTTCTCTTTCAGTAGTTATAGAGGATTTTTCCTTTTCAAGAGTTGAGCTTTCTGGTGGTGAAAGAATAGCTACATCATCATCATCATGGTTGATTCTAATGGTATCAGGAAGGACACGACCAGACCTTGTGGTGACAGCATTCAGTTTCTCAGGTCTATTTTGGTCATGCCTTGGGTTTGCCTCTGGTTGTACAGCGAAGGTACCCGCTGGTGGTTTCAACTGGGCAGCAATCTGTGCTAATTGGGCCTCCACAGCCTTTTGTTGAGCCTGTTGGTTTGCAAGCATGGTTTGCTGAGATTGTAGCATCTGCCTAATCAAAGATATTTCATCAGATGGTTGGGGAGGAGCACTCCTCTGTTGATATTGAGTGACTTGTTGCCCTTGGGTTTGCTGTGGAGGTGCTGTCAGCTGCGGTTGTTGTGGCTGCTGCAACTGAGGTTGTTGCAACTGTGGATGCAGTCCTGGGTATTGATAAGAGGGATTCCTAGGATAATTGGATCGTTGGAACCCATTTCTATAGTTCCCCTAATTTTGGGCGAAGTTATTCTGAAATCCTGGTGGTTGTCTGCTGAAAGATCCACCTTGTGTCTGATGTTGTGGATTGGCAGATCCTGCAGGATTTCCATATTGGAAACCAGGGTGATTTCTTGGTTTGTCTGGATTGTAATACACTTGGTCGGGTATTGAGTGAATGGAGTTGACTTGCTCCGGCATTTGGTCCTCGGGACGTTCAATGATGGGTTCATATTGCGGTACCGGTGGTTGTAAATCCATCATAACATTGTATAACAGGCCACATGATAATGTGGGGTGATCGGATGCATGACAGGCTTCACAAATTCTAGTAGCAGCTTTAACTTGTTGAACCTGAGATCTTTTCTTCTTGTCGTACTCTCCGAAAGAAGTTTCGAGAGCTTGTTGCTTGTTAGCAATAGTCTTTAGGGCTTCTGCAATAGCCTTGAGTTCCATGGATTCTTCAGCCTTGTAAACTTTAAGAACTCCCTTGGTTTGATTAGATGACGTTCCCCAATTAGATTGGTTCTCAGCCCCTATCGTAACTATATTCCAAGCATCTTCGTAGTTCTTTCTCATAAAGTTCCCTCCATATGAGGAATCTAAAAATTGCTTAATATCATCACTCACTCCTCTATAGAATGTTTCTATCAGTTGGTTTTGGGATATGCCATGGTGAGGGCACTTCCTCAGGAGTTCCTTAAATCTTTCCCAAGCTTCCGCAAGTGTTTCTCCAGGTAGTTGGGTAAAGTGGTTAATCTGCCCCCTAATCTCATAGGTTAGTGAAGGTGGAAAGAATTTCTCAAGAAAATTTTCTTCTAAGGGAGTCCAAGTAGTGATGACAGGATGCCTATCTAAAGCATTGTACCAGCTTAGAGCTCTCCCAGATAAGGTGAAGTGGAAGAGGTGTAGCATTATGGCTTCAAGGGCAACTCCTGCTTGAGGTACAAGTCGGCAGAGTGACTTGAATCTCTTAAGATGATCCATGCAATCATCTCCAGGTCCTCCAGAAAAAGAGATGCCTTGCATTATCTGGAACCATTGCATCTTGATTTCGAAGTTCGGAATATTGATGATAGGTGGTCGGACTGGGTGATCATCTTCATAATTCTTTGGGACTGCGTAATCCCGAAGTTGCTTACTTCTTAATGCTAATTGAGTAGCAACATTCTCGGCTTGGATGTGAGCTTATTCCTCAGCCCGAATCTCGGCTTGCACTTGAGCACGTGTGTCAGCGATGAGTTGTGCTCGATGTGCAGCTATGGCGGCGTTAACTCTTTCCACAACGAGGCGTTGCTCTTCAGCCATCTGTCTGGCTCTTTGGCGGTTAAGTCTAATCCTTTGGTGAAAACTTCTTTCTACCTCAGAGTCGTACTCTGGTTCAGGGGAGAATCTGATGTGATGCGGGGTTTGCATACACATTTTCTACCTGAGTAGAAAGAAAGATCACACGTTAAGATGATGGAAGGAAATGAAGAAATCAAGAAGATTTGGAGTAGTTATCAAGGAAAAGTGTAAAATCCTAATCAACCAAGAAGTTGTTAAGTAAAAGCTAAAACGTTCCGTTGTCCCCGACAACGGAGCCAATTTTTGATGGAGTTTTGCAACGCCACTAAAAATCCTAGAGATGATGAATCCCTAGGTTTAGCCTTGCTTATATTATGGTAAGATCTCCACCTGCGTGTGCTAAGACACACGGAAGTCTTATCGTAATATAGTTTAAGGGTCGAATCCTCGAGACAACGGTCTTGCTTAGAGTTAAACAAGATGGAAAACATTTTAGTCGCACTTAACTACTTAACGATTGATATTTAAAACGAGAGTTTGATTCGGTTGGTTAAACTAGAAACAAGGAAAGTAAAAGCAGGAAAGTAGAAGCTAAGGTTGTAGACAATGATTAAAAACCACTAGGATGTTGCCGGGTTTCACACCACTACACATGGATCATAAACATGCAATATAATAAAACAACCTGCAAAGAGAATCTGATTAGCTAGTATCTTTGTAGATTTAGTTTCCTTTCGGATAACTAACTACGAGGAGTGTGGAGTATTGCAATGCCAGCCATCCCTAATGAATGGTCACTTGCTTTGCATTACTCCTTCATGAAGTGTGTTCCTCGACCTTACCAAGGTTGCACTTCCATACGTCAACTGATTCCATTTCATAGTATGAAAGTGCAACGATGGGAGTGAGTTTTCTCCACTCATGAAAGCACCCCTAGATACAGAAACAGATATATGGTGACTACATACATCTAGAACCAACATTCAATCGATATTCAGATCTAAAGGTACAAACGTAGACAATTCATACCAAAAGACAATAGATAACACAAGTTGATGATCAAGCAACAAGCATTCATTAAACGATTGATGTTGAGCCAAGAAGATAAGTATCTCTATTGCAAACAGTTGAATTACATAGCATGGAATGAAAACATGGGTAGCGGGGCTACTCCCCGCACCCTAGTGAATGAGACTACTCGCTCATCTCAAGAACAAAGAAGGAGGCGAGAAGAGAGAGAAAGAACGTCATCTCCACGGAGGAGGGAAGGTTGAACCCCTGGTGGAGAGAGAGAGCAACGATCTTCACACTTCGTGGCTGCTTTGATGATGGATCTTCTCTTCCCACCTTCTTTGTTGATGAGAGAGAAGGTAGCTTGATGATGGGACGTGGATCTCAGACTGGCAGCCTTGGGGCGATGGATGAAGGATGGAATTGCTCTGGAACTGGAGAGGTAGCCTTTGGGCGTCTGAGATATCCTTCCCTGAAGTGACCCTTGAGGTCTTATTTATAGGCTCAAGTTGAGCCCAAACGGTCTTGAGACCGTTTGGGGGTCTCAAACCGTTTGCCTTTATGCGGTCTTTGAGATCGTATGGCCTTCACACGGTCTTGGGACCGTGTGACCTTCATACGGTCTTGGGACCGTATGGTCTTCATACGGTCTCGGGACCGAGTGACCTTCACACGGTCTTGGGACCGAGTGACCTTCTCACGGTCTTGGGACCGTGTGGTCTTCTCACGGTCTTGGGATTGTGTGACTTTCTCGTGGTCTTGGGACCGTGTGACCTTCTCGCGGTCTTGGGACCGTGTGACCTTCTCACGGTCTTGGGACCGTGTGACCTTCTCACAGTCTTGGGACCGTGTGACCTTCTCAAGGTCTTGGGACCGTGTGACCTTCTCACGGTCTTGGGACCGTGTGACCATCTCACAATCTTGGGACCGTTTGGAGTCTTTGTAATTTTTTTTGTGTTTTCTGTAATGATAAAGAAGAAAAGTTAGTTTATTGGTATATCCACAATAAAGTGAAAAGTTAATGATTTTATCTAATTTATCTAAGAAAGAGTATGGAAAATAAAAGATAACTAATAAGATAACGTCACAAAATGGGAGGTTATCATGACCCTTGGGGTCCTATTTATAGGCTTGGATGGGGTCTTCACATTTTTTTCATGAAGTAGCTCCAAACGGTTTAGTCCAAATGATCTTCTTGAATAGTCTGGAGACCGTGATGCTCCTAACGGTCTTGGAAATTGTTTAGTGGCCAAATGGACTTGCAAATCTATGATCATACAGTCTTTATCTGATCGGTTTGGAGAAAACGGTCTTGGATACCGTTTGATGTCCAAATAGTCTTGCTTCTATCGGTTTCCTCTGAATGGTCCTGAGAATATGTGACCATACGGTCTTGGAGACCGAACAGATCCAACCGATCTTGAGTCCATACGGTCTTCATCTCCAATTGGTCTTGAGAGCTTCTGATGGCTAAATGGTCTTGAAGACCGTATGATGACCGAACAATCTTGAATTTCTGATCGGTCATTGTCGTCCGAACGATTTGAAGACTGTTTGATATCCAAACCGTTTTGGAGACTGTTTGATGGCCAAACGGTCTTGCATCTTAATCCAAATGGTATTGTCCCAAACGGTCTTCGTCATCCAAACAGTCTTGAGGACCGATGGCTTCCAAACAGCCTTGGATATTCATACGGTCTTTGGTCCAAAGGGTTTTGAAACCATTTGGTGTCATACAGTCTCGAGACCGATTGAGCTCATGCAGTCTTGAAACCGAATGGGATCAAATGGTCTTGAGACCGTTTTGGTGAATGTCTACGACCGAGAGATCAAAACTATTTGGGAAAACCATTTGGTCAAGACTGATTGCTCAAGACCAAAGTTGAGAGGATCACGAGCGAAATTCATATGATGATTGCACTTTATCATGACCTGCACAAAATCAATATAAATCTTGTAAATAATCTTGATAATTGAATCAGTTAAGAATCTTGTAATTTGTGAGATTTAAGAGATGAAAACAAAGTATTGAATCAATTTGGTCTAAAATAGGATATTGTAAATCATGATGAATATGAATTCATCAATAGACCCAGAGAAATCCATCATAGGTATTTCTTTTCCATCAATAGACCTATGCTTTTTCTTCTTCTTCTTCTTCTTCTTCGACCTGTTGCTTCTTTGTTCCCTGAAGTCATCAGTTAACTCTGGGTCCAAGTCACATGTGCTGATTGAGGAAGATTCATCTAAATTCCATGTTAGCTTTTGTTGATATTCTAGGGCTAAACCTGTGTCAATCGTCAACTACTTCACATAGTTGGGCGTAGAACTCAGCTTGGATAGGAGAAGCTCCCACTCCAAATTGAGTGCCTCATTTCCTTCTTCTGGGGAGTAGCATCACATTTATGATTCAGGTAATCTGTGAGGATTGCCTTTTCCTTTAGGCGTTGCTGCACCAGTAAAGGAACCTGCAAATATATCTTTCACAGATTGACCTTGGTGTTCTTCGGCAAAACGTCGAACACCTTGCCTACTGTTACTTTTCCCAGCTCTAAGTTGCATCTAACTGGGCAAGGTCTTGCTGCTGGCACTTCTTGGATATGAGGGCGACCAGTGCCTGAAGAGGTTGCAGCCATTGCAGACTTTAGGCTTCACCACATAACAAATCTTTAGGGCCTTTGGGATTCCGTCGACCAAGATAGTAACCTCCTTCAAAAATGTTATACAAGACTCAAGCCTTACACAAACCAATGCATCCTTCAGGAAATTGACTAACAGACAAGCATCCTCGAGATCCAGGGGCCTCCTAACTAATCTAGAAACACCTCCAATCTTCTAGACATCTAAAGGAATCCAGGATTCTCAAGAACAATCCAGACCGACAACTTGGAGAAGGATAGAGGGGGGAGAGGGAAACTAGGTTCCCAAGCTTGGGCAATGATGAGGGAACCATCCATCATCCAAGGCACCTCCTCCAGTATCCTTCCCCTTTCCATGGGAGTAGGTAACTTGACGATGAAGCCCTTTGCTTCTTCTGCTATGATTTTGAAATAACCACTGGGTCGCCATTGATGCCGGATCCAACCGAGGAGTTGGATGTGGAATGGCTTCCTCCCTGTGAATCTAACTGAGACGTACTCAAGACATGACAATATCGTCTCATCCTCGCTTGACATCAAGAATCACTTGGTTCCTCTAGGGATCTCAGGCTTGATATACTCGACAAGAGATACATCTTCACATTGTCTGCCTAGTCTACTGGCCGCCATCCAGTCGACCACGCCACCCAGTGTAGATGATTCCTGTCCACTAGTCGGCATCTATGGGATTGAGGAAGAAGTTGATGAGGGATATTTTATGGGTGATTTTGCCTGTGAGGAGCGATTATTTGGGGGAGAAGGAGTCCTTTGCTCTCCGATAGCCACTCTTGAGCTAGCAGGAGGGATTGTAGATGATTCATTTGGAGGAGACCTCACCGCCGATGAACCTTCTCGAATAAGGCATCAATCATCTTGTCTAAAGTTTAAATTGACTCTAGCGGTAGGCTAAGCAACCATACTTTGACTATATGTGATAGTATATATGAGAATAGCTTCAAATATATCACTGTGGTTGGAATCCTATCAAGCTTTAGCATGTCGTAGCTTTCCAAAAGTTGTTTGTGTGTGCCATCGGGTCCTCCATGTTGTGGCCTTGAAATGACTGTGATATAATTATTGTGACCAATGACATATCTATATTGTACCTTTGAACATTAACTTCTTTGCATCTTATTGGCCCTAACTGAGGTATATTAGATGATGCATTTAACTTCTCCCAGGCCAAATGATCCTCTGACCTGTTCTCAACATGAGCTTCACCATTCCCATCCATGTTTATTGTTTATGCTTGTTGTTCCTGTGGTGGGGTGTTCTGAATATGCTTCTTACATTAAGATATAAACTCATGCTCCTTGCATAAGATCTCTTTTTGATCTATATTTGGTGGAGTGGACTCTCCGTAATCTGTAGTCTGAGTATGCATCATGCACTGGTAACTAAAAATTCAAATGTCAATGTGAGATATACAATACTTGCGAATTGATAAAAAAATTCAGTTATGCTCTTGTTCAAAAGAAAAGGTTGTAAATAAATAACAAAAAGAAAAATAGCCTAGAGTGGCCGGTCATAGCACTGGTAGTGTTGGTGTTGTCGTTTCCCTAGAAACGACAACACCAACTTGATACTCTAAAATTGTGCATGTAAAACGCAAGCACACACGTCATGTAATACACGCCTATGAGATCTGAGTGTCAAACTCAGGGAATGACCACCAAAGAGTACTACTAACTAAAACCTAATCATCCAGGTCTAGAAAATGGTTGGTTGGTTGTTTTATAACTATGAGCAAAGAACTGAATCTAAATTAAATGATTTGGGAACAAGAATGGATGGATTCTCCAAGACTATGGTTTCACCATGGCAAGCATTGCATTCAAATTTCTTTTATTTGATAATTATTAACCCTTAACCCATTGTCATGTATTCCCAGAGAGCCAATCATGTGATGATTGTAATGGCATAACTTGTAAAACAATTTGATTATTAATATAGAAAGGTAGCCTTCCAATTTGTTCTGTTTAATTTAGTTATGAGATAATGGTATAACATTATAAATGTCGAGAGAATAATATTACACATTGTCATATGTCTTCAAATACATGACTTGGAAGAATGAGATCAGATAGATGTTAAGAGTACATATGTACATTCTCAATATGTCCCTAATCGGTTGTTATTGTGGAAGGTTGATAGATACAAATAACACATAAGATCAGAGTGTGAGTTGGTTGATGATAGAATCTCATTAGTCATGATATGGAAATAGCAAACCAATCACACATATACATGTTAGAGAACAGTGCATTATATAGACAACATGTTAGAGAACAGTGCATTATATATACCCACCGTGAGAGTGATACATGGAATCCATCTTCATGGAAGTCATAGTCATCTCTCACAATGATGTTAGTGGATGTAGTTATCAGACCTGAGATCACTGCACTCATCACATGTCATTGGGTGCACTTTGACATCATCTGATGCATTCCTAACACATGGGTTTTTATAAAGTTGATGATTGGGTTACTTTAACACATGGGGATAGACTGTTAGTGATAGAAATGTGATTTGTCCCTGCTAAAGGAGTTTGATGTCCTAGGCCTCTTGATTAGTGAGATTGATAAGTACATGGCCATTCACATGTGAGTCAATATGTGATATTGAGGTTTCATATATCTCAGACAATCTGCTCTTGGTTTAAGAAACAAGATTGGATGATGAAGAGGATGACTACTCCATGCCTCAAGTTCAATCTGGACATCAGTGAAAAAGGAACTATACAAACACTGCAACACCATACATAGATTGTAGGTTGAAATTATTCTCCAACTTTCCATTTACTTATGTAGCATTGATGTGAGACTAGGCATCACTCATTGCTTATGATGTCATAAGTTGTTATGGACATTCACTGTCAACATAATATGGGACCTATATGGTCACACACATAGGTATCGACCTAGAAGAGGAGTTTAATCTTGAATGACAATTAAATTAATTACTAAAACATTTAGGTGATTCATTCACGCAACAAGCATCCTGAATACACTGTGAAACACCCATCTCATGGCATGAGACAGCCGTCTGGAGTGCCAAATAGTCTCATCAATGGTTGAGATGGGTCTTTGGAGTGTTAGATTGATTCAAGTTGAAACTAGATATGGATTGAATCGACTGTCCCAACTTGGCTCACCATATGACCCTCTGGGTGAGAAAGATAGGCATCTCGCATGGGCAAGATATCCTAGTTCAGACGAAGGAAGGTTCTAGATATTTCCAAGTTCATTTCGATTGCATATTACTTGTGGTGCAAGGAATTAATATTTAATATTAATTGAAATTGAATGGCCAATTTTGTGCAACTTGAAAAGCACCATAAGCCATCTGGACCGTGCCTGATGACTATCTGGCATGCCATACGACCGGTCCAGTTGCCTCCAGTTGTTAAAGTTTTATAATTCTTCGAAAAATTTGAGATCTTCCGGTCCTTTCCACTCCTGCATAGACTAGGAACCCTCGCCCAAACCCCACCTATAAATAGAGAGGTACTAGGGGCTTCCCTGATTACAAAATAGAAAATTAAGAATCAATTTCTCTAACAAACATTGTCCTCTCTAGTTGTGCTAACCACGAGAGCCCAAGAAAGTCGTACCCGACTAGGGAGGGATAGAAAGGGAGAGAACAACTGAGATAATTGTTGTGGGAGAGCAAGTTGGTGACTAGTACACTAACCAGAAGGACAACTCCATCCTATTCATTCTAGTAGGAAGAATAGAGTTCTAGATGGTTTGTGTGGACTTCTCTAGAGGTGGGAGGCCATTGTCTACCTCTAGAAGGGCATCATCAACCGACCGTCCATGACGAGAGGAGCTGTTGTAGAATACGATGTTCGAGTCTACTATCTGTGGAGCAGTAGTCAAATGAGTCCAAGTACAACTAGGAGTCAGTGCGCGACTAAAACGATGAGGATTGTCATTTGACTTGATCTAGGACTAGGTATATCCTTGAAATCATCCTTTCCATCTTATAGTTATTGACGCGATCTACTGATTATGGGGAATATGGTAGACAAAAAATTTATCTTCCTACTCTATAGCCATATTTCCCTACATAACCCTAGACTAATGACTTGTCACAAGTATTAACCACTCCCGTGGTGTAATACACTACCTAACTAAAATGAATTTCACTATTGCAACAATTTAAGAATTAGTTAGGTGGATTATCAAAAAATCTAGGTAGTTCTTTCACAACTATAAGCCCTCTCTAAAGTGTGATATAGGGTGTGTGAATCCACAACCTATCCAATCCCTAATCCCTCTTCCAAAGTAATTGGAGGTATAATACCTTGATTATGGTGATCAAGAATAAATAAATTGATAGGAGATCATAAATTAGTGTCCATAATAAAGGAAGTAAATTATCAATTCACAGAATTCAAAATACCAAGCAATACTGGGATACTCAAAGGTTCTAATGATTATAGGGTTTATCCTTGTATGATTGTTGTCATCATACAAAGAAATTAAAAGAGACACAACACTCTAAACATTACAAAACTAATGTAAGAATTTATGGAGAAGTCATCTTAGTGACCACCTCTAGTAAACACCTTGAAGTATAATGTTCCAAGAACAAATCTGCAATCCAAAAGTATCTAAACATCCAGTCTATTGTTATATTCTTTGTCTTCTCCTCTCCCATGCTTGTGCTCGGCTGCAACGTGATAGAACTTCCTCCTTTTCGGTGGCATTCCTCTTAGTTCATAAGTGGGGCTTCTGATGTCATTGAGTCATAACCATTAGATCTGATGCAATCTCATATTTACTTTGAATATGAAGAGTTAGTACCATCGACAAGGTATCAGTGGCACCGAGTTATCGGCTAACTTGTAATCCTTGAAAGTTGTCAGTACAACCAACATATGTATCGATAGCACTGAGTTGCTTTTTGTTGCATTTTGGATATACTAGACTGTTAAAGTTGGTACAACCAACATGTTAGTCGGTGGCACTAAGACAATTAATCTCATCTTCTGATGCTCCCTGGATGGTGAGTCAGTAACACTGAGTAGTGGCTTTGATAGCATCCACTCCTTACTCGATATCATCGAGACAGATCTTGATAGAACTGAGTTGTCATAGAAGTTCTCAATTTACTTGATACAAGTGAAGAATAACATAAGTCCAAAGTATAAATGATAATTTACCACGACTTTGGAAAAAATACTTAATGCTTTATGCAATAGTGATTTAAATAATAATGAGAAACTATTCCTAAGCGTTACTCAAAATGAAAAAACATGCAATAAATACACAAAAAATAGCAAGTGAAAAGAAACTAAAAATTGATGCATCAACATAGTGTTTACTTCTAGTCAAGAATATGTACATATTTTTTCATTACATTGATGGTGATGTGTGCATTGTAATGTGGTAGATGGCACACAAAGGAAAGAATTGGGTGAAATTTATGATGCTTGTAATGTAAATTCAAGATTAGTTCATATATGGGGAACAAGATCAAGGTCGGACACATGGTAGGGTTTGGACCGACAGGTAGTGTCCATGGAGGTTGTGGTGATGGAAGGTGACACCTACCAAAAATGATATCTAAGCAATTTTGATGAACATCATGAAAACATGTCAGCACTAGAGTTCTAGCCACAAATTTATGTAGAGGGAAACATGATCTATCCTTTGAGTGTAAACATTATTGGTGTGGACACCATTGAAAACTTATACATGTATACGCCACTGTTTTAGTACGATTGTTATTGAACTTGGAACCAGGGGTAAGTCCCATGTCTACCCTGGTCTATATGTGGCTCCACTAGTTGTCTGCACCTAAGGGCCTTGGCATGGATGGTACAAAAAAAACATTAAAGATACATCCATGAACGATGCCAATGGAGCGGAAGACACATATGCTCGTACAAAGATTAATGTCAACAAGAATTTCCACTGCATAAAAAAGTTCCACCCTACACTTTGACATAGACATCACCATTAACTTGAGTGGATCCTTGCCCTTCATTATGGTTGACTTTGACCCTGATCTCGATAATGGAACCATTGTGGTTAGTTGTGGTGGTGAAAGTGGTGGGAATTAATGTAAGTTTCCAAGCTTTGATGAATAGTGTCACAATAATGGAGAGAGCAACAAAGAAATTTCATAAAATTTATCTTGTTATTGGATATTACAATAGTCAACTTGCAAACATTAATAACTTTGTAAAGCCCATGTCCATAGGCTCATGGATAATCTTCAAGAATTACCTCTACATGCAATCCTGGTCATTGTCTCAGATGGCTTCTCATCCAATCCCTCACAAACTCATGATCTGGGTTAGAGTCGTTGACATGCTATGCTAACTCTATCAAAACCAACTTCTCACTACATTGCAAAACTTGATTGGGAAAATGATAAAAATAGATACAAACACTCAAACATAACATTATATAAAGTTTACTATACTAGATATGGAGGTAGAAACATCAAAGCACTTGTGTCAGTGATCTACCTCAATAGGGAATACTACATGCTGAATGTGAAAATTCGTAATAATGTCAATTTGATGCAATAGGTAGGCCACAAAGACATTGATTACACATTCCTACCACCTTTCACTAGCATGGGTCCCTCCTCATTCAATATTCCTACTTTAGCGGTTATTGTTTCTTACTCAATGGTGATCCATGTCAAGACGACTGAGAGGAGGTGAGTCATGATTAAGGAGGATAACCCACATTCTAGTGGGAAGGGAAGGATCCACCTCTAGAAAATCAAAAGTTGAAAACCTTGGAAGCAAAGAAAGTCATCAATGACCTACATGAAAATGATAAATGCAAGTGGAAACAAATCATAGACTTAGATAGAAGAAGAATGCACAACGGTGAGAACAAGGAGAAGATGGAGGAAAGCAAGTCCCTCCATTGTGGCTAGCCTTTTCCATTGGTGGTAGAAAAGTCAAAGGTTAGGATGATACTGTGATGACCCTTATGATAAGACTAGAGATGATAAGATGCCTCATTTGAATAAAGATGCACATTCAAATTTATGCCTACTGACAACTTTTGTACACCAAACCCACAACAAGAATCCACCCAGTGGGGTGATTTATAGATGAGGAGGAGGTGTCATCCTACATAAGGAAAATAATGTTCCATTTTTTGTTTGAGTAGAGAGAAGAACAAAGGTATGTTTGTGTAGATATTGGGAAACATAGAATATCCTCAAGATGTGAGGAGGCACTATGACTTTCAAAAGGATAACTGAGTTGGTGTTGATGATGATATGGAAGGTGATGGCCATCCTATGGGGTTGCGTGCAACCATAAACTATCCATGTCACTTCCTTTCCCCTTCTCATAATTTTCTTTATGACAAAACTCCTTTATTGGAACACCAAGGATCATGCTTCAATTATAAAATTTGTCTTTTCAAATATTATAGTTGTTAACATCAGCTTCATCTTCTTATAGTAACTGGACCTTACTGTAGTTCCATCAAGGATGCAAACATTATCAATCAAATAGGATACCCCAATAACCACAAGATGGAGGCCTTGGGTTTCTCTGGAGGTATATGGTTTCTATTAGAGAATAAATGCAACCTATAGATAATATGCAACCACAACCAATTGATAATTTTCTAGATCCCTGGTGACTAGTTCCTCAATGGTTTCTAAAATAGTCTCATCTAAAAAAGTGGTCTCTATTGTGTAAACGATTCACCAAAAGTGTACCAAACCATCACTAGATCATGGAAGTAGTTAATGATTTTGTCACCATGCTAGACACCACAAAGAAATGAGTGTTGGCTACTTCAATCTACAATTCATCTCTCTCCTCCTCTCCATGGGCCTTTCATGCATAGTTAAAATCTAAGGATGACTTCTTCATCTTTAAGCACCCTCAAATTCTTGAGATACTATATAGAGTGGTGGAAAATGAATAGTGGCTATTTATTGATGGAGGTTTGATCGTCTCCATTTTCTCTTATCTTTATAATGATTGCGATCATGTTCTAATATCTGACCAAACTATGACTCCCTTGCGGTGCTTCTTCTTTAGGAAAAATTCTAGTGGAGTCCATTATCACAATTTTGCATGGAGCTCCTATCAAATTGGAATGAGAACAAGTCCTTCCTCAAGTCATTTTCATCATTACAGATTGCTTATAAAATGTGGGATATTACCTTCATGAATAAGCAACATATAAATAAGAAATCCATAATGTGTGGAGTTGACAAATATCACATACAAACCTATCCTACTATTATCTTATCTAATGAGATTATGCCCATCAACCCCTACGAAGAGTTTAACCTCTTCCTTTAAAGTAAAGTGGGAAACTACAATAGCTTGTCAAAATAAAATAACTAAAGAAAGTGATGGAAACTCAACAATTTTCTTCTCCTTTGTGAATGTTTTCCTCCATTACAACAAAATCACTTGGCTCTATGATGATAAGGAAGCATGAATCATTGCATTGACTACGACCAGGACAATCATATCCAACTTCTTCAAGGATCTGGTGATTGCATCCCTCTAACTCATAATCACATCACCACATTGAGGAGTATGTTGATTGGTTCCTCGAGATAGAAACCTCCCAATGAAGCTATATTGAATGTCACCCTGTACCCCAACAAAATCAAGTATATTGCTTCAATGATGGAACCAATGATGAGTCCACGCCAAAATGGTGTCCATAATGAATATACTCAATCTCAATGGACTCATTATCAGACATTCCATTTCTGTGACAGTAAAATAGGCATTCAAGATAAGTGTGTTTGACTCTAGATTGAATGAATCTTACATGATCTTGAAATTGCAGTGACTGAGGTCTTCTAGCTAAAAAAATTCCTATCACAATCTTATCTCAAATATTTTTATGGAATAGATCAAGCTCCTACTTAACTCTAAGATCAACAAAACTTAATCTACCATCATCTCAACCAAATGCATTGGTGACAGTATGCCCATAACATAGGAGGTTATTCATTTCATGAAGATAAAAAAAGATGTAAAATGGTTAAGCATAAATCTTGACCTTTCTAAGGCCATTGAAAGAATGTGTTTACCTTTCATAAATAATACTCTCATCAAGGTTGTGGAAAAGATCATTAATTCAGTAGTTAAAAAGATAGTACATAGCCTCCTCAATATAGGAGTGAGGCCACATAAGTGGGTTATAGGAACCCACCTAAATGTGAGTAAAATAGAAGGAAAAGAGTGGACACAACTATGTCAAATATATCAACATGCCCCCTTAAGTTGGCAAGCAATCATTGTGAAATTTGAACTTGATGACCATATATTTGAATAAAGTAGGAGGAAGAGGTTTCGTAAGAATGTCCACAACTATCCTAATTTTAGGGGTGATGATATGCTTGGTTTGACCGGGTCCTAGAAAGAATGATAGTTGGCTTCAAGGTGTTTTGTGTGTTTGTGGAAGATTGGGTTATTAGCTATGTGTATAACCGCCTTGTTGTCACAATATTAAGTACTCAGAATCTCAAAAGTGATTACAAACTCAATAAAAATAACCAAGACCTACTACAGATTACAACATGCATGAACCATAGCCTGATATTCTACCTTGGTGCCTGACTGAACTACAACAATGATTAATTACTCTTGTAGGAAACTGCATGAGTGCCAATAATGACACAATAACTGGAAGTGGATCAACGATCTCTAGTATCACCAATGTAATTCACATCTGCATATCTATAGGTAGATATTACCTTGGACTTAGGACATTTGTAGGAAAATCTTCATGTTGGAGCACTCTTGAGGTAGTGAAGAATGCGCCCGGACCTTGGACCAGTGGCTCTGGAGTGGTGCAATCATGTGTAGTCCGACTATCACAACATGGTAGGTAATATTTAGTCAAGTAACAGTAAAGGAAATCTACTTTGTGACTATACAAAGATACTTAAATGGATCAAAAAATATACCTCCTTCATGCATAGGCTTTAAATGATAGTCCAGAATAGAGAGACCAGTTTGGATTTTGTCATGTTGGTATCTTGAAGTAGATCCAAGACACAACATCATTGTGACAAGCTAGTCCTCGAGGCTGAGCGGAGGACTAGGATCATGAGAAAGTATCATAGGATGCCAAAATCCTTTTTGTGGAAATGTTCCTACAGTGGCTACTTCTAGTGAGATATTCCCATCGTATCATTTTCGGTGATAATGATTTCATCAACATCGAAAACAACAAGTATATGGCCTTTTGAGTACTTGGAGAAGAACAAGGAGTGATTGGTGGTTGATCTATGAAAGTTAAGATATTTAAAGACATCACTTAACTTGTTGAACCAAGTTGGTGGAGACTACTTGAGACCATAGATATATTTTTAGAATCTATTAGGAGATGCCCCTCATCAAAGAAACTTGGTAGTTATTGCATGTATACTTCCTCTAGGAGATCTTCATGAAGAAATGAATTCTTGATGTCGAGATAGAGAGGCCAGATAGGGTGAGTTTCAAGGGAGATAAGGATGTGAATGGAGGAAACCTTGTCACTGGAGAGAATGTCTCAAAGTATCCATGCCAAAAGTTTGGGTCAATCCTTTGCAACCAGGAACACATTGAATCATTCAACAAAGCCATCCAACTTGTGTTTGACAGAGAAACCCACATGCCTAAAATATTTTTACCTATTGGAAGGGTCACAAGATCCCATGTGTTGCTTTTTGTGGAGATTTTTCATTTCTTCCATCATGGAAGCTTTCACGGAGCATCTGTTGGATACTTAGTAACATATATTGCAGCCAGGGCTCTAGTAGTGGATAAGAAAAAAGAAGTAATAAGTGCTAGATAACAAGTGTGATAAATGTGGTTCTTAATACTATTAGAATGTATACCTTTGCGTAGTTCCCAGGAGATTGCATTGGCCCAAAACTAATGATGACAATGCATGTTCAACTAGTGACTCATCTTCCATGCAGTGATTTGTGGGTGATGGTGGTGGTGGGGATGTTGTTGTTTCTAATGTTGATGGTGTTGATGGGATGAATGGATCAAGTATAGAGACTATAGTATATGTGTGATTTTTCAGGGTGAGGATGATGATAATAACATTTCATCTTCATGGAAGGTGCCATCCATAGAGGTACAAACTCTCCCAGACCTAGGTTCAAGACACTTCTACCCTTTTTGAGAAAAAAGATAATCGAGAAACACCGTTCGAATAGTTGATGGGCAAAATCTTTTCGGCCTTGTGATCAAAATTATGAATGAAGGTGACACATATAAAAATCATAGGAAGTAGCAAGAACAATTTTGATTGAAGGTAAACAACTAAAAAGGGAGTGCAATTCATGAGAGTAGAGGAAGGTTGACGGTTGATAAGAAATCAAGCAGTGAGGACCGTATCATACCAAAAATTCTTAGACAAGTTGGAATGAGTTAGAAGAGAGCATGTCATGTCAAGTATATAAAAAAAATTATGCTTAGAGATGGTGCTTATTGTGGAGAGTATGTGAATGAGTGTTGATGAACCATCCTCGTGTCATGAAAAAAGGTGACAACCCTTTGGGTACATTCAAGGAAATTTTTGGTTTGAAGAATCTTAGTAGAATTTAAAAATTGAACCAAAACCAAATTCTAAAACACATTAATTAATGTAAAATATTCATCATGAGTTTGAAGTAGATAAAACCATGTCATTATACCGAATTCATCGACAAACGGAAGAAAGCATATATTTCTATTGTAACTTGTAATCCTGAATAAGCCACAAATACCACTATGAACCAAATCAAACAAAAAGGATGATGTTTATAGGTATGCACCGGGAAGGAGACATGATGTTGTTTACTTATTTGACAAGCATTAAACGATATAAAAGAACATGAAGATAAAGAATAACTAATAGTTTAGTCTTGTCTAAAGGTACATGGTCATGACGTAGGTGCAACTCAAGTGGCGTGAAGGAAAGAAGGGCTCATCTAGACTTGAAGGTTGTGCAGAGAAGGGCTCATCTAGACTTGAATCTTGTAAAATAAAACTATATGGACAAAATATTACAAAACATCAGAGTAAATCAATATTTTTTTAGAAAACATTAGATTGTATGGAAAGTTTGGAACAAAGTGGACAATAGTCAACTTGATTTTAGAGGATATAGGAATAGTGCCACATCACGTTACTCATTTAAATGATCCATCTTCCATGGTGAAAGATGAGTGATGGATAAAATGAATCGAGTGTGGTAAGAAGACAGGGTATATTGGTCACATGTTGTGTCATTCCTGAGTACACAATCTAGTTAGAATTAGAAGCAATATTAGACTCCCCAAAGTTACCTTGAAGAGAGGTATCTAGGTGAGATGAAGAATCGACAATAGGTAAAATCCCTACATTCCATTTAGAGGAGGAGTTTTCCGTACTGGAGTGAAGTTGTGGATCTAAGTAGATTTGGGAAGCTTGTAGAAGGCACTCATATGCATTGTTGGATAAGGAGACATGAGAGGAAATGGTTGACACTGGTAGGCAGGGAGAAACTTGGTATATAGGTCATGTAGGATCTTTGGCAATTTGGGCTGAACCCCTACGCTCTCTTCCATAATGGGATCAATAACCATTCTTCGAGTGACAAACCTCTTCTATGTGTCCACGCTTGCCATAGTAGGTGCACTTGGGTCACTTTCCTCATCCTTGGTCACCTCCTCTAGTGGTCACAACCAACTACTAGGGAAGGTAAAATGCATTACTGGAAGGCATGTGAGGAGAGAGAATAGTAGACTACAAGAGATGATGTAGGCTTGTTCCATCGACGAGAATGTTATGCCCACAAGAAGAAGTTGGCGAACAACAAAGTAGAGGGGATGGAGGACATTCATGAAGTGGCCAGATAGAAGAGTCTCATGTGTTGACCTAAGTGTTAAACATTGTCTATATTTTTATAATGACTTAACCATTCCATTCATATGTATCTAATATGTTTGTTTGAGATTGATTTCAGGCATTAGGCACATGAAAAGGATCAAATCTATCAAGCACTAACTTGTTCTAGTTCAAGTCAAAAGCAATACAAATGCACTTTTATGGAAAACACTCCAAATCATTTTAGAATCTTTTGTCATAATTTCCATTGATGATATGACTCATAACTAAGATGAGAAAAAAACTAGAAACCCTTAATTCACATGTTTGATCACTCAAAAGGAATTTTGTTTGTCGGTCGAGATACAAACTCAACTGATCCCTTGATGGATTTTGAGAATTCCTTGGTTCAGTAGAGTTTGCCAATCACATAACTCAACTGATCCTTACACACAGCAAAACTAATTTCAAGAGGTCAGTTGAGCTGCACACAAGACAAACTCGACCAATGCTTCAAATTGGCTTTGTCACATAGTGCAATCGGTCGAGTTACCTATATGAAAACTCAAATGAATGCACTGTATGGAATGTGTAGAAAAAGTGATTCTAGCCGTTGAAGAGTTGCAAAACTTGAAATCATATATGTTGCAACCCCCAAAATGGCTAGAAAAGGTTCCTAAGTGTTTCTACCATTTGGTGGACTCCCCCAACTATATTTTAATAGGACCTCTTGGAGTTCATTCCAAGGTTTCTCATTCATGTTACTCATGGTCCTTGATATAGTTGAGTACATTTAGTCCACTTTATCCCCTTTTCTCTCTTGATTACACTTCATTTCATCCATATCAGTGAGATAGGATATGTGTGAGAGATATACTTCATTGTGTACTCGTAAATATCTCAAAGTTTCCTCTTCCCCAACCCCTTTGATCAAAGATCAAGTTGGTGAAAGCTTTTCCAAGTGAAGGAGAAGATGCAAGCTTCTTCAAGATGTAGAAGAAGGTGAAAAAATCTTCTTCGAGTGAAGAAGGAGGACAAGACTGAATATCAGGCAGTAAAGTGGATAAATCCTTCAAGGTAAAAGACTTATTTCAAAGAGGGGATTTCCTTCGTGAAGGTGTCCAACTGCTTGCAAGAGTGGGTAAGACCTTGGTGAGGCATAAGACTCTAGCTCTGGATAGGTAGGACCTTGGTTGTAAGGTTGGTGGATCCCTTGACCTCAAAGGAAACCTGGGTATCCTTATTTGGGAAGAGGAAGGTCAAATTGTATGTCTTATAGTATATGTATGCATAAGTTGCAAAATGCTAGGGCTTGACCTCTCTAGGTAATTGACTGGCCCGCTCCTAGTTTGGAGAGTGGAACCACTCTAAACAACTTGTTCAAGTGATTGTTTCAATCTCTCTCATCTTTGTTATGCATGTTTATATCGTCATCAAATTCAGTTTTTGCAATTGTTCTTATTTGAAGTAACTTGAAGGTCTATCAAATTTTTTGCAAGTGTTTTTAGCTCTATTCAGCCCCTCTAGAGCCCTTTGATCCAACAAGTCAAATCAGAGCCATAGTCTTCTCTGACACATCTCGCACAAGATGAGAAGCTGGGAGATAACTTACTTGGGTCCCCCAACCTAGAGGGAGGCTTATGTATTAGACCTTAGGCCTTCAATGGCACCAATTTCCTCTACTGAAAATAGTGCATTCAGTTCTACCTTCAAGGGATGAACTACGACATGTGGAAGGTGGTGATTCTTCCATACAAGTATCCATAGGGGTGGAGATCCACTTGGGATGTAGCCACAGTCAAGAAGGCACGACTGAATATAAAGGTAATAAGCATCATCTATGCATCCCTCACACCTTTTGAGTTCAACCGCATATCTTTTTGGGATACAACCCTATAGATTTGGGAAAATGTGCATCAGCTATGAAGGCACAAAGCAAGTTAAAGATTCCAAGATCTATATGCTCAAGGGTCTCCTTGATAATATAAAGATGGGCAGAAGCAGAGAGTAGCATAGATGTATAAAATATTCAACACCACCATCAATGGTCTTGCTCAATTGGGCCACACCATGGATAAGGGGACCATCAACTCAAATATCTTAAGGTGTCTCCCAAAGAAATGGGAAACTAGGGTGACTTCCATTGAAGAAGTTATAAGTCTTGGTGATATTGCCACTGAAGATTTCACTGGGAACGATCAAGCTCATGAGCCAAGGATTGACAAGAAGAGGAAGATGAAAAGAAAGAAGAGAAGGAATCAAAGAAGATCAAAGATAGTGCATTCAAATCTCAAATAGAAGCACTCCTTCTCCAACAACACCAAGCATGTCAGTCTACCTCTCCTTCTTCAAGTGAAGATGAAGCCCCAAGTGAGCATGAAGAAAACTACTCCAAGGGAAAGAACTTCAAGGGAAAGTCTTCCTCCTCAACTCCAAGGTGCTATGGATGTGAAAAAAAGGGCATTAAAAGAATGAATGCCCCAAGGCCATGAAGTCCTACCACAAGAGAAGATCCAAGAAGAGGGAGGACTACATGAAGGAGGAGAAGTACAAGAAGAAGGATAAGAAGGACCCAAGGAGGAAAGATGCCGACCATGCCACATGGGAGGACTCCTCTTCCAGTGATGCAAGCTATGATGAGGGTGAATGCCATCTTGCACTCATGGCCTCTACAAGTGAAGACATTGGTGAGGTAATATAGCATGCTTTATCTAAGGAAACTCTTTTTGATATGCTTAATGCTACCCACTCTTCTTATTCCGAATGCCAGTCTATAAAGAAGAGTTTAGGTTAGATTATAGAGAATTTGAATGCCAAAATTGATATTCTTGATCAAATGAAAAGTTGCATCTTGATAGCATTGAATCCTTGCAAGGGTAGCTTCTTGATCATTGTCTCCAATACAATGGAATTGAAGTAGAGAATGACATCTACCTTAAGAACATTAATAGTCTTAAGGAAGAAAACCAAGCCCGCATAGATGAAATTGCTTTACATTAAACTAAAAATGATTATCTTAAGCTTTCTTGTGATTCTATTAAGGATGAGAATAGAATTTATCTTGACGAGATTGTTATGCTTAGAACTAAAAATGCTAGATTACTTGCTCAACTTAATGATCTCTCCTCTAGACCTTTATTTCCTAGTCATGAAGTTGCCAGTCTTTCTTTAGAAAAAGATTCCTATCTTACTAAATTCCTCTATTTAGAGACTGACTTACTTCAAGCACAAGATGATCTTGCTAGATTATATTCCATTATCATTACTCTTAGTGACGATAATCGCAAACTAAGAGCTTCCTTGTAGATATTCTTCAAAGGGAAAAAGTTCTGTAGTGAAGTTCTAGATCGCTCTACCAAACATAGTTGTAAAAGTGGTTTGGGATATGAAGGGGCTCCACAAAGCAAGATCAACGGAAAGAGTAAAAAAAGTAAAGGACCTCCTATCTTCTATGGAGAGTCATCTGGCTGTAAGAACCCTATGGTTTGTGTGCATTGCAAGAGTGATGACCATTACTCTACTTATTGTCCTTATAGAGACAATGGGACCAAACCAAAGATGAAATGGGTTCCCAAGATAACATTGGATCCCAACATTTAAATTGGGTACTGACATCTTCTTTTTTGTAGGTAAAAAGAAAATGGATTGTTGATAGTGGCTGCTCAAAGCATATAACAGGTGACATCAGCCACTTCAATCAATTCACAAATAAGAAAGGAGGATCGGTTACATTTGGTTATAACAACAAGGTTAGGGTGATAGGTGAGGGTGATGTAGGTGATTCATTATGCATCAAGAATGTACTTCTTGGGGATGGCCTAGATCACAATCTAATAAGTGTTAGTCAACTTTTTTATAATGGTTATCTTGGTATTTTTACCTCACTTGAATGCTAAATTATAGATTCCCTCTCCTACAATGTTATATATTTATATTATTTTGCTTGACTGAATTAATCCTATTGTTGGTAGATGTCTTGTTTTCAATCTGAATGGTATATCTTTATGGCAGTGTAGACTTGGTCATGTAAATATGCATAAAATGAAGAAGTTGAGTGAAAATGATTTGGTAAAGGGACTTCCTAAATTGGACTTTGAAAAGGATGATAAATGCCAACCGTGTACCCAAGGAAATAAAACCAAGTACTCCAAATCCAAAGGAGTCCTTCGCATCAAATGTGACACACAGATCACAACAAAATGAGATTACTCAAAACAAAGCGCAGAACTAACACAAACATTAGGATTACCTCAAAATTGGGTAAATTAAAACCAATTCCATATAACTAAAAATGTTGTAACATATTACATCTAAGTCCACAAAACTATACCACTTGTATCATATAGCATGCCAAAAGATATTGCATATCACTATTCAGTAGCTAACTTGCCAGAAACCTATTACATATGATAACCTATTCGCATATATAAGCCATATTTGTACAACCATGTCATACTATGAAAAACTCATATTTGTGTACAACGTCTACAAAACACCCCCAAGGACCTGAGAGTACAAGGACAACACATAGGACTCTACCACAAATACTAGCAGCATATCCAACCTTCAACATTCATTGCTCCTCTTGCTGCTCAACCTCAACCACACGATCTCTACCTCATTGTTCATGACCACCTAAAAGATGTGGAAACCCATGGGATGAGATCAACGTCCTAGAGAGAGATATAACTCTTAACCAACAACTATTATAAGCACAAATATACTAAATTAGGAAGATATCATTATTATCAAGATGAGTAGATTTAGCTAAAATGATACATATTAGGCAATTTGAGCATCTACAACTATGTAATAGAACATCTTATACTTTAGAAGGAATATGAAGAACATGTATAACTGTTACAAACTAAACAATATAAGAAACAAGGCAAGGGGTCATCCAATGTGAATCAGGTTTAACCCTAAGAAAATAAACTACACAGTTGTATTACATCATTTATTATGCCTTGAGGAGATGAGTTACACCACTCATGCTCCAAGTGATCACTTCTAAGTCGAAGTTAGTTCCATACAAGATCTAGGAGATCCAGACTCCTACGATCTCCCACACCCTTGGTCAGTACAAGTCTGCCGCAGTGACATATCTAGTCCAACTACAAAACAACCTACTCCGCTTTGGTATATAGGCACAAAACTAGTGATAATTGAGTTAGTACCATAGTTGCACTCCTAATGAGGTATGACCACAACCATCCTCAAAACACATCACATATACTGAATCACATCGTCTGAGATACGACCTTGACAATTCCCCTTCCAGGGTATGACCACAACCATTCCTATGAAATGAATATACTCAACAATATAAAACTCTGAGCTTCCACTTAGGGAGAACCTGTTTCACCATTCAACAAATATTGGCATTAAAGATTGATCTATGGCACAGGGCAACTACATGATGATGGTTTTACTTGATTAGTTAAACTAATTAGGTGTCTTCAAGCATCAATAAAGTTATAATGTACAAACCCTAAAAAAACTATACAAGGATAAGGATATCTTGCAACGTAAGAAAATATAAAGCATATGAGGTATATACTTATACCATCATCACATGATACCACTGCCATACAAGACCATCATTATTATGACATCATTCTAGGATAACTATCCCTCATTACATCAGTAGAGGAAATCACCTCACATTAGGCATTAAGCCTCTGTAAGGTGATAAGACCCAAATCACATCATCACATATCTGAGTATGTCACATCAAGGCTCATAACCATCACCATGTATTATATAAGAGATAATGTTGCATTCAAAAGCTATGATGTGTATTCAACCTGCAACATTAGGGTTATACAAGTAGGAGAGAGAAACATCATCCAATGCTAAACAATTCAAGTAAGATAAACATTACATCATGTATACTAGATTAGGGTTAGGGTTCTCATGTAGCACTTATCATAACACACAATGGTACATTGTTCCCACATTCTTGGAGCACATCCGATCATACATCACAACATGTGAACATTACCATGTGTCGGCCATGGAGATAACGTACTGTAGCGATAATTAAGGTTACAACCTATGGTCTTTGAGTGTCAACCAACCAAACTAGGCCATGTGTATCGACCATGAACATCATGAAAACGTGTCGACCAAACAAGTGCAACACATGTAGGACCACTATTGTGACCAAACAAGTCATATAAAAGAGGTAGGAATCAACATAAAACCATATGTAGTGACCACTATGGTTTCACATGTATCGACCAACACTTGGTCATCACTTTGTTGCGACCACAATAGTTCACCATAGGTAGTGACCAAACCATGTACACCACCTTAGGTGTGCACCCATTCAAACATGAAGCATGCAACAACCAACTCAAGGACCATAGTACTTCGACTACAATAAGAGACAACATGGGTAGTGACCAAGACATAGCTACCTCTAGCAAACACTCACCTAGTCATGGGTAGAGACCATGACCACCTCTAGGTGTAGCGATCAAAGAGTGAGAACACTCAACATAGAAACCCTCCAAAACATGAACCATATAATGACCCAAACAGGTGGTTAACTCCAAGAAAACATGTCCATCAAAATAGAAGAGAAACACCAAGAGACTCATTCATCACCATAGAGAAAACTCCATGAAATATATACATTAAAAACCCTAAAATGACCTCCTCCAAGATTATCAAGATGAAACTCTATGCAAAGGAGAATATCAAAACCCTAAATCAAGCACCACAATAATAAATCATGAAAAAGCATGATATGAACGATGAAACTAGACTCCCAACACATGCAAACAGGAACCTAGAGTCTCCATTGAACATAGGATAACCAAACCATAATCATGGTGATAAAATCAACTTTCAAAAGACATAAAAGAACCGTTATATCCATCATCACCTTATCATCGGGTATAAGAAATAAGGGTTTTAGAGAAAGAGAAATCTATACAAGAACACTTTAAAATCTTAAACCCTAAAACAAGATAAAATTATCCAACAAATTATGAACATGTTTTAGATATAGAACATGTTTTAGGATACCATGCAAATGGATGATCTCATCAACATACACCTGTGCTAACTTCTCAGATGTATATTTCATCTTCATAGGAAGGAAATGCACTGACTTGGTCAGTCTATGAACGATCACCCATATGGAATCATGGATTTTGGTTGTCCTAGGGAGTCCAACCACAAAGTCCATCATGATATGATCTCATTTCCTCTACTATATAGGTAAAGGTTGCAAAGTCCCTACTGGTTTTTGATTCTCTGCCTTAACTTGTTAACACACATGGCACTTCGCCACAAACTTAGCAACAACATGATATAAACCAAGCCACCAATATAGGTCTTTCAGATTGTGGTACATCATGGTGCTACTTGGATTCATAGCATACATCAAAGAGTGAGCCTCTTCCTGAACCTACTTTCTTAGATCATCAACATCTAGTACCATTTCTCTAGTGTGGTAACACATTATCCCATCCCCTGAATCATGGAAGCCACACACTTCTCATTGCCAAACTCTGTGCAGATCTGCTAAATCATAGTATCATCACATTGTGCGTCTCTGATCTAGTTCCTTAACGTAGGCTTTACCTATAACTGGGCCAACAAGATTGACAACAAGGATCTTCCAACATCACATTCATCTGACGCAAGGAGACCAACATGTCTCTCTTATGGCACACCAAAGAACATCATTGCACCTTGTCAATAGATGATGATGAATAAGACTTTGTGCTCAAAGCATATTCCACCATGTTTGCCTTCCCTGGATGATAGCCTATGGTGCAATCATAATCCTTGATCAGCTCCATCTAGAAACTTTACCGCATGTTCAACTCCTTTGAGAAGATATATTTTAGATTCTTGTGGTCGAAGAAGATATGTCACTTCTCACCATAAAGGTAGCGCCTCCATATCTTGAAAGCATGGACCACTATAGAATGCTCTAGAACATGTGGTGGGTAGCTGTCGTTGTGTTGTTTAAGATGTCATGAACCAAAAGAAATCATGTTCTTGTCTTACATCAACACACAAACCAAACCATTCTTTGATGCATCATAGAATACTATGTATCCTTTGCTTACTCTGGCATAAACAAAATTGGTGCAATGGTCAGTTTGTCCTTTAAAAGCTAAAAAGAATGATGAAACCTTTCATCCCAAACAAACAACACACCCTTCCTTGTCGGCTTTGTTAGGGGTAACACCACTATGCTAAATTTCTTGACGAACCTTCCATAATAGCATGTCAAGCCAAAGAAAATGCAAACCTTTGTCTGTATCTTTAGCTTCATGCACATCTTCAACATATATGACGTGTCCCAAAAAAGACACCTCCTTCAGCCAAAACTCACAATTGCTAAACTTAGTGTATAGCTTGTGCTGTCTCAACAAGGTCAATGCCTGGCGTAAGTGTTTCTCATGTTTTTTGTTGTCTCTGGAGTAGATCAAGTTGTTGTTGATGAACACAACCACAAACTAGTCAAGATATGGTCTAAACACCCTATACATCTGGTCCATGAATGTTGTTGGTGCATTGGTTAGCCCAAACGACATAACCACAAACCCCTAGTAACCATATGGAGTCCTAAAAGATGACTTGAGTATGTCATCCACCTTGACCCACAATTGATGATATCTCGACCTCATATTTGTCTTTGAGAACATTGTGGTACCTCACAACTGGTGAAACATATCATGTATCCGTGGCAAAGGGTACTTGTTCTTGATCACCACCTTTTTGAACTACCGATAGTCAATGCAAACCTCTTGGATCCATCTTTCTTATTAACAAATGTCATAGGAGAATCCCAAGGTTAAGTGCTTGGTCTGATAAAATCCATCTCAAGCAAATCTTGCAACTACTTCTTCAGCTTTTGCATGTCAACGGGTGTCATCTTGTACGGTGTTTGTGCTATCGGCTGTGTGCCACGAACTAGATTGATCTCAAAATCAATATCTCTAGGAGGGGGAACACCTGGGAATTAATCGGGAAATACATTCTCAAACTAACTAACAACTGGCATTTCTTGCATACTAGAACTCCTCGCCTCAGTATCTACCACATGTGCCAAAAATGCTTCACAACCTTGCCTCATCAACCTCTCCATTGTCATAGCTAACACCATACATGTGGGGAGAATCTTCCTATCTCCTTGGAAGAACCATGAGACTTAGACATTAAAAAATGTAGCCACTTTGGCACTGCAGTCCAAGACCACCCGATACATCTCCAAAGTATCCATTCTATGGATCACATCATATACATGCATATCAAGTGTTATAAGATCCATTTGAGTGTTGCATATTGAGAAACAAAGAACACAAGATGGACACACCTCCCGCAACTTGGTGGAACCAACTAAAGGGGTTTCTAAGAGAAGTTTATCTGATCTATGACTAACATGCAAGGAACAACTAGATATCACATCTCTAGTCATAAAAGAGTGTGTTGCACCTGGGACAACCAAAATAGATATAAAGTAGGAAGAAGACAAATTTGAATGAAATTACTCCATTTGACTTGTAATGAACCGAGGGTTGACTACTCCTTCTGGATGACTCATAGCATACAATCGATCCATTTCCTATTGTCATCCCTATCCTCTACTAGCATGTCTAGAAGAATAAGCCTGTGACCCCTGACTGCGTCCTCTGCCACCACCACAGTTGAACTATAATTGATGTGACCCTTAATGACTTTGTCTTAGCTGTTGTGTCACCTCATCATCCTTCATAAGACATACCCACCTCAAATGTCCTACTTTTCCACACTTCTGGCAAGTCCTAGTCTCATATTGTGGCTTAGACAGCCCCATCACTAACATTGATGATGCACTACGAGCTCCCACCAGTGGAAAACTACGACCTTTGCCTTTACTTGGCGACCATTGAGACTGGAAAAATGACCTCTACTATGACTGAGGTGATGAAAACCTAGGATTCTTGAAGCCTCCGCAAGACTGCCCCTGATACAATGACAATCTCTTCTTGATATTTGCCTCATGCTTCTCTATTTTCGATCACTCTATCCTTCAGACAAACTCCACAAATGTGGAATTCATTCTTTGTTCTTCAAAGATGACACCATCATCATCAAATTCAATGCTCAAACCCTTCTCAAAATGTTGGATCCTCTCCTTATCTAAAGTAGACATATGCGGACAAAACCATTGAAGCTCCATGAACTTTGCCTCATACTTGTTAATTATCATGGATCCTTGCAGGATCTTCTTGAACTAAGAGATCTTCTCATCCAGATAGGTTGCTAGGAAGTATCAGCTAATGAACTCTTGCCAAAATCTTCCAACTAATCACCAAATCGGCTCTCTTCTCTTTCTTAATGGCCCACCAATGGCTACCACTCCCCTTCAACAGGTACACTACGTGCTTCACCTTATCCTCTTTTCAAATATTGAGGATCTTGAAGGCCTTCTCCAGCTCAGTCAACCACATGTACGTGTCTTCTAGGTCTGCCATACCAACATACTCTATCGCCCCTACAAGCCTTAACATCTCGAAGATCTTCCCAGAACCTTGGGATTATGCATTCAAGACCACTTCCCTTACTTGGGTATTGGCTCTCTATCCACCATATGTGTCATCGTGGCCACAAATTGTACAAACATGGACTAAAAAGTGGTATTGAACATAGTTGTTGGGTCAAACTGAGGCACTTCAAGAACTCCACCATCTCTTTCTTGCCTCTTGGTACCACCTCCTTGTGCAGGAACACTGCTCTCAACATTTTCTTTGTGTTCTCCGGATATATCTTTTCTTCTCTTCTTCTTCTTCTTCTTATGAATAAGTAGAAGTTACTAATAAATATGTCATTTGACATGGGAACAGACACATACCCTAGTCATGTGTCCCTATACACTCAGAAAACCTAGAGCTCTGAAACCAACCTTAACTATGACACACCAATCACAACAAAATGAGATGGCTCAAAACAAAGTGTGGAACTAACACTAACATCCATGATTACCATAAAACATGGTAAATTAAAACCAATTCCATGTAACCACAAAAGCTAAAACATATTATATCTAAGTCCAAAAGACTGTACCATTAAAATCATTTATAATGCCAAACGATATTACATATCACTATTTAGTGGATAACTTTCCACAAACCTGTTACACATGATAACATGTTCACATATACAAGCCATATCTTTACAACCATAGCATACTTCCAAAAACTTGTATCAATGTACAACATCTATTAAACACACCCAATGATCGGAGAGTATAGGGACTAAACATATGACTCTACTACAAACACTAGAAGCATATCCAACCTTCAAAAGTTATTACTCCTCTTGTTTCTTAACCTCAATCATACAATCTCTACCTCACTGTGCACGACTACCTAAGAGATGTGAAAACCCATGGGGTGAGACTAATGTCCCAATGAGAATGACCACCTAAAAGATGTGGAAACTCATGGGGTGAGACCAACGTCCCAGCGAGAGATATAACTCTATTCCAACATCTATTATAAGGATAATATACTAAAGCAAGAAGATAACATTATTATCAGGATGAGTAGATTCAGCTAAATTACACAGATTGGGTAGTTTAAGCATCTACAACTCAGTAGTGGAACATCTTGTACTTTTAGAAGGAATATGAAGAACTTTTATAATTGTTATCAACTGAAAAGTATAAGAAACAAGGAAAGGGGTCATCCAATGTGAATCATGTTAGACACTAAGAAAATATACTACATGGTTGTATTACAACTTTTATAATGCCCTAAGGAGATGAGGTATACCGCGCATGTTTGAATTGACCAATGCTAAGTCAAAATTAGTGCCATACAAGATCTAGGAGAGTAAGAATCCTATGATCTCCCACACCATCGATTAGTCTGAATCCACTATAGTGACATGTAGAGTCCAATTGCAAACCAGACTAGTCTGCCTTGGTATATAGGCACATCACTAGTGAAAACTGAGTTACGACCGCAGCCACACTCCTACTGAGGTTTGACTACAACCACCCTCAAAAAATAAGATATATACTCATCACATCATCTAAAACATATCCTCTATCGTTCCCCTACCGAGGTATGACCATAGCCATCCGTGTTAAAAAGCATATACTCAACAGTATACGACTTCGAGCATCCACAGAGGGAGAACTCATTTCACAATCTAGCAAATATTGACATTGAAGATGGATCTATGGCTTAGGGAAACTACATGATTAGGGTTGCACTTGATTGGTTAAACCTAATGGGTGACTTTTGGTATCAATCAAATTACAATGTACAAAACCTAAAAAAACTCTACAAGGATAAGGGTATGTTGCAACATTAGAAGATATAAAACATATGAGGTATATACTTGTAAAATCACGACATGATACCCCTACCATAAAAGGCCATCATCATTATCACATCATTCTAGGATAACCATCCAACATTACATCATTAGAGTATATCACCTCACATTAGGCATTAAGCCTCTTCAAGGACATAAGACCAAAATCACATCATCACAAATCTAAATATGTCACATCAAGGATCGTAACCATCACCTTGTATCATATAAGAGATACCATAGAATTCACAAGCTATGATGTGTATTCAACCTACAACATTAGGGTTACCCAAGTAGGAGAAAGAAACATCATCACATGCTAAACAATTAAAGTAAGATAAACTTTATATCATGTATTCTTGATTAGGTTTAGGGTTCTCAGTAGAAGTCATCATAACACACTAAGGTACATCGTTCCCACATTCTTGGAGCACATGCAATCAGACATCCCAACATGTAAACATCAACATGTGTCGACCATGGAGATAAAGTACTGTAGAGACCATTAAGTTTACACCCTATGTGTAGCGACCGCATAAGGAAACATGAGTGACAGCCAACCAAACTAGGCCATGTGTATCGACCATGAACATCATGCAAACGTGTCGACCAAACAAATGCAACACAAGAAGGAGCACTATTGTGAACAAACAATCCATATAGAAGAGGTAGCGATCGACATAAACCATATGTAGTGACCACTAAGGTTTTACATGTATCAACCAACACTAGGTTAGTACTTTGTTGTGACTGCACCACTTCACTAGTAGGTAGAGATTGAACCATGTACATTGCCCTAGGTGTAGTTCCCATTCAACATGAAGCATGTAGTGACCAACTCAAGGACCATAGCTTTTCGATCAATGCCAACATGGGTAGCAACCAAGATATAGCTACCTGTAGCGACCACTCACCTAGTCATGGGTAGAGACCATCACCACCTCTAGGTGTAGTGACCAAAGAGTGAGAACACTCAACATAGAGACCCTGCAAAACATGATGCATATAACGACCCAAACGGGTGGTTAACTCCATGAAAACATGTACATCAAAATAGAAGAGAAACATTAAGAGACGCATGCATCACCATAGAGAAAAATCCATGAAAGATACACATCAAAAACCATAAAATGACCTCCTCCAAGATTATCAAGATGAAACTCTATGCAAAAATGAATATCGGAACCGTATCAAGCACCAAAAAACCAATCATGAAAAACCATGCTATGAATGATGACATCAGACTTCTAACACATGCAAATAGTAACCTAAAACCTCCATTCAACACAGGATAAGAAAACCACAAGCATGGTGAAAAAACCAACTTTCAAAAGACATAAAAGAACCATTATCTCCATCATCAACATATCTTTGGGTACAAGAAATTATGGTTTATGAGAACATTATCCTAAAATAAGATAATAATATCCATCTACTGATTAACATGTTTTAGATATAGAGTAGTGTCATGCAAGCAACATTAAGCTACAATAATAGAAGAGAGAAGAGTTATATAACCCGCCTTAAGATGGATATCGAGCTCCAAAGCCACAAGCTCCAAGAGAGAGAAGGAACTACAAACTTGCATCAACTTCACGACCAACAAGGTCACCTCAAGAAGAGAATAGCACACTAGGTCAAAGGAAAGCTCAAGGAGAAATAAGCCCAAACCCTTGGCCGAACAAGGAAGAAGAAAGAAAAAAGAGGAGAACATCATCTCACTTAGGTACTCCCATGGAAAACCACATATCTCAACCTCTATGGATAGAAGTTCCTCAAGATAGACACTATGGAATGACCATAGTATCACATCCAAGAGAAGAAGAAAGACATAGGATTCTAAAGGATAAACAAGATCGAGGAGATAGAACCACATACCAAGATCAAAGATCACCAAGGATCACCACAAGAGAGATGATCAAGCTCAAGATCACCACATCCAATAGGAGATTGAACACCAAGCTCGAACATCGGCACCTTCTCTTGCTCCACCAAGCTCAAAGCTAAACACAAGGGAGAAGAGAGAAAGAAGAGAGACAAAGGGAATACTTGCATGTGAAAGAGAGGGTATATATACTCAATGATAGGAGGGAGGTAAAGATCATGAGGTGTCAAGGTATAAGATCCCATCATGACACATGACTCAAAAGTTCAGCCATGCAAGAACTCTAGATAAGCATGCAACAAAGAGTGATACAAACAAGACAGTGTAGCGACCACTTAGGTCCACTACACCCACAAGGTCAAAGCAAAACCAAGGGTAACTTGCGACACACCAAAACAAGCAAACCCTAGCAACCTCAATCAAAGCCAAAGTACCTATGTCACTACAACCACCACAAATGCAAGGTGTATAAGTCAAAATACTATAATAAGGCACACCCATAGGGCGCTACACTCAAGGAACACACATTGTCGCTACCACACATCAACACAAGCATCCATGAAACCCTAGCTCAACACACATGATGCTACCTCATCAACTAAGGTTCAAATAAGGTTCCCCTAAGCATCATTATCTCTGTTATGATGCTAAGGAACAAAAGGCACAATCTACATGTGACAAACTACAAGATAAAACTTCAGCATGGGTAAATTGCAACTTGGTACAAAATAAGAATAACTATCTCAAACATCAACCAAATAGGACCAAAATGAAATCATAAACTTGTCACATGTTATTAATGTACATCATATGATTAGATTAAGGGTTTAGTAATGTTGTTATGAAAATAAAACATAATCAAGCAGTAAGATAGGTCAGGGGTCTTAGAACCATAAACCCCTAACAAGGATCTAGGCGAAAAGAGATAGGTACTTCCTACACATCTCATCCTCAAGCTCCCATGTGGCTTCCTCCATGCTAAGGTGATGCCGTAAAACGTTAACCAAAAAGATATTTTTCTTCTTCAAATTCTTCACCCCCTTGTCAAGGATCAACACATGTCCTCCCTCATACAACCCATCCTCATCGAACTCAACCTCCACTGGCTGCAACACCAACTTAGTGTCAGGGTGACATTTTTTCAACATACTAACATGAAACACTAGATGCAACTTGTGTATCTCATGTGGCATATACAACTTATAAGCCACCTTCCCAACATATGCTACCACAGGCTAAGGTCCCACATACCTGGGAGCCATCTTACCCTTCTTTCCAAACCTCAACATGCCTTTTCCAATGAGAGACCTTGAGATACACCTTGTCTCCCACTTAGAACTCCAAAGGCCTATGATGATTATCAGCATAAGACTTCTGCCTATCCTAGGCTGCCTTTAGTTGTTTTTGTATCATTGTAATCTACTTCGTCGTTTGTTACACAAGCTCAGGACCCAAAAGCTGATATTCACCTATCTCATACGAACACAATATATATATGCAATATATCCCATACAAATCCTCGAAAGGTTCCATGACAATACTCAAACTGTTATTGTAAGAAAACTCTATCAAACTGAGGTGCACAACCCAACTTCCCATAAACAACAAGACACATGCACTCAACAAATCTTCCAAAGTCTTTGTAGTCCTCTCAGATTATCCATCTGTCTGTGGGTGAAACTTTATGTGAAACCTCAACTACACACCCATGGTTGCATGTAGATGCTCCTGAAAGGAACTAGTAAACTGAGGATCTCTATCTAACATGATGGTATCTAGGATACCATGCATACATATGATCTAATCAGCATACACTTGTGCTAACTTCTCATCTTTATACGTCATCTCCACAAGAAGGAAATGCACTGACTTGGTCAACCTGTCAACGATGACCGTTATGGAATCATGGCATTTGGATATCCTAGGGATTCCAACCACAAAGTCCATTGTGATATGATCCTATTTCCACTACGATATAGGTAACTATTACAAAGTCCATGCAAGTTTTTGATGCTTTACCTTAAATTGTTGACAAATAGGGCACTTCCCCACAAATTTAGCCATTTCACGCTTCAAACCAAGCCACCAATATTGGTCTTTCATATTGTTGTACATCTTGGTTCTACCTGGATGCATAGTGTATATCGAAGAGTGAGCCTCTTCCAGAACAACTTCCTTATATCATCAACATCAGGTACCAATACTCTACCATGGTAACACATTGTCCCATCCCCTAGCTCATGGAAGGCACACACTTATCTCTACCAAACGCTGCTCGGATTTGTTGAATCAGAATATCATCATGTTGTTCAACTCTAATCTGCTACTTTAATGTAGGCTTTACCTGTAACAGGGCCAACAAGCCCACCAACAAGGAGACTTCCAACTTCACATTCATCTAATGTAAGGAGACCAACATGTCTCTCTTATAGAACACCAAAGAGCATAACTGCACCTTGTCAGCAGATGAGGACGAAGAAGACTTCCTACTCAAAGCATATGCCACCACATTTGCATTCCCTAGATGGTAGTATATGGTGCAATCATAATCTTTGATTACCTCCATCCAACGTCTTTTCTGCATGTTCAACTCCTCTTTGAGAAGATGTATTGTATATTCTGGTGGTCGGTGAAGATGTCGCACTTATCACCATAAAGGTAGAGTCTTCATATCTTCAAAGCACAGACCACCATAGGAAACTCTAGATTATGTGTCAAGTAGCTCTCCTCATGTTTCTTAAGATATCACAAAGCAATAGAAATCACATTCATGTCTTGCATTAGCACGCAACCGAAACCATTCTTTGATGCATCACATCAGACTATGTATCCTTTTCCCTACTGTGGCAGAACCAACACTAGTGAACTGGCCAGTTTATCCTTCTAAAGATGAAAAGAACACTGAAACTTATCATCCTAGACAAATAACACACTCTTCCTTGTCATCTTTGTTAGGGGTAACGCCACTACACTAAAGTTCTTGATGAACCTTCTTTAATATCCTATCAAGCCAAGGAAACCTTAAACCTATGTTGGTGTCTTTGGCTCCTCCAATCTAACAAAAATTGAACCATCTTGGGATCAACATGCACACCCTCGACAGATATGATGTGTCCTAGAAAAGGCACCTCCTTCATCCAAAAATCACACTTGCTAAACTTAGCATATAGCTTGCTCTGTCACAACAAGGTCAATGCCTGACATAAGTGATGCTCATGTTGTTGGTTGTCTCTAGAGTAGATCATGGTGTCATCAATGAACACAACCAAAAATTGGTCAAGATATGGCCTAAAAACACTGTTCATTAGGTCCATGAACATTGTCAGTGCATTGGTTGGCCCAAATGGCATAACCACAGACTCATAGTGACCATACCGAGTCCTAAAAAATGACTTCAGTATGTCATCCACCTTGATCCACAACTGATGATATCCTGCCCTGAGATCTATCATCAAGAACACTATGACACCTCATAACTGGTTAAATATATTGTCAATCCATGACAAAGGGTATTTGTTCTTGATCGTCACCTTGTTCAACTACAAGTTGCAGATGCACAACCTCATAAATCCATCTTTCATCTTAAAAAAATATAAGGCGGCGAGATCACCTCCTTACTAAAATTTAAAGGAAGTACAAAACACCCATATTTTAGAAAGACAAAAGATATTGAGGGATGCATGTATAATATTCCAAGTAAATAAGCATGCACCAGATACATTACAAAATGTCAATAGCAGCGGAAATAAAAGTACTTAAGCCTATTACATGGCTTTCATTGTTCACTACATGATTGTTCCCAAAAGAAAGAGATAAGAGAAAAGGATCTACCTATAGAAACATATCCATCCTTTCCAAAAGCGAAAGACCAACTCCTGAGGAAAGCCTTCTTTAAGCTTGTCCTTCACCTTGCTCAGCACCAACACCTGGGTGGTTGGGAGGACACCCAGCAACAGGAAAAGAAAGAAAAAGTATGTGTTAAAAGATTATTCTAAAAGTGACAAGATAGTTGTAACAAGTAAAATAGTCTAGGATATCATCAAAAGATGAGACATCAAGAGTATGAGGCTTTATTTAATGAAACTTGCCAATAACAAAAGTAAATAAAGGATTTGCATGTAAATTAATATGTCTACCTAAATAAGTAGGATTGAGGTACCTACCGGACCTCTAACCTTAGGTGAGGGGAGAATAAGACATTCCCAGTCACCTATAATATTATGGGGAGAAATACACACATTCCCCAAGGGCGATTTTACACATGCCCTCTGTGGGTTGTTGTACATAAGTACCTCTACTTTACAATTAAATAGAACATATAACTACATGCTAGCAAAAGAGTTATGGCAAGATTAATCAAAGAATAACATAAAATGGTAGTGGGGTATAAAAACCCAAGCAAGATAATACTACAACTAATTTTGAGGCATAAATAAATTAGGTTTTGAGAATAATGGATTAGGTCAGATTAAACCTCATTAGGGAACATGGGTAATGGTATAAATAATTTCCCAACTGAAGGTGTAGATGTACATACATATCACATACATAAAGATGTTTTGCACATACCTCTTAATTAGAGTCCTATTAACCTCTTTTCCAAACCTTTAGTTGAAATCAAGGTCCACTTGTCCTATTTCCAATTTCATATTCATGTATTAGAATAACATATATACATTAAAGAGTTGAAACCCTAATATATGAAATTTTTACACAAAACCTTGATTCAGACCTCAAAAATATCACCACTGACTTACTTAGGTTTTTTTTATTAAGAAAAACATATAATTTTGCATATATTGGAGTTATGAAGGTTAAACTGTATTTTTGGTGATTTTTAGATATTTAATTCATTTTGTAAAAACTTTTTTCGAAAAAACTAAAAACCAATACTTGGAAATATTTTTATTAAAAAGAACATATTTTTTTGACTTCAGAACATATTTTACTTTAATTTTTGGACAAATGAATCAAAAGTTATGAGTTATTGAAAATTGACCAATTAAAAATCCACACATCGTCAATTTTTAACATAAGATCATGAGTTTTAAGCATGTAATAAGAAATATATGGGAAAGGGGTTATGAAGCCCACACCTAGGGAAGATACTAAGGTCCAAACAGAAAGGATACCGAGCTTATAAGGTCTGGTTGCTCCAAGCCTAGCTCCTTTCTTGAACAAAGATCTCCATCTCAACTTAGAGGTTATAAACCCTAGCAAAAGAGCATGGAGATGAGATGTTTTAGGGTTCTTAGTGTAGTTTTATCATGTAAGGTCATGGTTCCGACCTAGAGGAAGGTGTGATAAATACTATCAACATGAAAATAGGGAAAGAAAGGAGGATTCTTACTAGTTTTGGTTAAAATCACCAAGGAGGAGCTTAAGAAACCCTAATAGAGCAATTTGGAAACCATATGAGCCTACTTCACCAAGGTAGGCTCCCTCTATTACCTTGGGTCAGCAACTTCGTGTCCAAATACAAAAGGAACTATTATCTAAGCTAGAGGAAAGAAAAGTAGAATAAGAATTTCAAATTTGTGAGTTGGGAAAGGGGTATGGGACTTTCCATGTGTCTTTAGCCTAGGGCTTCATGGCTTTTCAAGTGGACACCTCATGGAGGCTCTAAAATATTTAAGGTCAGTTTTTGGACATTTCTAGGCCATCAAAACCAACCTCCATCAAAGAAATAACCCCATTGATTGATGGCTTCTAAAGATAAGCTCACTTATAAAGAGGAAAACCCTAAAATGCCCTTAGAAAGCAATACCATCAAACCAAGGTGAAACAAGGTGATCCCATGGTCTTAGAATTTGAGAATGGTAACGTGGTATCTAATTATTATAATTCATGTGATAATTTGCAAAGAAAACCTCCCAATTGGGTAAATTGCATAAAATCCTGAATTTATCTTAAATTGCATAACTTCCATAAACAACATCCAAATTGGACCAAACTTTATCCACAAGTGATATTTGATGTGTAGAATATTAATTTGACATATAGGCTAATTTTGATATGTAGATTTTGAATTTGAAGTTTGTTTCCTATTTTGAGACTTCTTTTTATGAGATATGTCATATGGCCCATTATCTGAATTATTCATCCAATTAAATTTCTTATCTTCATATTACTACCAAAATGAGTTATGAGGCATATTTTATGTTTTCAAATCACATTAAAAAGTTAGATTAAGATTTAGAGCACTTAATTATGGTAATTAATCTTTCAATGAGGTATTTGTGCATAAATCCTTCCATTGGTATAATTAGTGAATAAATGTTCATTAAACCACTATAAATTCCACTAATTAAGCATAAATGAATAAAGGATAATAATGAAAGGAAATCTTGGGAAAAAGGTTTACATGGGGATTACATCTAAGATTCATTATGTTACTACACTCTGCCCCTTTAGAAGGATTTCATCCTCGAAATCTCAAGCAAAAAGAGAAGGGTAAGTACGTAACATTTCATCTCTCAACTCCCAAGTGGCCTCCTCCAGACCATGATATTTCCACAAAATTTTTACCAGCTCAATCTCTTTGTTCTTCAGTTACTTTACTCAGGAGTCAAGAATCTTCACAAGTAGCTCTTCATAGGTCAGATTCTCATAAATATCCAAAGGCTCAACAGTAAGCACATGAGAAGAGTCTTTTACATATTTCTTCAGCATAGAGACATGGAACACATTATGAATCTTATCATAGGAAGGAGGTAAGGCTAAGCGGTATGCACCATCTCCAACCTTATCTAAGATTTCAAATGGTCCAACATAGTGAGGACTCAACTTGCCTTTAACTTTAGATCTAGCAATAGAAGAGACAGGCTTGATCTTTAGAAATGCATAGTCACCCACCAGGAAGTTAACATCAGACCTTTTCTTGTTAGCATACATCTTCTGTCAATCTTGAGCAGCTTTCATGCGTTTCTTTATCAATTGCACCTTTTCTGTCATCATTTGCATGTCATCGGTCTTCACTAGAGAACGTTCACCGACATCATCCCAATGCAAAGGTGAACGACATGGTCTACCATAGAGAGTTTCAAAAGGTGGCATACTAATACTATCTTGGTAGCTATTGTTGTAAGCAAACTCAGCTAATGGTAGATATGGATCCCATGCACCACCCCAATCCATCACACAAGCACGAAGCAAGTCCTCTAGAATCTGAATTATTCTCTCAGATTGACCATCAGTCTGTGGGTGGCACGCAATACTAAAATGCAAGTCAGTACCCATCTCCTCCTAAATTTGACCCCATAAATGAGAAGTAAACTTTGGGTCACGATCAGAAACTGTAACTTGAGGTACTCCATGTAAGCGTAAGATCCACTCAACGTACAAATGAGCCATATCCACAACTTTGTAATTTGTTTTGTAAGGCAAGAAATGAGCAGATTTTGTAAGCCGATTAATAACCACCCAAACAACATCATAACCTTTCTTGGACTTGGGGAAACTAGTAACAAAGTCCATTATGATCTTCTCCCACTTCCATTCTAGAATTTCAAGAGGGTGAAGAAGACCACCAGGTCGTTGATGTTCAATCTTGACTTGCTGACATGTCAAGCACTTTGCCACGAATAGAGCTATATCATTCTTCATGTTCTTCACCAGAAACTTCATTGTAAGTCCTTATACATCTTTGTTGTGCCAGGACGAATGGTGTACTTTGACCCATGGGCTTCACTCAAAACCTTCTGTCTCAGATCACCAAAATTACGAATCCACAACCTTTGTTTGAAGCGGACAACACCATCCACTCCGATAGAGAAGTCAGATTGTGGTTTCTCAGTTAAAGTTTTCATCTCCTCAAGCTCAGAACTCTCCAACTGTGTAGCCATGACTTCTGAGATCCAGGTTGGTGTAATGGCAAGCTGGTTATATGAACACACAACTTGTCTTCATCCACTGAATCAACAAGCTGAGGTCTCCAACTAGCCACATGTTCAAGGTTTTCCCATATTGAACATCTCAGATCAACACATATAACATCCTTCTTGCGACTTAAAGCATCAGCTATGACATTTGCTTTACTAGGATGATAGGTAATGGTGAAGTCATAATCTTTAAGATATCCCATCCACCTACGTTGTCACAAGTTCAGATCCTTCTGAGTCAACAGATATCTCGGACTCTTGTGATCAGAAAAGACTTCAAACGGTTCACCATAGAGATAGTGCCGCCAGATCTTCAAAGCATGAACTATGGCAGCAAGCTCCAAATCATGTGTAGGCCAATTATCTTCATTAGGTTTCAACTATCGAGAAGCATAGGCGATTACCTTTCCGTCTTGCATCAAAACACACTCCAAGCCTTGTCTGGATGCATTGGTGTAGATGACATAGACTATGCCTTCAATAGGACAAGCTAGCACGGGAGTAGAGGTTAGGCTCTTTTTTAGCTTCTGAAAACTATTCTCACATTCAGGGGTCCATGCCAACTTGACTTCTTTTTGAGTTAACTTGGTCAAAGGCAAGGCTAACTCAGAGAAACCTTTGATAAACTTTTGATAGTAACCGGCTAGACCAAGGAAACTATAGATTTCAGATGGGTTTTTCAGAGCCTTCCACATTTTCACAACTTCCACCTTTGCAGGATCAACAGCTACATGGCCGACAGAAATTACGTGACCAAGAATCATAAATTCCTTTATCCAGAATTCACACTTTGAGAATTTTGCATAGAGTTGGTTTTCTCACAGTGTGTTGAGTACAATCCATAGGTGCTCGTGATGTTGTTCTAACATCTCGGAATAAACCAAAACATCATCAATAAACACCACCACAAACTTGTCAAGGTATGGGTGGAACACTCGGTTCATCAAGTCCATGAAGGCAGTAGGGGCATTTGTCAAGTCGAAAGGCATGACCATGAATTCATAATGCCCATAGCGAGTTCTGAATGCCGTCTTTGAGATATCATCATCCTTCAGATACATTTGGTAGTAGCCACTTCGTAGATCCATCTTGGAGAACACGGTGCCTGACTTCAACTGATCAAACAAGTCATCGATGTGAGGTAAGGGATAACGGTTCTTCACTGTCACTTGGTTAAGCATGTGGTAGTCCATACGTATCCGCATCGAACCATCCTTCTTCTTCAAAAATAGGATAGGGGCTCCCCATGGCGAAACAGTAGGGCGGATGAAGCCCATGTTGAGGAGCTCTTCAAGATGCTTCTTCAACTCAGCCAGTTTGGCAGGAGCCAAGCGGTAGGGTGGCTTCGATATTGGTGAAGTTTTAGGTACAAGCTCGATGGAGAATTCCACCTCACGATTTGGTGGCAACCCGGGTAACTCCTCGGGAAAGACATTCGAGAAGTCCTACACCACATCAATGTGATCTAGAGCAGGGGGTGTAGCATCGAGAACTATGGAGGCTAGGAAATCTCTACACCCTTGCGAGACAAGCTTTTCAGCTTTAATGGAAGAGATGACAAATTGTTGCTCTTCTCGCTTCTTACCCTTGACACACATTTTCCCTTCAACAGGATGAATCAATCTAACCTTGGATTCTTCATAGTACAAAACTGCTTTGTACCTCTTTAACCAATCCATACCCATGATGACGTCGAAGATGGTCATATCAAGTAAGATGAAATATATGGGAAAAATTATTCCAGATATACAATGGTTCATGGTAGGAGTTTGGATGTATGAAGAACATATCTTACCACTAGGGGTTTTTACGTCTAACACATGATCCATAAACTCAGATTTTATTTCTAGCATAGAGGCAAACTGACAAGATATGAAGGTATTGGAGGAGCCAGAATCAAACAATGCCTATATAGGATGCATATTAAGATGTAAGGTACCTTTAATAACTTCATCATATCCACCTGCTTCCTCAGCATTAAGAGAAAATACTCTCCCATTTCGCCTTTCCACTGGCTGTCGCCTTGGGTTCTGGTTGTTGTTGTTATTCTGCGGAGGCAGATTCTTCCTTGGCTGCTGCAGCTGCTGGGCATTATTCTGTCCTTTCTGGAAACAGGGGCAGAGTGGTCGGATATGCCTAACTTGGCCACACTCGTGGCTGGTCAGAGGAGGTCAGTTGTCTCTATGAGCAGGTGCATTGTTGACATGACATCTCCCTAGAGGATGGTGGCGAGAGCACCTACTGCATCGATCACATCTGCGATTCTCGTTCTATGTACAGTTCTTTCTCTTCTTGTTGTTGTAGCCACTACTTTATCCATAGGATTAAAATCCTAGGTAGGACTTGATGGCCAGGGCCTTATCCACCATCTGTTGGAAGGTGAGTGGAAGTTGTGGAACAAGACTTCGGCCCACTTGGTTGTTCAGGACCTCTAAGAACAACGTTGCCCTTCTCTAAGCTCCAAGGTCGGTGGCATAGCGTTCCAGAAGTAGGAACCGTTGGATGTAGTCAGCCACACTCATGCTTCCCTATCTGAGGCTGTAGAATTCAGCTTCCTTCTTCCTCAGGAAGGCGGGAGAAATATACTTCTCCCTGAAGAGCTTTAAGAACTGGTCCCACTCCATGGTAGAGGTGTCTCGAGTGAGGGCGACACCGTTCCACCAGATGCGTGTCGGTCCATCCAACACATAAGTTGCAAACTGAACTTTCTGGTGAGGAGGGCATGCCATACCCTCAAAATTCTGATCCAAAACCAACACCCAGTCATTGGCTTTATCCACCATGTTGTGTTCACTTTCACCCTTGAAGTAGGGTGGCTACATCTTTATGAAGTCAGTGAGGGTGAACTCCCTCGACTTGTTGGCATTAGCGGCCACAGTGTGGAGCTACCCCATCATGGAGGAAAGCAACTAGCACAACATTGCCAGCTCTTGTTCCGGTGTGAAGGCGGGGATGCTTGGAGTAGTAGGGTTGACCATATTACAGATGACAGGGGTCACAGGAGTGCTTTCCACATTGGAGTCATAAGGGTTTGATTCCTTTCCCTTGTTCCTACAGTCGAACAAATCACCATTCATGAAAGGTAGGATTAACATATTAAGTTCCTAGGAGTATTTGAATCATAGATGATAAAGAATAGAAGCATGGATGAGGAAAGAATATCTAGATTGCTATTTCCTAAAAGCATACTATTTTGGACAATTTGTATCAGCTCAGGCCAGGCCGGTATCATATGGGCACGGGAGTCCTTGTAAACCAAGCTAGTGGTGCAGAGGAAAATATTGCCAGCCCCCAAAACCCTAATCCTTTCTAGACACCTTTGCTTCAACTTCATGTCCTAATAGTTTCCTGAATGCTCTAATACCATGCTGTAAGGAGGCAAGATCACCTCCTTACTAAAATTTAAAGGAAGTACAAAACACCCATCTTTTAGAAAGACAAAAGATATTGAGAGATGCATGTATAATATTCCAAGTAAATAAGCATGCACCAGATACATTACAAAATGTCAATAACAGCAGAAATAAAAGTTCTTAAGCCTATTACATGGCTTTCATTATTCACTACATGATTGTTCCCAAAAGAAAGAGATAAGAAAAAAGGATCTAGCTATAGCAACCTATCCATCCTTTCCAAAAGCTAAAGACCAACTCCTAAGGAAAACCTTCTTTAAGCTTGTCCTTCACCTTGCTCAGCACCAACACCTGGGTGGTTGGGAAGACACCTAGCAAGAGGAAAAGAAAGAAAAAGTATGTGTTACAAGATTATTCTAAAAGTGACAAGATAGTTGTAACAAGTAAAACATGATGGGAAATCATCAAAAGATGATACATCAAGAGTATGAGGCTTTATTTAATGAAACTTGTCAATAAAAAAAGTAAATAAAGAATTTGTATGTAAATTAATATGTCTACCTAAATAAGTAGGGTTGAGGCACCTACCGGACCTCTAACCTTAGATGAGGGGAGAATAAGACATTCGCAGTCGCCTATAATATGATGGGGAGAAATACACACATTCCCCTAGGGAGATTTTATACATGCCCTCTGTGGGTGGTTGTACATAAGTACCTCTACTTTACAATTAAATAGAACATATAACTACGTTCTAGCAAGAGAGTTATGGCAAGATTAATCAAAGATTAACATAACATGGTAGTGGGGTATAAAAACACAAACAAGATAATACTACAACTGATTTTGAAGCATAAATAAATTAGGTTTTGAGAATAATGGATTAGGTCAGATTAAACCTCATTAGGGAACATGGGTAATGGTATAAATAATTTCCCAAATGAAGGTGTAGATACACATACATAAAGATGGTTTGCACATACCTCTTACTTAGAGTCCTATTAACCTCTTTTCCAAACATTTAGATGAAATCAAGGTCCACTTGTCCTATTTCCAATTTCATATTCATGTATTAGAATAACATATATACATTAAAGAGTTGAAACCCTAATATATGAAATTTTTACACAAAACCTTGATTCAGACATTAAAGAGTTGAAACCCTAATATATGAAATTTTTACACAAAACCTGGATTCAGACTAAAGGTGTAGATGCACATACATAAAGATGGTTTGCACATACCTCTTACTTAGAGTCCTATTAACCTCTTTTCCAAACCTTTAGTTGAAATCAAGGTCCACTTGTCCTATTTCCAATTTCATATTCATGTAATAGAATAACATATATACATTAAATAGTTGAAACCCTAATATATGAAATTTTTACACAAAACCTTGATTCATACCTCAAAAATATCACCACTAACTTAGTTAGGTTTTTTTTATTAAGAAAACATATCATTTTGCATATATTGGAGTTATGAAGGTTAAAGTGTATTTTTGGTGATTTTTAGGTATTTAATTCATTTTCTAAAAACTTTTTTCGACAAAACTGAAAACCAATACTTGGAAATATTTTTATTAAAAAGAACATATTTTTTTGAGTTCAGAACATATTTTACTTTAATTTTTGGACAAATGAATCAAAAGGTATGAGTTATTGAAAATAGACCAATTAGAAATCGACATATCGTCAATTTTTAACATAAGATCATGAGTTTTAAGCATGTAATAAGAAATATATGGGAAGGGGGTTATGAATATCACTCCTAGGAAAGATAATAAGGTCCAAACAGCAAGGATCCTGAGCTTATAAGGTCTGGTTGCCCCCAGCCTAGCTCCTTTCTTGAACAAAGATCTCCTTCTCAACTTAGAGGTGATAAACCCTAGCAAACGAGCATGGAGATGAGATGTTTTAGGGTTCTTAGTGGATTTTTATCATGGAAGGTCATGGTTCTGACCTAGAGGAAGGTGTGATAAATACTATCAACATGAAAATAGGGAAGGAAAGGAGGATTATTACTAGTTTTGGTTAGAATCACCAAGGAGGAGCTTAAGAAACCCTAATAGAGCAATTTGGAAACCATATGAGCCTTCTTCACCAAGGCAGGCTCCCTCTATTACCTTGGGTCAGCAACTTCATGTAAAAATACAAAAGGAAATATTCTATAAGATAGTGGAAAGAAAAGGATACCAAGAGTTTCGAATTTGTGAGTTGGAAAAGGGGTATGTATGGCTATATATAGAAAAAGGTCAAGCATGAGGTGTTTTATGGGATTTTCCATGTGTCTTTAGCCTAGGGCTTCATGGCTTTGCAAGTGGACACATCATGGAGGCTCTAAAATATCTAAGGTCAATTTTTGGACGTTTCTAGGCCATCCCAACCGACCTCCATCAAAGAAATAACCCCATTGGTCGATGGCTTCTAAAGATAAGCTCACTTATAAAGAGGAAAACCCTAAAATGCCCTTGGAAAGCAATACCATGAAACCCAGGTGAAACTAGGTGATCCCATGGTTTTAGAATTTGAAAATGGTAAGGTGGTATCTAATTATTATAATTCATGTGATAATTTACAAAGAAAATGTCTTAATTGGGTAAATTGCATAAAAGTCCAGAATGTATCTAAAATTGCATAACATGCAAAAACAACATCCAAATTGGACCAAACTTTATCCACAAGTGATATTTGATGTGTAGAATATTAATTTTTCATTATTTATATATTTTTAAGTTATATAATTGCACTATTTATTACTTATGCCTTTTACTCATTTTCTTTCTCCTAAACTTATCCTAATATTTCAAGGTTGTCCAAATTAGATTAAATTTTACATGTAGGCTAATTTTGATATGTAGATTTTGAATTTGAAGTTTGTTTCCTATTTTGAGACTTCTTTTTATGAGATATGTCATATGGCCCGTTAACGGCCCATTATCTAAATTATTCATCCAATTATATTTCTTATCTTCATATTACTATCAAAATGAGTTATGTGGCATATTTTATGTTTTCAAATCACATCAAAAAGTTAGATCAAGATTTAGAGAACTTAATTATGGTAATTAAGATTTCAATGAGGTATTTGTGCATAAATCCTTCCATTGGTATAATTAGTGAATAAATGTTCACTAAACCATTATAAGTTCCACTAATTAAGCATAAATGAATAAAGGATAGAAATGAAAGGAAATCTTGGGAAAAAGGTTTACATGTGTATTACATCTAAGATTCATTATGTTACACAAACAACATAGTAGCACCATAATGGGTAGTTCTCGGTTTGATAAAGCCCTTCCCAACAACTCCTACAACTACTTCTTCAGCTCTTGCATCTCAGTTGGTGCCATCATGTATCGTGTTTGTTCTATCGGCTGTGTACCAGGAACCTAATTGATCTTAAAATAAATCTCTCTAAGAGGGGGAAACCTGGGAACTCATTGGGAAATACGTCCTCAAGCTAACCAACAACTGTCACTTTTTGGATACTAGAACTCCTCACCTTGGTATCTACCACATGTGCCAAAAATGCTTCAAAACCTTACCTCATCAGCCTCTCTCTTATCATACCTAACACCAGACATGTCGGGAGAATCTTCCTATCTCCTTGGAAGATCCATGAGACATCACTGTCAAAGAACATCACCACTTTTGCACTATAGTCCAAGACCACCCGATACTTCTTCAAAGTATACATTCCAAGGATCACATCGAATGCATGCATATCAAGTGGTTTAAGATCCACTTGAATGTTGTGTCTTGAGAAAGAAAGAATCCATGATTAAAACACCTCCCGCAACTTGGTGGAACCAACCAAAGGGGTTTCTATGAGAATTCTATCTAATCTATGAATAATAACTAAAGAACAACTAGTTATCACTTCTCTAGTTATAAAAGATTGTGTCTCAACCAAAATAGATATAAAGTAGGAAGAAAAGGAATCAGAATGAATAAATCCATTTGACCTATCATGACCCAAGGGTTGACTACTCCTTCCAACTGACTCATAGCATATAATTAAGTCATTGCTTGTTGTCGTCCCCATCCTCTGCTAGCCTGTCCAGAAGAACTAGCATGTGAAGCCTGACCACATCCTCTGCCACCGCCACTACTAAACTCTCACTGATGTGACCCTTGTTGACTATGTCTCAGATGTTGTGTCATCTCATCACCCTTCACAGGACATGCCCACCTCAAATGTCCTACTTGCCCACACTTATGGCAAGTCTTGGTCTCATACTATGGACTAGACGACCCTACTACTGACACTGATGTCACACTGTGAGCTCCCACTAGTGGAAAACTATGGCCTATTCCTTTACTTGGTGGCCATTGGGACTGGATCATCGACCTATATTGTGACTGATGTGCTGAAAACCTAGGCTTCTTGAAACCTCCACAAGACCATCCCTAAAACTGTCCAGATCTCTTCTTATATTTGCCTCACACTTCTCTATTACTGATGCCTCTATCCTTCTGATAGACTTCAAAAATGTGGTAAATCATTCTCTATTCTCCAAAGTTTCACTATCATCAACAACTTAAAGATCAAGCCCTTCTCAAAATGTCAGATCCTCTTCTTATCTATAGCAGCCATGTGCAAACAAAACATTAGAAGCTCCATGAATTTTTCCTCATACTCATTAATCATCATGGATTCCTACTGTATCTTCTCAAATTGAGAGATCTTCTCATCCATAGAGGTATTTAGGAAGTATTACATCATAAACTCTTGCCAAAAATCTTCCCAATTGATCATCACATCGTGTCTCTTCTCTTCCTCAATGGCCCACCAATGACCAGCACACCCCTTCAACAGGTTCACTTCATGCTTCTCCTTATCCTCTTCTAGAATATTGAGGATCTTGAAGGCCTTCTCTAGTTTGATCAACCACATGTCTACGTCTTCTAGGTCTTCCATTCCAGGGTACTATATCTCCCCTACACGCCTTAACCTCTCAAAGGTCTTCATAGAACCTTGGGATTCCACATTGGGGACCTCTTCCCTTTCTTTGGGTAAGGGCATTCTATCCACCATATGATCCCATCATGGCCATAAACTATTCAAACATGGACTAAAAAGTGAGATTGACTGCACTTGTTGGGTCCAACTAAAGCTCTTCAAGCACTCCATCATCTCCTGCCTTCTTCCAGGCACCACCTTTAGGTGTAGCAACACTTCTCTCAACATGTTCTTCGTGTTATCCAGACATATATTTTCTTCTCTTCTTCTTCTTTTGCATAAGAACAAGTTACCATTAAATATCTTAGATGACACAAGAACATGCACAAACCCTAGTCGTATTGTAACATACTAAAACCTAGAACTTGATCCTATTACAAGGTTAAGAGGTTAGAGGCCTTAGTGTTTGGGCTCAGCCAAATAAGGATAAAAGATATACCCATTAGTGGCTAATTCAAACCTTACTATGTTAATGCATAAATAAATCATCCTAATATGTAGACATATAAATAAAGATGACATAATAATTTCAATTTAATCATAAATTTCAACAAAAAGTACATAAGATATGTCACAACATGTAATAATGCGCATAATAGGACAAGGTGTCCATAATTGAGAATAACAACATATAATTTAACTAAATATGAAATAAATATTCTTATGTGAGATACTGATAGAGTACATTCGTTCTAGATCTTTCCTTAGCCTTTCAGAACAAGGAGGGGATAAAAAGATAAATAATAATTCTTTAAAGCAAGATAATTTGATATTGATGGAAATAATGGATAATGGGATAAAATTAATAAAAGGGGAAGTAATTAGATACGAATGACTTCAAATTCATTTTCTTTGGATGTTCTTTGACTTGGAGGCCAAGTATGACAAATTTAGGATGATAATAATCACAACTATTTTATTTAGAAAAGAAAAAAGTGTTTTCCTTAAAAGTATGAAATAAAATACTTAATAACTCTAAAAGTGTAAGATAATCTTAGATTCATAATATACTCATTAAAATATGCCTTTGGGTGAATTTTCATTCAATTTGGAGAAAGTTTGAGTAAAAGATGAAATTAGGAGAGAGAAAGTGTGTAGAACCATCAAAGTTTTAAATAAATGAACAAATAACTTCAACATATAAAATTTATGGAAAATTCGAATCCAAGAAACTTAATGTGACTCATGGGTGAAGTTTCATCAAATTTGGATGATCTTATAACCATTAATGAAGGAGGAAAGATAATTTATGATCTAATTTATTTAACAGATTAAAAGTTCCCAAAAGAAAATATAATTACATATTCATATTCTACATATCAAAATTAGCTTAGGTGTCAATTTTCAATTAATTTGGGGTTCATTTTCACACTCAAATGAGGAGAGAAAAAAATTGAATAATTATGTGTGTCACTTTAATCGGATTAAGATTGGGAATGAAATTAATGTCACACGCCATATTTGATTTCACATGTAATGAGGGCCATCTGATGGAATATTGAATGGTTCACTATAGTCTTCTTCCTTATGACCATATCAGGAAATAGACAAAGGGGCATATGATTTTCAAATCGTGATTTCTCCGTCCCTACTCGATCTTTTTGCAATATGTTTTCTCCTACATTTTCCTTATCCAAATCTACACGTAACGGTATATTACTCGATCCACATGTGTTTGTATTGGATATTTGCCCAATTTGCTTCGTGAGCTTCTTGAAGCACCCTAGCCATCAAACCCTAAAACACCATCTCATCTATAAATAGTGGTACACCCTGCATCCTCGGCTCTTGTGCAATCGTTTGCTTGCTTCAATTTTCTCATAGCCTTCTCACACAGCCACTTCTATCGCGTTCTTCGATCTGTTCTTACAGTGGTGGGTTCTCTCTCTCTTTGTCATCTCCAATTGAATTGATCACCTCGATGAGTTCATTAGAACCTGTTCATTCTTTCTTCACCTTTCATTTTTCCAAATTAGCAAGCAACATGTTTTTGCCCAAATCCATCGCAAGTTGTTTCTTGCGGGTTGCCTTCCACGATGACGAGTTTGGGGGGAAGAAACTCCCATGTAATTTCTCGTATCTATTCTCCACTTCACCAGTTTCTTTGTTTTCTTATCCAAGGGAAAAATTGTCCCTTTAGCTATGATTTCTTATTTTGAGGGGTCAGCAAGACACTGATCAAGCTTTGACTAGGGTGACTTGGCTGCCTTCTACTGGGCCAACTCATCACAATCTGCTACTCTCTCTCTTCCTCTCTCTCGCCATGTGCTGATGATTTGACTTTTTAGATTTTTCTGATTGGCACTATAAATTTGATAACTGATTTCCTGTATATCAAAATATTACAAATAAATAATCGTTGGATTCAGAAAAATAAGATCTATCTAATGGTCATGATTTTATTACATAAATATATTTTTTTATAAAGGGTGTTTTTCAATGGATTAATATAAGTAGATAATAACTTGCAAAATTTATAACTAATAATTTACATGTCATAAAAATATAATAAAATATGTTTTGAACTCAGAAAAGATAATCTAATCCATGGAGTGGTTTTAGAAACCTAATTCACTAATATTAAAAAGGCAATTTTTAGGGTTCTAAATAATTAATGTAAACCTACCGTAATTCTACATATATGCATCGTAGCTGTTTTGGAGACCTAGGCTCGGATCTAGGACTGACTTTGGACTATTTAAATTCTTGAGTAAGGTATGATTGCATCCCATATTATTTTTATATTGAACAATTTTTTATTCCTCTCTCTTAATGTATGTTTGCATGTCCTATTCTTCTATATTGTGTAATTTCTAATTCGTCCTTCTTAATGTATGTTTGCATCTTGTATTATTCTTATTGAGAAGTAACATATTTTTATCATTCTCGTTTTCCTATGGACATTATCCTACACCTTATCTTGTTCTTTTTGAAAATATGCTTCATGTAAAGTACCTTTTATTTGTTGTTGATCTTTGGACATTTTTTGGTCTTTTCTTATGCTTTGTTCATGATGTAACTCAATTTGTTGTTATATGCCTACTTTGAGGTGAATGATTTTGATTTGGTGACGTGTGATATCTTCTTTCCCACTTTTGTTGTGACTAAATTGTAAACTTTGACAATATTTTTTACTTGCCTCTCTATTAAGCATGTTGTGTGACTCAGTAGCCCTAGAATAATAAAACTGCATGTGTTTTTTGGTTATGTGCCCTTACTTTTTTTGGGATGAGGGTTATGTTCCCCATACCCTAGTTTAAAATTTATGTGGTTTGGACCACATTTATATTTATTGGGAATATGGTTATGTTCCAATATCTATCACGTTTCAAGTTTAAGAGGCTTGGCCACCTTTGTTATTTATATTTGTCTAGTTTTATGTTTATCTCACTACATGTAGGTTGTTATGGGTTTTGTTCCCAACAAGATTATGTCTTCTTTTGTGGCACCACTTTTACTATTGATTTTACGGCAAGTATTTCCTTTATCATATCTGTGATTCTTTCCTCTTATGCCCGTTTGGGCAGTCCTTATCTTTTCTATGGGAAGCCTTTTTTACTTTATGCCCTTTCTATTCCATAAATTGCTCAACTTCAATATAGTATTCACATACCAATTTTTTTTTGATGTTCTTTTTTCCTTTTCCTTTTGTGGGGTATGGTTCCAACCCCAGGTGCTGGACTTGGAGAAGGTGATCAAGGTGGACTTGGACCACAACAAGTATAGTTGATACCTCGTGGGAGACTTGATTAATGTTGTTAGGTGACCATTTCTAGTCCTATATGTAATTAGTTTTTCCTTTATGTCACCCTGTGTGGTGAAAGACTATTTATGATAAGAAGCTTTGTAATGCTTAAATACATCTTTAAATTATGTTGCTACTTTGTGTTATGATGCAATCATGTTGAATAAATTAGTTTCATCCCTTTCAAGAAAAAGTTTTTGTTGGTGTTTGGTTTGGGATGTTGCATTTTTATTTTAGTACAGAGTGGTTCCCCTCTAGGATCGCACTCCTTGAACCTATGTATCTATATACTTAGTGAACCTAGATCTCTAATACCAACCTTAACTGTGACACACCAGTCACAGAAAAATGATATGACTCAAAAAGAAGTGCGGAACTAACACTGACATCCTAGATTACCACAAAATAGGGTAAATTAGAACCAATTCCAGATAACCACAAAAGCTAAAACATATTATATCTTAGTCCACAAGACTATACCATGTGTATTATACATCATGCCAAAAGATATTACATATCACTGTCCAGTCGCTAACTTGCCACAAATCTATTACGTATGATAACTTGTTCACATATACAAGCCATATGTATACAACCATAGCATACTACCAAAAAGTCGTACCGATGTACAACATACATAAAACACCCCCAAGGACCTTAGAGTACAAGGATGATGTATAGGATTGTGCTACAAACACTAGCAAAATCTCAAACCTTCAACATTCACTATTCTTCTTGCTCATCCTTAATCGTATGATCTCTACCTCGTCGTTCACGACCACCTAAATGATGTGGAAACCCACAGGGTGAGACCAACGTCCGAGCGAGAGATATTACTCTCTTCCAATTGATATAATAAGCACAGATATACTAAAGTAGGAAGATAGCATTATTACCAGGATGAATAGATTCATGTAAATGATAAATATTAGGAAGTTTAAGCATCTATAACTGAGCAGTAGAACATCTATATTTTTAAGAGGAATATGAAGAACATGTATAACTGTTATCAACTAAATAGTATAAGAAACAAGGCAAGGGGTCATACAATGTGAATCATGTTTGACCCTAAGCAAATATACCACACCGTTGTATTACATCTTTTATTATGCCTTGAGGAGATGAGGTATACCACTCATCCTCCAACTAACCACTACTAAGTCAAAATCAATGCCATAGAAGATATAAGAGATCCAAACTCCTATGATCTCCCACACCCTCGGTCAGTCCGATTCTGCCGCAGTGACATATAGAGTCCAACTACAAAACAACCTAGTCTGCCTTGGTATATAGGCACAACACTAATGAAAACTAAGTTACGACCATAGACACAAACCTATGGAGGTATGACCGCAGCCATCCACAAAACATAACATATATACTGAATCACATCGTATGAAATATTACTTCTACCCTTCCCCTGCCAGGGTTTGATGACAGCCATCCCTATGAAAATGCATACACTCAAGAGTATATGACTCTGAGCTTCTACTGAGGGAGTACCTGTTTCACCATCCAAAAAATACTAATGTTGATGATGGATCTATGGCACATAGCAACTACATGATTAGGGTTTCACTTGATTAGTTAAGCCAATTGGGTCTCTTTTAGCATCAATCAAGTTACAATGGACAAACCCTAAACAAAATACAAGGATAAGGGTATGTTTCAACATTAGAAGATATAAAATGTATGAGGTATATACTTGTCACATCATCACATGATACCACTTCCATACAAGGCCATCATCATTATCACATCAAGATTATCATCCCTCATTACATCACTAGGGGATATCATCTCACATTAGGCATTGAGCTTGTTCCAGGTCATAAAACCCAAATCACATCATCACATATCTTAGTATGTCACGTCAAGGCTCATAACCATCACACAGTATCATATAAGAGATATCGTAGCATTCACATGCTATGATGTGTATTCAACATTCAAGATTAGTGTTACACAAGTAGGAGAAAGAAACATCATCACATGCTAAACAATTCAAGCAAGATAAACGTTACATCATGCATTCTGGATTAGGGTTAGGGTTCTCATGTAGCACTTATCATAACACACCATGGTACATCATTACCAAATTCTTAGAGCACATCCTATCATACATCACAAAATGTAAACATCAACATGTTTCGACCATGGAGACAAGGTACTGTAGCGACCATTTAGGTTACACACTATGTGTACCAACCACACAAGGAAACATGAGTGTCGACCAACAAAACTAGGCCATGTGTATCAACCAGGAACATCATGCAAACATGTCGACCAAACAAGTGTAACACAAGTAGGATCACTTTTGTGACCAAACAAGTCAGATACAAAGAGGTAGCAATCAACATAAACCATATGTGGAGACCACTAAGGTTTCACATGTATCGAACAACACTAGGTCAACACTTTGTTGCAATTGCACCACTTCACCATAGGTAGCGAACAAACCATGAACACCACCCTAGGTGTGCACCTATTCAAACATGAAGCATGTACCGACCAAATCAAGGACCATAGTACTTTGACCACAACAAGAGACAACACGGGTAGCGACCAAGACATAGCTACCTCTAACGACCACTCACCTAGTCATGGGTAGCGACCATCACCACCTCTAGGTGTAGCGACCAAAGAATGAGAACACTCAACATAGAAAACCTCCAAAACATGAAGCATATAAGGACCCAAATAGGTGGTTAACTCTAAGAAAACATGTCAATAAAAACAAAAGAGAAATTCCAAGAGACTCATGCATCACCATAGAGAAAACTCAATGAAAGATACACATAAAAACTCAAAAACAACCTCCTCTAAGATTATCAATATGAAACTCTATAGAAACCTAAACATCAAAACTCTAAATCAAGTGCCACAAGAATCAATCATGAAAAACCATCCTGTGAATGATGAAACTAGACTTACAACACATGCAAACAGGTAGCTAAAACCTCCATTCCACATATGATAACCGAACGATAAGGATGTTTATAAAACAAACTTCCAAAAAACATAAAAGAACTATTGTCTCCATCATCACCATATCCTCATGTAAAAGAAATTAGGGTTTAGGAGAAAGAGAAATCTATGCAAGAACACTTCTAAATATTAAAGCCTAAAACAAGATAACATCATCCATCAACTTATGAACATGTTTTAAATATAGAACAGTATAATACAAGCAACATAAAGGTGCAATAATAGAATAGGGAAGAGTTATCTAACCCTCCTTATGATGAACATCAAGTTCCAAAGGCACGAGATCAAAGAGAGAGAAAGAACTCCAAACTTGGATCAACTCAACGGACAATAAGGTCACCTCAAGAAAAGAAGAAGACACCAAGGTAAAAGGAAAGCTTGAGAAGCAAGAAGCACAAAACCCTAGGCCGGAGAAGGAAAAAGAAAGAAAAAAGACAACAAATTTATCTCACTTAGGTACTCCCATGGAAAACTATGGATCTCGACCTCTATGGAGAGAAGTTCCTCAAGATAGGAACCATGGAAGAACCATAGTATCACGACCAAGAGAAGAAGAATGAGATAGGGTTCCAAAGAAAAATGAATCAAGGAGATAGAACCATTTACCAAGATCAAAGATTAGCAAGGATCACCATCAGAGAGATGATAAAGCTTAAGATCACCACATGCAATAGGAGACCAGACACCAAGCTCCAAGACCAGCACCTTCTCTTACTCCACCAAGCTCAAAGACAAACACAAGGGAGAAGAGAGAAAGAAGAGAGCCAAAGGGAATGCTTTCATGTGAAAGAGAGGATTTATATACTCAAGTGTGGGAGGGAGGTAAGGATCATGAGATGTCAAGGTATTAGAGCCTCTATGACACATGTCCCTGAAAGGGTCATCCATGCAAGCAGTCTATATAAGCATGCAAAAAATGGTGATACAAAAAAGGTAGTGTAGCGACCACTTAGGTCTACAACACCCACAAGGTCAAAGCAAAACCAAGGGTAGTTTGCGACACACCAAAACAAGCACCTAGGTTGCTACAATCACCACCAAAGCAAGGTGTATCGATCAAAACACTACAAGAAGACACACCCATAGGTCTCTACACTCAAGGAACACACATGGTTGATACCACACATCAACACAAGCATCCAAGAAACCCTAGCTCAACACACATGATGCCACCTCATCAACCAAGGTCCAAACCAGGCACCCCTAACCATAATTCTTTCTCATGATGCTAAGGAACAAAAGGAACAACCTACATTTGACAAATTTCAAGATAAACCCTCAACATGGGTAAACTGCAACTTCATGCAAAATAAGCATAACTAGCTCAAATATCAACCAAACATGACCAAACTGAAAACATAAACTTGTCACATGTTATTAAGGTGCATAATATGATCATATTAAGGTTTAGGCATATTATTAAGAAAATGGAAACACAATCAAGCATTAATTGAGGTTAAAGGTCTTACACCAAAAGAGTTCCTGAGCTTCTTCACATTTATCTATTTAGACCAATGATTATACAATCACATCATGGTAGCAAGTATTGTCTTGTGATTGTTGTTAATTTTTTTTTGATATACTTGGATCTCTTTATTGTTTCCGAAAAGTGATACTCTTGATGTTTTCTCAACTTTTTGCAAATGAGTGGGAAATGAAGTTTTTTGTCAGATTGTCTCTATCCACAATGTTCATGACGAAGAATTTGAAAATGATTTGTTTGAATGGTTTTCTAAGGAATTTGAGTATGCACATAACATTTCTTCACTCCAAATGCCTCAACAAAATGGGTTTGAAGAGAGAAATAATAGGTCACTATTGGAAATGTCTAGGAAAATTCTTTTAGAGTATGATACTCCAAATATGTTTTCCGCTAAAGTCGTTAGTACCTCATGTTTTGTGCAAAACTGGGTTTTTACTCTTCTATCTTTAAAGAAACCCCCCTACAAGATATGGAATGGTAGAAAGCCTTGAATATATTCTTTCATGTTTTGGTTGTCCTTATTTTGTTGTGAACACCAAGGATTCCCTCGAAAAATTTGATCCGAAGGCTTACAAGGCTTTCTTTCTTGGATATAAATCTACTACCAAGGCTTATAGAGCATTTAACATTGAATTGTCTACAGTAGATGAATATATTAATGTTAGATTTATTGAGACTAACCCCTCTAGGTCCATGAATATTGTTAATGATGATGTTGTGGATGAGGTGATCCCTCACTTGAAAGTGCTCAACAATATTGATAAAGGAAAGGAGGTGTTAGTTGATGAAGAAGAGAAAGAACAAGAAAAGATCGATCCTACTCCCTGTTTTGCAAAGCATTATCCTAAAGAGCTCATCATAGGTAATCCTTTTGAAAGTGTGAGGACTCGGGCTGCATTCAACACAGAATAAGCAGGCAGTGCCTTCATCTCTTAAACTGAGCCAAAACATGTCAAAGAAACTCTCATGGATGATGAATGGATCCTAGCCATGCAAGAAGAGTTGGAACAGTTTGAGAAGTACAAAGTGTGGACTCTTTTGCCAAGACCAAGTGATATAAAGATCATTGGTACCAAGTGGGTCTAGTGCAACAAACTTGATGAAGGTGGAAAAGTGGTAAGAAACAAGGAAAAGTTAGTTTCTCAAGGCTACAACCAACATGAAGGCATTGATTTTGATGAAACATATGCACCTATAGCTAGAGTTGAGTTGACTACAATGTTGCTTGCTTTTTCCAGTTATAAGAATTTCCTTCTTTATTCAAATGGATGTTAAAAGTGTGTTTTTGAATGGTACAATTGAGGAGGAAGTATTTTTTCACAACCTCCAGGTGTTGAACATAATAAATTTCATGACCATGTTTATTTGTTACAGCAGGCTCTCTATGGACTCAAACAAGACCCTAGATCTTGGTATGAGAAACTAAAGAACTTTTTGCTAGAAAATGGCTCTATCATGGGCAAAGTCAATTCTAACATGTTTCTAAAAAACATTTCTAGCAATTTCTTGATCATTCAAATTTATGTTGATGATATTATCTTTGGTTGTATAAATATTGATCTTTGGAAGGAGTTTAGTTCTATTATGCAGAGTGAGTTTGAGATGAGAACGATGGGGAGCATGCTTTCTTCCTTGGCTTTCAAATCAAACAAAAAAGATTTTGTAATTTCATCAACCAAGTTAAGTACACCAGTGAACTACTTAAGTGATTTGGGATGGAGAACACGAAGCCAATGGACACCCCCATGTCAAACACTGCCACACTTGACAGAGAGGTAATCAAGGAAAAAAGGTAGATGAGAAGCTCTATAGAGGTATCATTGCAAGTTTACTTTATTTATTTACCTCTAGACCTAACATAATGTTTAGTGTTTGCTTGTGTGATCGCTTTCAATCAAGTCCAAGAAAATCACATCTCATAGTAGTTAAGATAATTTTGAGGTATCTAGCCACAACTCAAAATTTTGGACTATACTATGCCAAGTCAAGGGTCTTTACTCTTACTGCCTATACTTATGATGCTTATGAAAGTTGATTTATTTATAGAAATTGCACAAGTGCACTTTCTTCTTCCTAGGTCCATGCCTAAGCACTGTGGCTCTTTCAACAATTGAGGCTAAATACACTACAACTAGGAGTTTTTGTGCCCAAGTTCTATGAATGAAGAAAATGATTCAAGAATTTAACATTCATTTTGATACTTCTCCTACATATTCTGATAATAATAGGGCAATTAACATGTCTTACAATCCTATATTGCATACTAGATCTAAACATATAGAGGTCCTTCATCACTTTCTTCGTGAGCACATTGCCAAGAAAGATATCTGTAACAGGCATGTGGATACAAAGTATCAACTTGTGGGCATTTTCACTAAACCACAAGCTTGAGAGAAATTTACTTTCATTAGATCAAAACTGCTTATAACGTCTCTTGATGATATCAAAAAGCCATCTAGCTATATGTTATGATACCATTTTCTCTTATAACACTAATTACTAGGAATTAACATCACATTATATGAATCAAATTACTCATCATCTTAATATTGATTTTATTCATAAACCAATAAGATGATCAATGAGATGTTTTTTAGTGAACAAGGTGATATGCCTAACATATGTTGATAATTGGGTCACAATTATGATTAAGTGATTATAATCCATCTATATGCATTAAGTTATATTATGTGATGATGACACATAATGTCACTAATGTATCATAAAAGATATTAAGGGTATATATATGTATGTTGTCAAGGCTAGATGATTACATCCTAGGGTTAATGTCAACATGATCATTACATAATATGCCTTTATCCATCATTAGGGTGATTTAATCCAAACTATGTATATTCACATATGAATAATTAATGATTATGTGCATCAAGAATATAATAAGGTTCAAGCATATGGATTATATGACTTATTCATTAGTTTATAATCAAACAAGATGAATTACCATCATATTAGGTTTGTTCAACTCTAAACATATAAGCTTACTAATCTCATGTCTAAGGAGTTAGGGTTTATTAATTTCAAGGCATTGAGGGACTCCACCCCCCTAAAGAGGATTTCGTCCTCGAAATCAGCAACTCTAAAATCTATCAAGGTACTAACACTACCTTCCCACTCAAAGGGTTGACTAAGTCAAACTATTTTTAAGGGTATAAAGCCCAACATCAAAAGTCTTACTAACCACTATCTTCCAAACTCAAGGTATAGCATAAGGTACACTTAACCCTAACATGGTAATCTGAGACTCATATATGGTACTTAAGGATTACTAGTTGATTTTTATTTTGGGAAAAAGTCAAATCATCATATGAGGGTTATAAAGGTTACTCAACAATAAGGTAATATGTCTAAGGGTAGACTATTTCGAGCTGTCCATTTCAGATTAGGCCAGGCCAGGTCATATGAGCTCAGGAGTCCTCGTTACCAAACTAGTGGGGCAGAGGAAAATATTGCCAGCCCCCAAGCTTTGACCCTTTTAGACACCATCACTTTCAACTTCTTGCTCTAGTAGCTACTCAATAGACAATTCACCAAAAAGTTGACAAATTTTATTTCTAATATGATATTATTATGATCCTAAATGAAACTTTCATGCTAGGTCAACTCTAAGGTGAAAAACTTACTAAAGAAACTATATATGATAGGGATTCTATCTAGGAGACAATTGAATTCGTCAGGAATCCGACTACCTCGATGCTCTGATACCATGCTGTAAAGACCAAGTCTCTACTAAAAATCATGGCAAACAAAAACACCAATGGTGTGGCAGCGGAAGAAATAAAACTTGACTTTATTCAAAATGTATAAAGAGTACATTACAATAATTTCCATAAAGGAAGTACAACTTTATACAAAACATAGGATCGAGGTAGAGGAAGACTTAGACTAAACCAAAACATAGGATCGAGGTAGAGGAAGACTTAGACTAAACCAACATTGTCTCCAAACAAAACAACTTAATATATAAAGGCAACTATGTCCATGCAAGCTATATGTTCCTTTTCTTGTTGTCCTATTCATAGCCATAGGTTCACCAAGCTTCCATGCGCACTCTGATCCTATCCGGGATGGTTGGGGTCATCCAGCAAGAGAAAGATAAAACAAGGTATGTGTCAATCAAAAGGAATAGGACAATTAAATAATCAAAGCTTTGCAATATAAAAGATTCTCTACCATAAGAGATTTCAAAAGAAATGAGGCAAGTACATGAATAAGAGAGAGAAAACTGCCATAATCAATCACCACAATAATACTCACATAGCATGAATATATTAAGACACAAAGTCATCTCAATGTAGGGTGAGGCACCTACCGGACCTCACCAGTGGTAGGGGGACTAAAACCCCAGTGCCTAAAAAGTGGCAGGGGGACTAAAACCCAGTGCCTAATATATAAAATGGAAGGGGGACTAAAACCCCAGTGCCTGGCAGGAGGACTAAAACCTCAGTGCCCTATGGGTGGTTTGTACTCATGTACACTACATTGTCATTTGGCCTAAAATACATCATGGTTAAATAGTCACTTGGCAGTAGTGAGAAGTAATAAAAGATTGCATCATAGCATTGGGAATAAAACCCAAATAAATAATCTCAATCAACAGGCCATCATAGGAAACAAAATTATACAAGTATATCAAAAGATGAGCCAACATAGGCAATATCCAGATTAAGCATTTCCAAGTAAATGAGGCAACATATGTTGTAGCAAGATTCACATGATTCAACTGAATGAGCCACAATGGCATTAGAAGCATAAAATAAGTAAAGAGCCAAATATGCATTTAGGAAAATAAAAAGGCTAGCACAATAATGATTGTGGGGTTGGAAAAGACCCAACTGAGAGATTCGGATTGTTTGCACAATAATCATTCACATTCATCAATAGAGATCACATATATGAATAAGTTCCATTACACAATAGGGTGCACATACATAGGAGTCACATACATTAACATAGGATTCACCTACCTTAGATTATATACATTACCATCACATCCACCAAACTGATTGTATCACCATTCCATATTCCCTAGTTATGAACATTACACATGAATCAATATATATAAAGACATAATTCATAGGAAAAACCCTAATGTAGGAACTCATTTACAAAACCATGATTTAGGGTTCAAAATCAAGCCCAAACGATTAGTCATATTCTCCTGAATAAGAAAACATATTTTATTTTACAAATTGGAGTTAAAATGAATTAATTATGCATTATAGAATGTTTTATATACTTAAAAAGGCATTCAAGGCATGTCTGACAGGGAGAGAAGGAGCAGAGGATGGTGCTAGGGTTTGGAAGCGCTCGCGGAGGCGGCCGTACGAGAACTAGTGGAGGAGGATGAGGGACAAGACCACTAGATGGGCGACCGCCGGAGTTGGAGAGCGACTCGAACAAGATTCTAAGTAATCTGGGGATCAACCTGAACTACAGAAGTTACAAGGGAGATGCTATTAGCAATAACGGCGAGATCTACCATGATGCCGCCATGGAGGTTAGCAGTCCGAGAAGCAATTAGGAAGTGTTCTCCCCGGTTCCTATTAGCGCCGCTCAGGAGACCACTCAGACCACAGGTACGGCACAGGGGTCGTACAAAAGTGCCCTGGAAGGGAGTAATGCGGACAAAGAACGCAGACGGACGTTGACATATGAAGATATTTCTGTCACACAGACTGAGAGAGGGTCGGTGGTGTCTATTACAGATTTTGCAAAGAGAGATCTTCTTCTACCCTGGGAATTTACCGTAGTAGTAAAATTACTAGGGAAGGAGATAGGATACATGACATTAAGAGATAAGATTAGACTTCTATGGAAACCTAAGGGACAGTTCAATCTGATCGATTTGGATAACAATTTCTTCTTGGTTCAGATGCAGAGCAAGGATGACTATTTACAGGCCCTGCTGGGAGGACCATGGCCACTGTTTGGGTCATATCTCTGGGTACACAGATGGGATCCATGTTTTGTGCCGCACAACAAACCTCCTGAAAATATTTTGGTTTGGGTGAGGATTCCGAACCTCCCCATCCATCTATACAATGATGTTTTCCTATCGACAGTTGGGGACTTGATCGGTCAGACTCTGAGAGTCGATACCAACACGTCTGCCCAGAAGCGGGGGAGATTTGCAAGAATTGCGGTCGAAGTGTGCATTACCAAACCTTTGCTGCCTGCGTTCTTCTTGGACGAAATGAGGTATATTATCCAATATGAAAATCTGACTAATATTTGCATCAAGTGTGGGTGTGTCGGACATTTGGCAGATACATGTTTAACAAAGGAACCCACAGAGGGGGATAACATTGTATCGGTAGAGGGAATCCAGGAGGATCAGGTGATACCCAGAGGGGTGGAGTACTCAGACGAAATCTTTGCCAGACCAGTTGGAAGAAGGAATCGAGGGAAAACTCATAATAGAGACAAGGAACAGACGAACAAGGATCCACAACGGAATAGGTTTGAAAATTTGCAGGACTTGGAGGAGGAAGATGGAAATACTGAACTGCAGCAAAAGGCAGTTGCGTCTCGTATCACTAACAGCGTGGATTGGAGGGCAAGGAAACAGAAAGCAAAATAAATCCGTAATGTCTCAAGAAATGAGGAGATCCCACAAGAAACGCGGAAGACACAGCAAGAGCAGCTAACACAGGTGAGGAAGGATACACATTCTGCGGTCAATGTGACAGGTGATAAACTAGTGGAGGGACAAGGGGTCCAAAGTACACAATCTACACACATGGAATTCAGGATGGGATGGACAGAGGGGCAACAAAATACGGGAGGTTCGTCATCTACAGGAGTAGGGATACACCTGAGGAACAGAAGGATAGTATACAATACCCCCCCACTTCTCTCTACTTCTAGGAAACGGGGGAAACAATCGCATGATGACGTAGATGCAGATAGGGGAAGAAATGCAGGTGAGAGATCCGAACAACAACCAATCATTAGTTTATGATTTTCATGACTTGGAATGTGCAAGGTATCTACGAAAAGGATACCCAAGATGTGTTAAGAGATCTGGTGAGGAAATACAAAGTGTCGGTGCTAGCAGTAGTCGAAACCAGAACTAGTGGAAAGCGGGCTGAAGATATTATCACGAACCTAGGTTTCTCACGTTCCCACAGAGTGGAGGCGGTGGGGTTCTCGGGAGGGATTTGGTTACTTTGGAGGGAAGAGCTTCACAACGTGAAGGTTATCTGGAGCCATCAGCAGTTTATTCATGTCGAAGTAGATGGCCGGATTGCTTTCACGAGTGTCTATGGACACATGACCCGTTCGGGAAGGAGATGTATGTGGAATAGATTGAGAGAGATTTCTGGTAACATGGTTCTACCCTGGGTGATCGCAGGGGATTTTAATGCTCACCTGACGCTGGAGGAGAAGACAGGTGGATGGACACTGGATACCAGAAGATGCTACGATTTTGCGTCAACATTGGTGGACTGCAATCTTACTGAATTGGAAGCCAGTGGACCTTGTATGACATTTAGACGAGGCTTGCTTCAAATGAGACTGGATCGTGCCTTGGGAAACCATAAGTGGTGGGAGGAGTTTAGCAATTCATCTGTGCAGGTGTTGGAGAGGTTGAAGTCTGATCATTTGCCCATTCTGGTTTCGGCCTATGGTACTTGGCAGGTACATGCTAGAGTACCTAGGACCCAACACGTGTGGCATGAGAGGAGCGATTTCCTGGATTTGGTAAAGCAAAATTGGGACAATAATTTACCTTTCTCGACTGCGTCAGGGAGGTTTCTGGACAAAGCTATGAAATGGGATGAACAGGTGCATAAACGAGAACAGAGATCGACTAGAGCCCTCAAGACCCGACTCCTGTTGATTCAAGAGGAGATGGCGAGGCAATACACACCGGAACTGGAAAACACGATGTTGGATGTGCAAGCTAAAATACTTGAAGACATGAGAAGGGAAGAAATTGAATGGAGGCAGAAGGCGAGATGTACTTGGTTGAAGTTAGGCGATTCTAATACCGCATTCTTCCATGCTTCGGTGAAAAGTAGAAGATGGAGGAACCAGGTGACCAGGCTCTAGGACGATGATGGCATTTGGATTACTCAAAGCACAGAGCTTAAAGAGATGGTGTGAATTTATTTTAGTAGATTACTGACTGAATCTAATCCTATGCAGGATGGGGGAGATATTCATGGGTACGTTGGCTCCTTTCCTCAAATATCCAGGGTGATGATCCATAAACTGAGAAGTGTACCTTCGGCGGAAGAGATTTTCACCAACCTACAAGCCATGCATTCCATCAAGGCACCGGGGCCAGACGGTTTTGATGCAGGTTTTCTGAAGTTCAACTGGCCTGTTCTGGAGAATAGCCTGGTGAGGGAGGTTAAACAGGCTTTCTCGGGCGCATCTCTATCTCCTGGTTCTACAGACTCAACAATGGTACTTATTCCGAAATTAAAACATCCTACTACGTGCTCCCATCTACGTCCTATCTCTTTGAACAATGTCTGCATAAAATTGATGTCTAAAATCATTGTCAATAGAATCAAACCACTACGTGATGGGTGGATCAGGATAATACAATACTGTTACAGGAAATCATACATTCCATGGAGAAGGTCCATTCGAAAAAACAAAGCATGGCAGTCAAGATAGATCTCTCTAAAGCTTATGATCGACTTAGTTGGAAGTTCATAGAAGATACCCTCCACCGTACGGCTATTCCTATCAATCTGATTAATTTGATTATGCAAATACTCACTACGGGTGAGTCTACCATTGTATGGAATGGAGAAACTCTCCCTTCCATTAAACCTTCTCGCGGAGTCAAGCAGGGAGATCCTTTATCGCCTTACATATTTGTGTTATGCTTGGATCGTCTGAGTCAGGCAATTGAACGTGAAGTCAATCTCGGAGTGTGGAAACAAACGAGCTTCACGAGGCATAAGGTACAATTCACTCATATGTGTTTTGCAGACGAATTAGTGCTTTTTGCGGAGGCGGAGGTTCATCAAGCAGGGGTGGTTAGGAGAGTACTGGAGGAGTTCGGACATGTTTCGGGCCAGGAAGTTGCGTTGGAGAAATCCATGGTCTATTTTTCGAAGAATACAACACCGGTGACCGCGAGGGGGATCAGCAGAAGATTGGGCATTAGGTAGACGGATGATTTAGGGAAGCATCTTGGTATTCCAGTAATACACAAAAGAAACTCGAAACACTTGTATCTCGATCTGGTTTCTTCGTTTCAGAACAAGGTGAATGCGTGGAGTAATAGGAGACTGTCAATGGCTGGGCGGGTCACATTGGTGAACGCTGCTCTGACAAACACGGCCACCCACTTGATGCAAGCAGTGCAGTTACCAGCTTCTATCATAGATAGACTTAATCAGATTACCAGAAACTTTGTGTGGGGTTCTACCGACGGTAGGAGGAAGACTCACCACGTGGCTTGGAGGACTATTTTCAAGCCTAAGGAGCATGGAGGACTGGGCATTAGATGTGCAAAGAGAGTTAACATAGCTCTTATGAGGAACCAGGCTTGGAGCTTCGAGTCAGATGCGTCACCGATGTGGAAGTCTCTCATGCAGGCGAAATACATGAAGGGACCTCGCATTAGAGAATCCGGCTCAATGGTGTGGAGGAGTATTCTTGGAAACCGAGAGTACATACGAAATCATATGGCTATTGCTATTGGGGACAGAAGGAATACTAGTGTTTGGAGAGATAGGTGGATGAGAGGAGGAGTGAGTCCAATTCTCAGGACGGGCACTATTATCCCGCCAGAGCTTGAACAGCTGAAGGTAGCAGATATGATCAATCTAGAAGGAGACTGGGATTGGCAATTTGTTGGATCCTTTTTCAATACGGACTCTAAGAACCTCTTAAGATGTATGCAGCCGCCATTACCGGAACCTCATCCTGATTACATTTATTGGGATACGGTGCAGGGAGGGAGACCCACTACTACAATGTTCTATAAGGATACACACCTACAGGAGGTAGAAGTGTCCTTCCCTTGGGAGCTAATCTGGAGCACTCATGTGCCTCCAAGAGTCAAGTTCTTCTTGTGGCTTACTGGACATAACCGCTTTCTTACTAATGCTGAAAGATACCGGCGGGGCATGTCGGAAGACAAGATTTTCCAATTACGCAATGCAGAAGAGGAAGACTTACTACATACACTTCAGCAATGCCCCAAAACTGGACAAATTTGGGACATAACTCCAGGTTTCCAGGAGTATCGACATCTTTCACAGAACGAGACCAACTGGTTCTGGGAGAATATGATGCAGGCGGGGTGGCGTCAGCGTTTTGCTATCACATCCTGGCAGGTGTGGAAAGCGAGAAATGAATTCATTTTCGGACATTCTGCTAAGGACGTCATTCGAGTGGCCACGTAGGTTCAGGCTTTGATCAATGATATTAACATAACCACGAATGGAAACACTGGCATGGGCAGCAATGATCATAACCCAACTATTGACAGGTGGAGAGCGCCACGGGGGGGAGTGCACCAAATTTGTGTGGATCTTGCACAAAGGAGCGTGGATTCCACACAAAGTACGAGTTTCATTGTAAGGGATGAAAATGAACAATGGATTGAGGGAGGTACAAAGAAGCACGTAGGGACTGATCCTCTAGAAGGAGAGTTGTTGGCCATTGCAAAGGCGGTGGACATCTGTGAGATGAGGAGGTGGCCATGCGTGGAGATCATGTCAGATTCTAAGTTGGCAGTGGAATATATTAATGGAACTTCTGAGATTCCTCCGAAGTACAAAAACTTGGTGGCTGGAATCCTGCTGAAAATGAGCACAATTCAGAACATCAAGATTTAGAAAATTAGAAGAACATGCAACAAGCTAGCAGATAAGCTAGCAAAGTGTTTTCTTAACATTCCTGACCGAGATAGGAGTTTGTTAGTGTGTCCAGCGGAACTAACGGGTATGTTTGAATATGATAGACTGCATTGTAATAGTGTAGCAGGTGAAAGTAATGAATCGAGGCGCCATTTGCAAAAAAAAAAGGCATTCAAGGCAAACTTCGAAAAAGGAATACAAATCAGGGGTCAAAAACTAGAAATTCGGATTCTACATTAAAAATCCTTTCCATCGACTATTTATTCGAATTTTTCTGACCAAGGATTCATTTATTATGAATTATATGATCTCATCCAATCAGAAATTAGGAAAAAGCCACATAGGCAAAAATATAAATCAATTGAGCGCCACAGTGGCTGGACCCACACTAACATGGGCCAATCAGCTTTGGCCATGTCATCCGGTCCAGGCTCGTTAGGCCTCGGTCAAGGGCGGATGAACAGAGAGGCAAAAGGCCATTTTGCCCTTGCTCGCCAAATCTATCTAATTAAAACGACGAGGGCTCTTGGGTCATTTAGGAATATCAAATAGTTGCTGCGAGAAAAACAAAACAATTGTGAAATTTCTAGATTCCCTTTGTGAATAAACAAATCTAATTGACCAGGCATGGACGCCTTGGTCATTCACCGACCAAGTATCTACCTCCCTGGTCATGGCTATGGAGCGAGCTTCTGGAGCTCGGGCTCTACTGCCCCAGCTCGCACCCAGGCGCGAGGATCCCAATAGAGATCTGGGATAAATTCCCCACAGTCTCTCAGTCACAATGGGACAAAGGGCCAGTGTTGCTACGCCAGAGAACAGAGAAGCCAGGTTGCGGCATGCTCCGAAACAGGGGGTGAGAAATTTGGGGATACCACACAGAAAATGCGACAAGGCAGGCGACTGAGATCGAGATTAGCTTCATGGATCCAAGGCGAATCGAAAGAAAGCATCGCCGCGGGCGGAGGAGCACCAGGGCCAGGAAAAGCATGGCGCCGCCGACGACCCCAAAGTCGATCTATAGGACCCAAAGATAGATTGCATCACGAGACCAGGTCACCAGGTGGAAAGAAAGAGGAAGCATTGAGGATGCTTACCCTACAACTAATCGAACGGAGGTGGCTTATTGAGACAAGGGGAGGTCGCCATCACCAGGGAAGAAGACCGAGCAGGTCGGGGTCTTTAGGGGCAAAAGAGGAGAAAATTGAAGGAGGAGGAAGAAAGTACAAAGCTCAGAGGTCCTTTCTACATCCTTTTATAGGCGTGAGGAGGGCTCTAGTCCCTACTGTAACCTCACGACAGAGAAGAGGAGGAGGCCCCGATTGGGCGTTTCACAAAGAGTGAAGGAGACAGAACAAGCTTTGGCTCGTCATAACCGTCATGGAGAGACGGACGCAATGGAATAAGAATCGTGCTAAACGGAGAAGGAGAGAGGGAAAATGAGTCGAAGGAGCTAGAGCAGCCCGTCTATTCAGATGGCCAGAGGAAGAAGACGGCGGGAGGGCCATTAGATCCCAGATCGACGGTCCCCAAGCGTCTCTCAAAGCGCGTGATAGAAAAATGAACCGAAACCATAGTGTTACATATGATATAAATGAAATCGATTCAATGCAATATAGTTACACTATATTTAAGCTTATAAAATGGATTTGAAGGGTCAAACGAAGTCAAAAAGCCACTAAATTTTAACCACATGCTCACAATAAAATGTAGCATCATGCTATATAATTAGATTTCATATTTAAGCTCACTAAGGCTCATAACTCATAGGTTGTCCATTATTACATATATTAATATATTAAAAGAGATTAAATCATATGGAAAACTAATTAATTGAAATATGGGAGTAATTTTGAGATATTCAACACATTAAGATTCAAATAATCATTTCTCAAAAAAATAACATATTAATATGAATTGAAAACATATTTTGAGGAGAGAGAAACAATTAAGGTTAATATACACATATATGAACTCAAATACACATTATTAATAATATATTTATCCGAAAAGCTCCAATTAGATATTATCTACTTATATAATCTCATTAGTGACCAAATTACATTATTAACCCTAACTTGTCTCCTTAAGTGGGTTATTTGTGCAAACACCCCTCCATTTACATAAATGAGGGTAAGAATGGAATTTCATCATCATTAATGATCAAATTGCAATTAGAGTCCAAAAGTGATTCAAAAGGGTGCGAAATTTATGGAAAAGGTCCAAATGGACTCGAAGGTCAAGAAAAGCTCAAAAGTGGGTAAATTGCAGGAAAGACCCTGAGATTATGTATGTTACAACACACCACCCCTTATAGAGGATTTCGTCCCCAAAATCTCAACAAGAGGAAAGAGAGGGTGAGTGTGTAACATCCCAACCTTAAACATTAGGTTATAACCCTTAATCTAGGTCACAACACAAAATCTACATAAGTCAGGTGTTACTAAGGTTTCCACAAAACCTATGGACTTTTATCAAACTCAAATTAACATTTTTGCCTTATAAGCACAAACTCTATCATAAAAAAGCAGCATATTTATTATACTATCACTTGTGCCACATTTTATTCAAAACAATTACATCTCAATATAATATCATATGTATTTCCCTCATCAAGGGTTTTAAGCACCATTAGGGTTTACTAAGCCATTTCAACATTAATTAATGCATTAGATCACAAACCTTAATAACTCAATATTATTATCCATTAACTACATCAAGTTGGATTATCACATATAATTTTGGTGAGAACCATATAATATCATCCAAAAAATTATTAAACCTATAACAAGACTAAATGTGTCACATTAATGGCTTATATCTATGTTACATATTGTCACACTACCTTACATGCTCATATCCATGTCATCATTAACCATTTTCTCTCATAACACTAATTACTAGGAATTAACATCACATTATATGAATCAAATTACTCATCATCTTATTACTGATTTTATTCATAAAATAATAAGATGATCAATTAGATGTATTTTAGTGAACAAGGTGATATGCCTAACATATGTTGATAATTGGGTCACAATTATGATTAAGTGATTATAATCCATCTATATGCATTAAGGTATATTATGTGATGATGACACCTAATGTCACTAATGTATCATAAAAGTCATTAAGGGTATATATATGTATGTTGTCAAGGCTAGATGATTACATCCTAGGGTTTAGGTCAACATGATCATTACATATTATTCCTTTATCTATCATTAGGGTGACTTAATCCAAACTATGTATATTCACATATGAATAATTAATGATTATGTGCATCAAGAATATATTAAGGTTCAAGCATATAAATTATATGACTTATGCATTAGTTTATAATCAAACAAGATGAATTACCATCATATTAGGTTTGTTCAACTCTAAACATATAAGCTTACTAATCTCATGTCTAAGGAGTTAGGGTTTCTTGATTTCAAGGCATTGAGGCACTCCACCCCCCCCTAAAGAGGATTTCGTCCTCAAAATCAACAACTCTAAAATCTATCAAGGTACTAACACTACCTTCCCACTCAAAGGGTTGACTAAGTCAAACTATTTTTAAGGGTATAAAGCCCAACATTAAAAGTCTTACTAACCACTATCTTCCAAACTCAAGGTATAGCATAAGGTACACTTAACCCTAACATGGTAATATGAGACTCATATATGGTACTTAAGGATTACTAGTTGATTTTTGTTTTGGGAAAGAGTCAATTCATCATATAAGGGTTATAAAGGTTACTCAACAATAAGGTAATATGTCTAAGGGTAGACTATTTCGAGCTGTCCGTTTCAGATCAGGCCAGGCCAGGTCATATGAGCTCAGGAGTCCTCGTTACCAAACTAGTGGGGTGGAGGAAAATATTGCCAGCCGCCAAGCTTTGTCCCTTTCTAGACACCATCACTTTCAACTTCTTGCTCTAATAGCTACTCAATAGACAATTCACCAAAAAGTTGACAAATTTTATTTCTAATATGAAATTATTATGATCCTAAATGAAACTTTCATGCTAGGTCAACTCTAAGGTGAAAAGCTTACTAAAGAAACTATTGATGATAGGGGTTCTATCTAGGAGACAATTGAATTAGTCAAGAATCCGACTACCTCGATGCTCTGATACCATGCTGTAAAGGCCAAGTCTCTACTAAAAATCATGGCAAACAAAAACACCAATGGTGTGGCAGCGGAAGAAATAAAACTTGACTTTATTCAAAATGTATAAAGAGTACATTACAATAATTTCCATAAAGGAAGTACAACTTTATACAAAACATAGGATCTAGGTAGAGGAAGACTTAGACTAAACCAACATTGTCTCCAAACAAAACAACTTAATATATAAAGGCAACTATGTCCATGCAAGCTATATGTTCCTTTTCTTGTTGTCCTATTCATAGCCATAGGTTCACCAAGCTTCCATGCACACTCTGATCCTATCCTGGATGGCTGGGGTCATCCAGCAAGAGAAAGATAGAACAAGGCATGTGTCAATCAAAAGGAATAGGACAATTAAATAATCAAAGCTTTGCAATATAAAAGATTCTCTACCATAAGAGATTTCAAAAGAAATGAGGCAAGTACATGAATAAGAGAGACAAAACTGCCATAATCAATCACCACAATAATAATCACATAGCATGAATATATTAAGACACAAAGTCATCTCAATGTAGGGTGAGGCACCTACCGGACCTCACCAGTGGCAGGGGGACTAAAACCCCAGTGCCTAAAAAGTGACAGGGGGACTAAAACCCCAGTGCCTAATATATAAAATGGCAGGGGAACTAAAACCCCAGTGCCCGACAGGAGGACTAAAACCTCAGTGCCCTGTGGGTGGTTTGTACTCATGAACACTACATTATCATTTGGCCTAAAATACATCATTCTTAAATAGTAACTTGGCAGTAGTGAGAAGAATAAAAGATTGCATCATAGCATTGGGAATAAAACCCAAATAAATAATCTCAATCAACAGGCCATCATAGGCATCAAAATCATACAAGTATATCAAAAGATGAGCCAACATAGGCAATAGAAAGATTAAGCATTTCCAAGTAAATGAGGCAACATATGTTGTAGAAAGATTTACATGATTTAACTGAATGAGCCACAATGGCATTAGAAGCATAAAATAAGTAAAGAGCCAAATATGCATTTAGGAAAATAAAAAGGCTAGCACGATAATGATTGTGGGGTTGGAAAAGACCCAACTGAGAGATTGGGATTGTTTGCACAATAATCATTCACATTCATCCATAGAGATCACATATATGAATAGGGTCCATTACACAATAGGGTGCACATACATAGGAGTCACATACATTAACATAGGATTCACATACCTTATATTATATACATTACCATCACATCCACCAAACTGATTGTATCACCATTCCATATTCCCTAGTTATGAACATTACACATGAATTAATATATATAAAGACATAATTCATAGGAAAAACCCTAATTTAGGAACTCATTTACAAAACCATGATTTAGGGTTCAAAACCAAGCCCAAACGATTAGTCATATTCTCCTGAATAAGAAAACATATTTTATTTTACGAATTGGAGTTAAAATGAATTAATTATGCATTTTAGAATGTTTTATATACTTAAAAATTCATTCAAGGCAAACTTCAAAAAAGGAATACAAATCAGGGGTCAAAAACTAGAAATTTGGATTCTACATTAAAAATCCTTTCCATCGACTATTTATTCGAATTTTTCTGACCAAGGATTCATTTATTATGAATTATATGATCTCAACCAATCAGAAATTAGGAAAAAGCCACATAGGCAAAAATAAAATCAATTGAGCGCCACAGTGGCCGGACCCAGGCTGACATGGGCCAATCAGCTTTGGCCATGTCAGCCGGTCCAGGCTCGTTAGGCCTCGGTCAAGGGCGGATGAACAGAGAGGCAAAAGGCCATTTTGCCCTTGCTCGCCAAATCTATCTAATTAAAACGATGAGGGCTCTTGGGTCATTTAGGAATATCAAATAGTTGCTGCGAGAAAAACAAAACAATTGGGAAATGTCTGGATTGCCCTTTGTGAATAAACGAATCCAATTGACCAGGCATGGACGCCTTGGTCATTCACCGACTAGGTATCTACCTCCCTGGTCATGGCTATGGAGCGAGCTTCTGGAGCTCGGGCTCCACTACCCCAGCTCGCACCCAGGCGCGAGGATCCCAACAGATATCGGGGATGAATTCCCCGTGGTCTCTTGGTCACAATGGGACAAAGGGTCGGCGTTGGTGCGCTAGAGAACAGAGAAGCCAGGTTGCGGCATGCTCGGAAATAGGGGAAGAGAAATTTGGGGAAACCACACAGAAAATGCGACAAGGCAGACGACTGAGATCGGGATTAGCTTCGTGGATCCAAGGCGAGTCGAAAGAAAGCATCACCGTGGGCGAAGGAGCACCAGGGCCAGGAAAAGCATGGCGCCACCGACGACCCCAAAGTCGATCTATAGGACCCAAAGATAGAGTGAATCACGAGACCAGGTCACCAGGCGGAAAGAAAGATGAAGCATTGAGGATGCTTACCCTGCAACTAATCGAACGGAGGTGGCTTGTTGAGACAAGGGGAGGTGTCTTCGCCGGGGAAGAAGACCGAGTAGGTCGGGGTCTTCGGGGGCAAAGAGGAGAAAATTGAAGGAGGAGGAAGAAAGTACGAAGCTCGGAGGTCCTTTCTACAGCCTTTTATAGGCGTGAGGAGGGCTCTAGTTCCTACTGTAACCTCATGACAGAGAAGAGGAGGAGGCCCCAATTGGGAGTTTCGCAAAGAGTGAAGGAGACGGAACAAGCTTTGGCTCGTCAGAACTGTCGTGGAGAGACGGACGCAATGGAAGAAGAATCGTGCTAAACGGAGAAGGAGAGAGGGAGAACGAGTCGAAGGAGCTAGAGCGGCCCGTCTGTTCAGATGGCCGAAGGAAGAAGACGGCAGGAGGGCCACTAGATCCCAGATCGACGGTCCCCAGGCGTCTCTCAAAGCGCGTGACAGAGAAATGAACCGAAACCATAGCGTTACATATGATATAAATGAAATCGATTCAATGCAATATAGTTACACTATATTTAAGCTTATAAAATGAGTTTGAAGGGTCAAACGAAGTCAAAAAGCCACCAAATTTTAACCACATGCTCACATTAAAATGTAGCATCATGATATATAATTAGATTTCATATTTAATCTCACTAAAGCTCATAACTCATATGTTGTCCATTATTACATATATTAATATATTAAAAGAGGTGAAATAATATGAAAAACTAATTAATTGAAATATGGGAGTAATTTCGAGATATTCAACACATTAAGATTCAAATAATCATTTCTCAACAAAATAACATATTAATATGAATTGAAAACATATTTTGAGGAGAGAGAAATAATTAAGGTTAATATACACATATATGAACTCAAATACACATTATTAATAATATATTTATCCAAAAAGGTCCAATTAGATATTATCTACTTATATAATCTCATTAATGACCAAATTACATTATTAACCCTAACTTGTCTCCTTAAGTGGGTTATTTGTGAAAACACCCCTCCATTTACATAAATGAGGGTAAGAATAGAATTTCATCATCATTAATGCTCAAATTGCAATTAGAGTCCAAAAGTGATTCAAAAGGATGTGAAATTTATGGAAAAGGTCCAAATGGACTCGAAGGTCAAGAAAAGCTCAAAAGTGGGTAAATTGCAGGAAAGACCCAGAGATTCAGTATGTTACAAATCCATTCCATTTTTTAGCATTGTATGAACCTCATTTCACCAGAAGTGAGCTTATTAAGGAGGTCGTTGAGGTTTTTGCAACCCATCACCTTAGAGAATTGTGTGTAGAATGCCTATGCTACATAAATTCTATCACTAGCACCAAGGGGGTCCATGTATTTGACACTAATCTTCAATGTAACTACACTAAAAAAGTGCCACCACCAGATACCCAAGTAGTCCTAACTTCTATGATAGAAGGTACCAAATTTACCATCTCTTAAGATTCCTTGAATATCTATTTTAATGGTACTGAGGTTACCAAATCATGGAGATCTGACTACCCTGAATATCATGACATGCTTGAATTTGAGGCTTTCTACAAAAGTTGTGATCTTATACTTCCTCACATTCATAAGTTTTTGAAGAAGCCCAATGTCCCCTATAAGAAGAAGTCAACCCTACCATCTTATTCCCTTGATATCAAAAATTGTCTTATTACATTAATGGTTAACTGCAATGCCCATCCAAAGAAAAATCAAACTGAGATTGTAGTAAACACCAATGTGATAATCTACTGTATTTTGAAGAATATCAGATTCAACTAGTCTCCCTACATTCTTCATCACATGACCTACTTTGACTCTGAGTAGAATGCCTTTGGAAGCCATCCTTCTTATCGAGTCTTGATTTGTGGCTCTCTATTTTGTGACTCTGAAACCCCTTTTCCATTTTCTCCAATACAAATCTAGTGGAAAAGGAGTCAACATTAGTGAGATTACAATCAAGAAGACCTTTCTTTCTACCTCCCTACCACCACTTGGAGCTGCTAACTCCACATAGGCCCTACAATAATTACCACCCCGCCTTAACCATGACTCTTTTAGTGTATCAAATGAAACCCTCATGGGATATCTGATGCATCAACATGCATATAACATTCAGGTTCAGGATCATATCCAACAGAACATTTGCCAAATCTTGCCAACCATGAACCTATCATGTAGCCATACCTACCCTACCTACTTGTCATACCCTAGACCAGACTATGCATCCATTGCATATAGTCAGTTCTACCCTAACCCACCACCTCATGCAGGTTCCACTTCCACCCATGCTACTGATGGACGACCTACCCCTGCCCTTTCTCCCGATGTGTTTCCTCTACTTGCTCTTCCTTTTGGTCCTGTTGCCATTCTGCTTGTTAGATTTGGTGGGACTTCTGCTCCTTCCTTTGAGCAAGCAAATGCATTACATGCATGTGGCATGTCATGAGCTGAGCATAATGGTAGGTGGCATGGTCGTGCTTTTAGACCTCCTGCTGATGAGGATATTCTAGATCAACATTGTTGTTGAGGATGCTGAGGGTACGAAGGATGATGGTGTTGATGATGGTTTTGATGATTACTTTGTTGGTTCGTCTAATGATGATGATGAGGCTACTATTTCTATCTTTGATGCATCATCAGATGATGATGAGGACTATCAGTCTAAGGATGAGGAAGATGATGATGTAGCTAATGTCGTAGAAAGTGTACATGTTTAGTTTTATAGTCTTTAGAGTGCTATTATATATATCTTTTTGTAGACTATCATGTACTAGACATTTGGGCATTGTGTATATGAGGCATGCTATATTATCTTTTTGTCAATTCTTGTTGGTTTGTAGTTTTATTCTGAGAGGACATGCTTAGTGTTGTAATCTTAATCTCATGTACCCTTAACTCTGTGATTGTCTCTATTTTATGAGTTCTTGGTATGTTGTCCTATATTTTATTATGACACTAGATTGCTTGTTTCTCTATGTTTTAGTCATTGTTTGGTGTGTGTAGTATGTCATTGATTGTTTGGCTTGTGCCTATGGAGAAGACATGTTCTTTTAGATCTTCTACCCCCTTCCTTTTTGAAATTGCAAAGGGGGAGAGAACTTGAGAGACAATGTACTATAGGTACCACAAGGAGTATTTATGTTAGCCATATTGTTTTATTACTTATGTATGATACTATTCTTGTCAATTATGTTCATATAATGTGACATGATAGAGGATGATATAGTATATACATGTTTTATGTGTATTTTTGGAAAGACTAATAATGAAGACATCCGTACGCATGAATTAAGGGGGATAAATTCCCATTGTTTAATCATGTATCCCCTTGCAATTCACAAGGTAAAGGTTTAACTTTCACATCTTGTCTCAAACTTAAATTTTTAAATTTCATATCCTTCTCAATATGTTGAGTTATGGTTTGTCATTGTCAAAAAGGGGGAGAATGTTGACATAAGTGTTACACATTGTCCATATTTTGATAATGACTTAAACCATTCTATTCTTATGTATCTAATATTTTTTTTGAGATTGATTGTAGGCATTAGGTATATGAAAAGGAGAAAATATATCAAGCCCTAACTTGTTCCAATTCAAGTCAAAAGCAATACAACTGCACATTTGTGGAAAACACTCCAACTTACCTAATAAGATTCTTGTAATCATTTGTATTGATGAACTGACTAGTAAATAAAATGAGAAAAATTCAGCAACCCTTGATTCGAATGTTTGATGGCTCAAAAAGAATTTTTTTTAATTTATTATTGGTTGTTTCTCGGTCGAGATAAAAACTTGACCAATCCCTTTATGGATTTTGATAACTCATTGGTTTGGTCGAGTTTGCCACTCACATAATTTGACCGATCCTTGTACACAACTAAACTAATTCCATGCAAGGACAAACTCTACCAACGCTTCAAATTGTCTTTGTCTCATAGTGCAATTGGTCGAGTTACCTTTATGAAAACTTGACCTAATGCACTGTACAAAATGTAAAAAAAAAGTGATTCTAGCAATTAGGGAGTATAAAAACTCAAATCAATATCCGTTAAAACCCTCAAAATGGCTCAAAAGTGTTCCCATGTGTTTCTACCCTCTAGTGGACACCCCGAACTATAACTAGGACCTCTTGGAGTTCATTACAAGGTTTCTAATTCATGATATTCAAGGTCCTTTCTATAGTTGTGATGTCCTCAAATTTTCTAAAACATAATCTAACATGTGACATCCAAATTGAAACCTCACCTCTGCAAGAACCCCAATTTATGCACCATACACTAGGCTAAGAAAAAGAAAATCAGAGGAAGTTAGAAGGAAACAACAGTAGCACATGCACATGAACAATAATATAACCATACAACACATGTTCACCATTCAACATATAATTACATAATGAATTTTTACAACACTTGATATTACATATTGAATAGTAAACTTTTACATATGAATGAACTATCACTATACAACAGGTACTTATGACAACATGTCCACCTGTACATCAGCTCGCCACACAACTCTCAACTATCCATGTCTTAAATATCACATGTAGGGAACCACTTAGGTGTAACATCTCCAAGAATGAAAATTATAAAACTTGTTTAACCACTTCTATGAGGTTTTCAAGCATCTTGAGTGCATCATCACTCCATATAAGGATGAAACAAGGATGTACAAGATTGACATCATCATTTTACCCAAGAATTATGCTTCTAAGATTAACATATACATGTTGTTAAAGATTTACTTATTGTCAGCCCACTTATCTACTTCAATCATATCAAAGTTTCATCAATATTTTAGTGAGATAATTTTTATAACATGTTCAATATATTTATCAAGCACTAACATTAACACCTCATGTATCATATGTCACTAATATGATATCATTTCACTTTTATGTTAGGTTACAAACTCTATTAGTGACTTCATCACTTGATTAACCAACTATATCACACCTTGATAGTATATCACGGTCTTTGGTGTATTACATCATGGTTGTGCTAAAGAAACTTATGTGATGGCTTATCAGACACACATCAAAAAATATATCTGGATGAGTTGAGGTCCTAGACCTTATCATGATGGTATTCTTGAGCTCAGTCTCTCTGAGCTCACTCAAGTCTATGAGTATCTCATATGAACTATCTATATTTTCCATCTTTGGTCTAGGGTTATCAGGTCGACCTCATTGGAACTAGTGATCAACTTCACAAGCTCTAGACACATAAGCAAAAATCAAAACTTGATATGACAAACTCTTCATAGGTCTCTACCCATGAAACATGATTACCCAAAACTCTCTTACATATGCAACCACTAGATTACTACAAGGAACCATCACCCCAAGCTTGAGGCTTTATTGAAACTAACACATTTACCTACTCCAGGGTCTTGAGACTCTCTCTCCCTGACCCAGATGGTAGGTTCTCATATTCATATTCACATGCACATATATAACTTGCCTCTCTGTGTCTCTAGGTTTTGGTCCTCCCAAGGACATCTAGGGTTCAACAAGACTATAGGAATCATGTATAAAGAAATTCAACACAATCACTCATGAGTATTCTAGTTAGGACATATCATATCACATATTTCTTATTATTATCATATCTTGGAGTGTAGGTTCTTTGACATTCTCCTAATGGGTCTCACCCTGTCTAGAGTTAACCATAAAACTGGTCCTAACACTAGAGGTCCTCCTTTGTAAAAGAGATTGAGGCTCTTGTCAATTCACATCCTTGTCTTAACATAAGTTATCTTATAATCAAAAAGCACACTTACTTGCATTATCAAGACTTATTACGAATCCTCAAATCTGAAATTTCCTCAAAGACAAACCTTTATCATCATAAACCAACATATATTACTATATCAGACTTAGATCATATCATCTAATCTTATTTTCTTTTTCCATCTATCACATATTCTAACAAGGCTCTACACATCTAATCTAGAACGAATCTCTCCTCTAGACTCATGTCATTAGCTTTCACTTAGCTTACATGATCACCTCCTACTTGTACATGTGTGGGGACACATTTTTTTATACTTACATATATAATAAAATGTTATATAGTTTTTCTCTGATAAACAAGTGTAAGAGAAAACTATTGAGTCAATCTGATTGGAATAAAAAACCAAATCCAGAAAATGAGTGTCACACACATAGTATAGAGTCTAGTGTCATGTCACCTAATCAAAAGGGTGAGAACAAAGTGTAGATTAGTGTGGCTACCCTAGACAGCGAGCGCTATACATCTAGGATTTCACTTCCCTTGATGTACGTCGTTTCCAAATAATGCAATGTTGCATGCCGTTGCACTATAAGTAAAGAATGACACCTAAGGACTTTTTATAGAACAAGCACCAATCTAGACCTAGTTCACAGACACCTAGGTTCTAACCTAGAGGGTAAATCACATCTAGTCTCTAAATAGACAACTAATCTAACCCTAATGATGTTCAAGTTCAAGGTTTTCTTTAGTTTGAGTTGCATAATGAGAAAATGTCAGGCTTTGCTATTTTTCATGCTCTGATACCACCTGTGACGTCCCTGGATTTTCTAAAACTTAATCTAACGTGTGACATCCAAATTGAAACCTCCCCTCAATGAGAATCCCAATTTGAGCACCACATACTAGGCTAAGAAAAATAAATTAGAGAAAGTCAGAAGGAAATAATAGTACCACATGCACATGAATACTTATAAAACCATAAAACACATGTTCACCATTTAACATATAATTACATAATGAATTGTTACAACAATTGATATTACATATGGAACATCAAACTTTTACATATGCATGAACTACCACTAAACAATAGGATCTTAGGACAATAGGTCCACCTATAGACTAGCTCACCACACAACTCTCAACTATCTAGGTCTTCAAGATCACATGTCCACAACCAAAGAAAAAGATTACATATCGTACACGTCAACACAATATTCAATAATATTGTACTCAGTACGCATATGTGTCTTTTTATATACCTCTCATTACTAATCTTGGCTATAATATAAAACTAGAATTTGGCAGTTATAAAGAAATATAACAAAAGGCATATACTTGAACAAAGATGTTTATTAGCAAAAGAGAACACATATTATAAGAGCATTTTCCATTATATAATCCATGTATTATCCACCTGAGGGAATAATGAATCATCTCAACTACCAAAGAGTTAGAGATGTAAGGCCTTATGATCTACTACCAAAGAGTTAGATCATTATACAATGTGATCTTCTACCAAAGAGAATGATCACTTTCCATCACTATGCTACCAAAGAGAATTAGTGCTTTCATATAATGGAACAATTATATTATGTTTCTTGTGTTCATAGCCATAAGTATGGAAAATCAAGAAACATATCAATCAAGAAGAATCATGTCAATCAATACATATGCCAGGTATTTCATTGCAAATATAATACAAGCATACTGCATAATAAGCCAAGTAAGAGGCAAGGGTGTAACTTCCCTCCAAACAATCTAATCCTCATATTCTTGAGTCAACTATCACTCTTGGTCAATCCCAAATAACAAGAATAGTACGACAAGTAATCATGCACATACCCTAAGGAGCTAAGATAAACCCTAAAATGAATTATATTAGGGTTAAGATGACGACATCTAATGCATGATATACATGATCTTGTCTTAATTAGGGTATGACCAAGAGTGATAGTTGACTTAGGAATATGAGGATTAGATTGTCTTGGTGGAAGGTACACCCTTACCTCTTACTTGTCTTATTATGCAATATGCTCGTATTATATGTGTAGTAAAATAATTCGCATATGTAATGATTGAAATTATTTTTCTTGAATCCACTAGTAGGTTTTTATCAAAAAACTCTATCTATTTTAGTGTGGATTGAATGATATGTTTCTTGATTTTCCATACTTATGGCTATGAACACATCAAACATAATAGATCTATTCCATTATATGAAAACACTAATTCTCTTTGGTAGCATAGTGCTGGAAGGTGATCAATTTCTTTCGTAGAAGATCACATTATACAATGATCTAACTCTTTGGTAGTATATCATAAGGCCTTACATCTCAAATTCTTTGGTAGCTGAGATGATGCACTACTCCCTCAGGTGACAAATGCATGGATAATATTATGACAAATTTGCTTTAAATATGTGTTCTCTTTTGCTAATAAACATCTTTGTTACAGTATATGCCTTTCGTTATATTTATTAATAACTGCCATGTTCTAGTTTTATCTTTTTTCCAAGCTTAGAAATGATAGGTATAAAAAAGACACATAGGCGTACTTAGTAAAATATTCTTGAATACTATGTTGAAGTGTACCACATGTAATATTTTGTTTAGGTTGTGGACATTAGATCTTAAAGACCTAGATAGTTTAGAGTTGTGTGGCGAGCTGATGTACAGGTGGACCTGTTGTCTTAAGATCATGTTTTTTAGTGGTTTTTCATGCATATGTAAAAGGTTATTATTCAATATGTAATATCAAATGTTGTAACAATTCATTATGTATTTATATGTTGAATGGCGAACATGTGTTGTATGGTTTTATTATTGTTCATGTGCATGTGCTAGTATTGTTTCCTTGTGACTTCCTCTAATTTTCTTTTTCTTAGCCTAGTGTGTCATGCTCAAACTGGGATTCTCGCTGAGTTAAGGTTTCAATTTAGACCTCACACGTTAGATTAAGTTTCAAAAGTCTAAGGATGTCACAATAGTTGAGTTCAATCAGTCCACTTGAGTCCCTTTCTCTCTCGTGATTACACTTCATTTCATCCAAATGAGTGAGATAGGATATGTGTGAGAGAGCTACTTCATGTTATACTCATAAATATCTCAAAGCTTCCTCTTCCCCAACCCCTTTCTTCGAAGATCAAGTTAGTGAAAGCCTCTCCAAGTGAAGGAGAAGGTGCAAGGGTGAAGATCTGGAAGTAGAGTGGATAAATCCTTCAAGACAAAAGACTCATTGTAAAGAGGGGATCTCCTTGGAGAAGTTGTCCAGGTTCTTGCAAGAGTGGGTAATAACTTAGTGAGGTAGAAGACTCTAGCTCTAGATAAGTAAGGCCTTGGTTGTAAGGTTGTTGGCTCCCTTGACCTCAAAGAGAAGTTGTGTATGCTTGTCCTAAAAGGGGAAGGTCAAATTGTATATCTTATAATGGCGTATAAGTATACATAGATTGCGAAATCCTAGGGCTTGATCTCTCTAGGTAGTGGATAACTCTCTCCTAGTTTGGATAGTGGAACCACTCTAGAAACAACTTTTCCAAGTGCTTCTTTCCATGTCTCTCATCATTGATATGCATGTTTAGAATGCCATCAAATTCACTATTTATAATTGTGCCTAGATAAAGTAAATTGAAGGTCTAAATTTTGTGCAAGTGTTTTTATCTCTATTCACCCCCCTCTAGAGCTCTTTCATCCAACATCCTGCCTTGGTGACTTCAGTGGAATTCGTCATAGAGAAGAAGTTGAGTTAGTTTTCCAGGGCCTTAATGGCATTGAAATACCTAGACAAGGGTCACTTTCCTTGCTATTTGAAAAAGGTACTATCCATTATGTTATATAGGTGTAAGCAGTTGTCCTTCTATGTAAATAACTAATTCTTCTCCTACAACATAGTCTTAGCATTTTGGTGCCGCATATACTTGACTACCACCACTAGCTCCATGCATACCCAGATCCATGAGAGCACTTGACATTTTTCCTATCACTCTGACATCCTGGGACGAAGGAAACATCGGGATAACACTAGTCCAAAGAAGAAAGTTGTTATTGTTAAGTTTAACGACAAATATATGTGTGATATCTTTGTAAATGATGTCAGCTTAGCATCATCATCCATGATAATGCGTGTAAAGTACCAGATATAATAGAACAATCAAAATAGAAGGAAAATTGCCAAAATGTGTCACATTACAAAAAAAATTAAAGCTGCCATAATGTAGCATGGTATAAAGAACAATATAGAAATATTACTAGAATGGATACTTGGTAGAAATATGAGCAGCACTACCAAAATGGAACTCGGTAGGAAAAATTAGCACTACAAGAATGAAACACAGTGGAAAAAGGAGTGACACGACTAGAATGGATCTTGGTAGGAAAATATAAAGCGCTACTACATTAATAGCATGGTATGATAGATGAACACAAAATTCCCATTTTTTTAGAAAAACACTCATCCATGTGTATTAGGGGAACCACATGAAGAGGAACAAAAACAAAAGATTCTCCTTTGATGTTTTGGTTCATTATAAATCAACACTAGATCTTTTGAATTTGCTATGTTTATATGTGTATATCATCTGAATGGAATTAGAACTATATGTGAAATAGAACAAAATTAGATGGACTTTTGGATCATAAAACATGGATGTGGAATTATCCAAATTCGAGCATGTACGCTAAGCATTTATTTATAGTTTTGTGTCATTATAGCCTTAATACGCCGAAAATAACCATGGGTCCTTATCTCTTAGTAATTTGTAGATAGAGTTGCCCAACTAGCCAATTTTGGAACCTACAGGCACCAAACTCTAGAAGATTTCATTTCTCTAGATCCTACCTCACAAACATTGTGTTTTTTGCACTTGCTTAGGAGATAGTGGTCCCGCTAACCAACTAGTGGGCTCAAGAAACTTTTGAAATCTTGGAACCTATTTTTGATGGCTAGTCCTTTATCAGAATGCTTCCTCATCAATCATAATGTTCATCGACGTGGGCCCATCGACCACTAGTAACACCTCCACCTCCCGCGAGTGTGGGTTTGTTCCTTGATGTCGTGACCGCGACCAATAAGGATGTTGCGACCGCGGCTAAGAACACAATGTCATGACTACGACCAAGATGTCATGTCAACTGACACTCAGCACAGTCGGGCATAGCTTGGCACGATCTGGTCAAGGCCAAGGTGTGGAGAATGTGGTGCCATCTCGACCGTCGCCAACGCGAGTGCAACTGAGGCATCAACCGATACTGTTGTGTCTCTCTTGACCATAGAATCAGCCTCAACCGTAGCATTTGTGTCGACCATGACCCCTCATATGATCGTGCGAAGACAAACGATGCGACCGAGACAGGTGTCGCGACCACTCATTACATACACTCTGCCTTCACCTATAAATACCCACTCCTGACGACCTGGAGAAGGGTTCCAAGATTCATAAGTCCACAGTTTAGAGATTTTTCTAGTTCCACGTTGTGATTCCACATATTCTTGTTCCCAGAGCCTCATGGGATAGTTGAGAGGTACAAAAAGGCTGAACTGCTTGTGCTACGTTCATCCCTCCAGTTTGCTTCTATATGCCGTCATTTTCCACCACTATTCACCCATATCCTACCATTCCCAGCCATCTTCCACCTCCATACACCTACCAAGCTATTGTTTGGGGTGGAATAAAAGAGAAAGGAGGCCAAGGAGTCTAGAATTCCAAGAAGGGTGACCCAAAGATGAAATTCGGCTAAGGAGCGAGATCCACCTCTCCTCTACGGCCTAACTTTTTTCTTATTCTCCTTTCTTCTATTGTTCTCCTTTGTTTCTATACAAATGATGTTCTTCCATCTTTTTTCGGTGCCAACTATGCTTGTCCATGGCTAGTTGAGCTCCTTCTTAGATATGTAGCTCGTTTGAGGCATGTTTATTTACTTTTACCTTAAGTGAGTAGTTTTATTCCAGATCTAGTATGTTTTGTTCTATCTCCTCTTTATGGTTATGATTGCTAGCTAGTTGATCTCTTTCTTGCTTGAAGCTATATTTATACCTATATCAAGAGATTCATTGTAGAAATAGATAAGTGATGGTAGTTTGGATCAGAATATGAAAGGAGGACGGTTCAAGGTGATCTGTGCAGAAACATTGACTTGGGCACGGTTGAGACATCCTGGCACAGTCGGGCGCACTATCTGGTTCTTCCTAGATCATATATGTTCCTAGTATATTGGAATTTCCTATACCTAAATGGTATCTAGAACATTCTAGGGTGTTGATTTGTCATCCTCGAGAGAGGTTTCACATCATTGATGGGTTTTAGTCACGCTACACAAAAGCGAGCGGGATGACCCTATAGGAACATATACTATAGTCGTACTATATTTGGATGTAGGTTGCTTACTGAGGTATTCCAGGGTTATCTCTACCTGAGAACGAGTGCATAGACTATCCAACTTGTGGTTACATAGCCAAGAACTCTTAATCTTTGATTAATAGAATTCGATAGACTCTGATTTGTTTTCTTTTCATTGTTTTGTTTTATTTCATGACATTTTGCTAAACTAGTTCTAGTTCCATACTTTTATTGACTATCATATTGGTTTAACTAACTTAAGAGTGAGATCTTAAGCATCCTAAGTGTCCCCACATCCCTCTGTTTGACCCCATATATCTATTTCGACCCCGTACTAAAGTTACAGAGGGTCATTCAAGGTTTCAATTTATAAATTTAAAGTTTGATCCTTCTGAGTCTTCCTCCTTTCAGAGTGCGATTTAGGTTGTATCATTCATGCATTGGCCCAAACTAGTGTCAAAATTTTCCTGAAGGTTGTCCCTTGTTGGCCATGCCTACACCAGTCGAGTAGTTGTGGTGTGGCTTGCCTTCGACAAGAAGGGTGATGGGAGGACATGAGGATGGTCAGAAGAGGGGAGAGAGAGTTGTGGTGGTACCTGTAGGAGTGGGGTGGTGGTAGCGGATGGTGGGTGATGAAGGGTTGGTCAGTGGTTTGTCGCGGTAGTGGACATTGGGTGGGAGAAGGAGAGGGAGAAGAAAAAGAAAGGAGAGGAAAGGGTAGGGTTAGAACCTTACTTTTGATACCATGTGCAAAGGAGTATTTATTTAGTAGTTAAGAGAGAGTGCATAGACTGCTATGTATAGGAGTGAGGTCTCTTAAGTGGGTTCTAGGGGCCCCACATGAGTGTGAGTACCAGACAACGAAAAGAGCATATACAACTATATCAAATATATCAACAAAAATCACACTTCCAAGGAAGTAATCTCTACTCATAATGCAGATAACTTCCAATGGGAGCACTTCCATCCTATAGGTGAGATCCCTCATGGAAGTTTTCAAATCTTCACATGTTGTTTTCTAGGGTGACCCAATCATCCCATACATCTTTTTTACTCTTAATTGAGTGCTTAAGAAAACAATTTAAAACATTTTTGTTAGCAAACATTGGCAACCCATAATTACCTCGTGCAATGGAATACGACTCATGCATGTGATGATCACAAACAACATCCTTCTCATGGAAAAAGTATCCAATAAATAAGAAATCATCGGAAAGGTCCTAGAGGATTCTTTTTCACTATATCAGAGCAAGTAATCTCATAGGATAAGTCTCATTGTTTCTTCTTCCCAAATACTACCAGAGCCAAGCAAACATCCTTCTACAGACAACTTGGTATTACTATATCAAACAACCTTAAACGATACCATGGTGTCATGATTCTTCAACAACACCTCCAAAAATATGCACATTCAAGAATTCTCACCTCCATAAAAACTGTATGAGCAGCTGATCAACACTCCATCTCTCCTTGGTAGCACATATTACATTGAAAAAATAAACAATCCAAGTTATTCCATCTTATGAAATGTAGATATCTAAATTTTCATCATTAATGTGATCATAGTAATAAGAACATCAAAGGCATCATATGGTCTTGTGGGCTGGAGCAAAGTATTGTTAGTCTCCTGGAAGAAATTATCAATACAAAAGGACAATTGAGTCATGGGTAAGAAGGAAGCACTAGATTAGACTGTGTCCCTTATGCTTAATATGTTTTTTGCTCCATAAATTGACCTTCTCTCTCATGGTATGTATAATTCATGAGAAAGTATATGCACTATGAGACAATCATTACAAGACATGCTCTTCATATTGGGATGTCATCTAGAAGAACCTATAAGATATCAAGACGGTGAGTAACAAGACCATCAACTCGAGGAAACCATTTCTCAAATGACTAATGGATAATGGGTAATTAACACTTTGACAATTATCCACTTACCAAGATACCCCAAATCCACTGAGACCTCACCATCTTCTCCATTAAACCTTTACTACATGGTTGGCACTGGAACTTCATCCACACTCACCTTCCCTCTGGTGATAAAATCATATCAAAAGCATTCCTTTCCAAGATAACATGGCCACCACGGACACATTATCATGGCCACTCAATCCAAGAGGCGACCTCTCAACTAGCTCAATGTACAAATCAATCCATGACCAGAAAAAGGTCCACAACTAGTAACTACACTCGAATCTAGGGGTATGTCAGCATGATTTAAGATCTTTCTTCTGATCCAACATCACACTTCTCAAAATCATAAAGAACATTGAAAGACATATCAATGTAAAGGACCGTGCCCGACATGTAACAATGAGAGAGACTGTCTTCCATATTTCTTATGTGATTGTTCATTATGTAAACTACTATGGCAAGCTCTTGATGTGAAACCTAACTTTTTATCTATGTAGGAGGATGATTAGGTCAACTACATCATTGTGATGAGCTATGATGTTACTTATAGTATACTTCTCATTGTCGGTTGCTAGTATAATTGTATTATTGCAATGATGTAGTACACTCAGAGAAGAAGGAATGATTGTTAGATGATGTCTCTTTCATTTGGGAGCTGAAATCATATCCTCGCTTCATCAAAGTCTGTCATTAAACAGAAGGTCATGTATGTTTCTACTGCAAAATGACCACCCATATCATGCAAATTCATCATCTTTGTTGTCTCCACCTTCCAAAGATATTTCCATACGGCAAGCATAGGAATCCATGTAGTTGATAGATTAATAAGGTGCATCATGGGAGTTAGTTTTCCATGCCACATGACTTTAACTTTGGAAATAGAAATGCAAATCATAATCCAAGACTTCCACATATGCAAGGAATAAAAACTACATAATGTGGCTACTGATACATATGAAAGCACATATGAACATATGTTATCTCAGGTCCTGATGTGCATATTTAATATCATATACACCTTTGATAAAATGATGAGATGGGTTCTTGTGACATCCCTGATATACCTCCTCCATGGGAGGAGGATGAGAGTCATGCACATTTGTTCTTTGAGTGTGCATTCTCAAAGTACTTGTGATGTAGCACATCGCTTAATCTAGGATGGGGTGGTAATCCTTCAAATAACCTATTTGATGCAGTGTTTTGGATGATCAAGAATACTACAAATAAGTCGAACCTCATGTGCCTCACTAGTCTCTATATTGCAGGCTTGTGTTTCTTTATTTGGAAGTAAAATAACAATAGACTTCATGGGAAAGGAAAGACTGATGTGAGTATGATCTTTGAGTCATTTGTAAGTAATCTTGGGTGGGACTTTAATGCCAGGCCTAAGATCGGGGATGACATTAAGGGATTACTGCTTCAACATTGGGGTTTTGTAGTGTACACCCATTTGTACAGTATACAGAGTTTTGTTGTTATCCCCTATTTTTTAGTTTCTTATAGTAATATTTTACCTTCTAAAAAAAATTGTCTGGAGAATGTGGTTCGACCTCAATTAGGTAAAACAAATCGAGAGCTATGAGTAATGCATGTGCAATTACCTTTATCTTAAAAAGAGGATTGATTTCATCATGAAGTTTATATATATATATATATATATATATATATATATATATATAATCATAAAAATAATAAAATGTATATACAAAATGGGAACTTATGCAATTGCATCAAATTCAGAGGTAGATCTAGGGATGTATCCCCCCTCTCAAATCGAAAAATCAATATTTAGTTATAATCTTATAGTAAAAATGTAATAAATCACATATAAGTTTTTTCCCAAAATAGGAATAAAAAGAGTCTACATTTGGAGTGGTCTATGTTTCTTAACTTAATTCTAGTGGCCTAGGTTCAAACTCAACTACAATTTTTTTTTTCAAAATTACAGTTAGCCCCTCTTAGTGTGACTCTGACCCATCAATGTCATTTTCTGAATCTGCTCCTGATCAAAATTGAAGTTCATATTAATGTGATAAGCCTCTCATAAAACTTGTGTCAAAGCTAAACTTGTGGGGATTTGACTTGTCACAATGGGTCTCTTAACAAGCCATTTGAATGCCAATCGGTAACATAGGCCCTTCCAAAAAAAAAGCTTCTGCTAGATTATGAGCCTCAGACTTTGCATCGCGGTTCTCTGCCTAATGGGCTTTTTTTCTAGTTCAAGTTCCATAAGAAGGCACCACTAGATGGCCAAGTATCGATCCAAAGGTCCTAAATAATTTTTCATCACCAATTTTATTTGTGCACATGCTACTTAGAACTTAAAAATAATATACCATATTAGAACTCGGACAGACCCATTCTTACCTAGCACTTGTAGAAGTGTGACCATTTTTGGTTGGCATTATATCTCTTGGTCCATAACCCATGGGATTGTATATCCTCTAGGGTTATCTCACCTTTGAGGAAATACATCATCAAGAATATCTATATCACCCATATCACTATCCACACCCCATAATACCACAAACGTCATGTATGCTTTTGGCACGACCTTTGGTGGCATGGCCTAGCCTCCATCAATCATCTCCCACACGACTTCACCATCCCTTCCTTCATTACCTACATCACCATACACAAGTCATGCAACTCTTGAGTTCTCGGAGGAATAATCTATTTAAAAACTTTTTGAATCTCCACTTCACTGATATGGACATGGCTAAAATGTTCACCACACTTGAAACAGATACTAGTGCGAGAATGACATGGGTATGGGGAAAAATTACACATCCAGATATGTACAGTAAATGAGAGTAATGTACCCCAAAACACGAGTGTTAGGCCCCAAAAAATTAATACTATACTTGGAAGTACAAACTGGTGTTTTGGTGTACAATAATCATGTTTAAAGGGTACACTATTTTTACTAGTTGATGTACTATATCCAAAACATGGGTATTGTACCGCCTCAACACAAATAATGTACCACAAAACATGGATATTAGATCTTAAAACAAGAATATAACACTCTCTGATATTATTATTTCTGTGAAGTATGTCAACATTGGCGCTCAAAAAGTATTTTTCATAAGGAATTCATTATTTTTATATTGACAAAAAAGATTTTGAATTGGAAGCTACAAGCAAAATTTTCTATCTCTTTTTTTCTCTTTCTGTGTCTTTAATTTTTTAAATGATTTTTTTTTAGATCATTAGTGCTCCCCTCTCAACGAATAGGTGGACGCCTGGGTAGAGGAGCAGGGGATTGTAGGACAGCTCAAACTCATGGCAGCACCCCTTTTCTATAAGTGTAAGACCTTCACTACCACATCAATCACGTGTTGTCTATAAATAGATCAAAAATGAATTCCTCATGAGTTTCTCTATGTGGCACATGTTTGACTCTCTGTAGAAAAGCAATATTGTTGATAACAAGGTGGTTTGACGGAGAAAAAAGTCATCGTTGGCATGCACAAATGGATAAAAAAAGGGAGAAGAAAGTGATTTTGGGGAGAAAGAGGTGGGTGATTTGGTGGGGCAATGATTGGTGGCATGTAGTGGGTGATGTGATTGATTGGAGATTGAAGTGATATGTGCAGAGAGGATGAGTGGGAAAATGGGAGACAAACTAGTTTCTTTTATAATATTTTATGCGAAATTAATTTTTTGACAAAATGAAAATCTTTCTTTTTATAATGAAAAAACATTCCAATGAGACCAATGTTGAAATATTTTTTAAAATAATGTCAGGTCTTGGGTATGAGCATGATGTGGTCTGATTGGAGTGATGTGTGGAGAGAGGATGAGTGGAAAAATGAGAGAGAAATTAGTTTTTCTTATGACTTTTGACCAGACATAAATTTTTGAAAAAATAAAGACCATTGTATTTGTTTCAAAAAATACGTTTCAACAAGACAATGTAGACACACTTTTGATGAAATAATTCACGAGGTATGAGCAAGAAAAATAACGTGGATATATTTTAAAGGAATTAATATGATGCAAGAAATGAATAAGTGTGTTATGAAGATGATGATGATAACGATGATGACAAATACACACTACTTTGACCACATTTTAATGGATACATTGCTAGAAGAAGTGGGCGTGTTTCACTGAAATGTGGATACATTGCTAGTAGAAGTGGGCGCATGCCACTCAAATGTTGGTGTAATACCAACAGAAATGGGTGCATTCCACATTTTAATGGAAAGCACCCACTTCTACTATCTATATGCATATATTTAAGTGGAATGAAACTACTTCTACTAGAAATGCACCCATTTTGAGTGGAACACACCTAAATTTACTGAAAATTCATCCACAAACCATTTCTACCAACAATGCCCCCATAACTAAGTGGAATGAGGCTATTTGTACTAGAAATACACCCACTCTTGGTTTGATTTAAGTAGAAGTAGGCTCATACCACTCAAATATGGGCGCATTACAAGTAGTCGTGGGAACATTCTACTCAAATGTAGGCACATTGGTAGTAGAAGTGGATGAATTTGAATCAAATACATGCACATTACTACTAGAAGTGGGTGCATTTGAATACTAGCAATGCAACCACAATTCACCCACTTATATTATAAATACACCCACATTTGATTGGAATGTGCCTACTTTTACTAGCAATGCACCCACTTGTGAGTGCATTGCTAGTACAATTAGGTGGATTCCACTCAAATATTAGTGCATTGCTAATAGATGTGTGCACATTCCATTCAAACGTAGGCAAATTTCTAGTAGGAGTGGGTGCATTTCATTAAAATGTAGGTGCATTTGAAATACAAGTGGGTGTATTCGAGTAAAATGGAGGCTCATTACTAATAGAAGTATATGCACTCGATATTTTAAGGAATGCATTGCTAGACATAGTGGGCATGTTCCACTCAAAAGTATGGCAACACTGGTAGATAAGTTGGGTGTCTTCCATATTTTAAGGATGCTTTCCATATTTAGTATAATTTTTCTCAAAAGTATATCAATATTTTTATTGTTGAAGTGTATTTTTTGCAATAATGATTGCAATACTTTTTATTTCATCAAAATATTCATCACAAATTGTATGTTATTAGAAAAATAAGATATTCCTGCCTTAATCCCTCCTCTTTTAATTGTTACTTCCAAAAACTGAGCAAATTATTACTCATTTTAATATTTAGTATATGTTTTTTTGAAAGTATGTCAACATTAGTTTGTTGAAATATACTTTCCATAAGAATTCTAATCATTTTTATTTCGTCAAAAAGTTAATTACGGGTTGAACGTAATGAGAAAAATAATTTCTCCATGTCTTATTTCCTTCTCATTTATTTTTTCCTTGAGTAAAAGAAAAAAATGAAAATTAAATAAAATTGGGACCCATGCTAGCAGATTGAAAAGATGTGGATAGATGGTTTGTGATACCGAGGCTGTCATGGGTGACGATATGGCAGATAAGATAGTTGATAGCAGGGTGTATGGGGCGTGAATGCTTAACCAATGGGTTAAAGTTCCCTAACACTCACTCGTCAGGATGCACATTTTAACATGCTAGAGAAACCACCCCATGGCCTGTCATCCCACCTACCTGTCTTCTGCCACCTGTCGATGTGCTGGAATTTTTATTTTTTTAATTTGCTTTTTTATTTGTTTTGCTTGTAACTTCTAAACTAGAAGGAAGTTTTTAATGAAATAAAATGCATTACAATCCTTATAAAAAGTACATTCCAACAAGACCAATATTGACATATTTTTAAAGAAAAAAATAATAGGAAAATATTTAAGGAATAAAAGGAGAGAAGAGGGAAGTAAAAAAATAATAAATAATTGTGTTTTGCTTGAATGAGCCCACTATAGACCTCAATACATGTATTCTTTATTGAACATACCTATTATTTGATTCAATGCACCCACTATTTTCTAAGTGCACCCACTATTGCATCAAAACACCTACTTTTATTTGAATGTGTCAAAATCTGCTTCAATGTACCCACTATTGATTCAATTGTACCCACTTTTACATGAACACCCCTACTATTATTCTGAATGCGCCCACTTTTACTTGAATGTGGCCACCACATCTCAATGCATCCACTTTTACGTGAACACATAGATTATTGGCTGGAATGTGCCTACTTTTGCATGAATGTGCCTACTACAGCCTCAATGCACCCAATTTTGTGTGAATGTGCTCATTATTGTGTTGAATGCGCCCATTATTATGCTGAATGTGCCTACTTTTGCTTGAATGCACCTACAACAACCTCAATGTGCCTAATTTCACGTGAATGCACCCATTATTGTGTAGAAAGAGCCTACTTTTTCTTGAATACATCCATTGCATCTCTCAATGCTCCCATTATTCATTGAATGTGTTGACTTTTACTTGAATGCACCCAATATTGTTTAAATGCACCCTCTTTTACTTGAATGCATCCACTATTATCCATAATGCACCCAATACTATTTAAATGGGCCCACTTTTACTTGAATGCGCCCAATACTACCCTCCTCAATGTGCCCACTTTTGCTTCAATGCGCCAAGTATTGTCCAGAATGCACCCATTATTGCTTGAATTCACCCACTATTATTGAAATGCACCCACTTTTACTTGAATGTGCCCTCTATTGCTTAAATGTGCCCACTTTTGCTTAAATGTGCACACTTTTGCTTGAACATGCCAAATTTTATTTGAATGCGCCCACAATTATCCAGAATGCGTATAATATTATTTAAATGTGCCCACTTTTTCTTGAATGCACCAACTATTTCCCTCCTCAATGCACACACTTTTGCTTGAATGCTCCCACTATTGTCCAGAATGTGCCCACTATTGCTTGAATGAGTCCACTTTTGCTTGAATGTGCCCACTATTATCCAGAATGTGCTCACTTTTTCTTAAATGTGCCCACTACTTCCCTCCTCACTTCTTTCTTTTCCTCTCTTCACGTCCTCTTTTTATTTCTCATGTGTCTTTTTTTCATTTTTTTTATTACTTATCTTACTTCTCTTTTCATATTGATGTGTATTATATTCTTTAAAATGTGATAATATTGGTTTTATTGAAATGCAATTTTTATAAAAAAAAATCCAATAGTTTTTTATTTCATCAAAAAATTCATTACGGATTATAAGTTATTCACAAAAAAAAATTAACATTCTCTCTTAATATACATGTGTATTATTTTCTCAAAAATATGTCAATATTGATCTTGTTGGAATGTATTTTTCATAACAAATCCAACAATTTTTATTTCGTCAAAAAATTCATTATAGATCAAAAGTTATACACAAAACAAAATTTCCTTGGAATTTCTCTCCACTGACGTATCAAATCAGCCTACTTGTCAGCCTTACTTAGCCCATACCACCTCAACCCCAAAACCACTGACCCCCAATCAAAACAATCCCACCCTGATTTTCATGCTGGAAAACCAACCATAGGAGCGCGTCCTCAAGCGCGTCACACCCCAGGCGATCTTCAACATTTTCATCATGTTTATGTTGCATTGGTGCTTTTATAGGGAATTAGCAATGTTTGCTTCTAGTTGGTATTTTGCAAGTTTTCACCTCTAATCATTGTATGACATCTCATATGGGATGGAAGTGTCATAGTATGCTATCTAAGATTCCCAGCCTATCTAGTAGCTCAATTATTGTCACAATATCTATACTATGTCATAAATGGTTTGGAACCTCCCACAAGTTCATATATATGAACTTCTTGATCCATACAATATCTTCTACTATTCACATAATACCATGATACTCTTCTATTGTAGAATTAGTAAGTCTCTCTTGCTCTTAACTTTTCCACCTTATAGTTTTATTTTAAGGTCAAACACAATTTTAGATTGTGATCTACTTTGTCAGTTTTGGAAGCTTGCATTCGTGTAACCCTTTACACCCAACTATTCCTTGTTACCATCACCAAGTAACTAATCCTTTTAGTGACTCTCAAGTACTTAAGGATGTTCTTTATGGCAATCTAGTGACTTTCATTGGGATCTGAAATATGTCCTCTCATCATTTTCGATACATATGAGATACTTGGATGAATACATATCCTCTCATCACGTCCAATACATACGAGATAATAGAATCAGTACACAACATTGCATACATGATATTTCCAATTGCAAATGCATATGGCATCTTACTCATGTTTCTACCCATTCTTTACAAGAACTGGGACACTCATTTTTGAAATTTAAACATGTCCACGGTGTTCTTTTGTATACAAATATAAACTATCCTATCCCAAGAAAGTTTTTCCTTGAGAATTCCCATGTTGCCTTGAGAATATGAGAGTATGAAACTTGAATTGGAACTTCCCACACATGTGGTGTTTTTGTTCGTATCAGTGAACTTTTATGAATCCTTCTACAGCTCAAGTTCACATTCTTCCTAAGCATGTTGTCCTCACTCTGAGGGCTCATAGATAATATTGCGGTCACTGAATGACAGTCACTTTTCATCTTTATGTGAGGGACTCTCCAAAATGAGTAGCCTCCACCAACAGACATACGTGCAAATTATAATAAGAGGAATGATGATAGATGTAACCCTTGGCATTTTCTTTTGAGTTTTTCTACACATACCAATTTTGGGACCCAAAACGGAACCCCAAACATTTTCCCACCACAAATTAGAAGGCATAACAAATAAAACACATTATTTTATTCGTTATACTTTCTAACTTGTGGTGGAGAATGCTTGGGGTTTCGTTTCAGGTCTGAAAATGGTGCCCATCTAGCATATTTTTTTCTTTATCGTGTTGTTACCTTTGAATTGTATATCTGACAAACACTTCGGCAGGTATAAAGATGATACACCACCACATAGTCCATCATTTCTTAATAAATGATGACATTAGCTGGTTGAATATCCCAAATTCTAGAATTGATCCTTCGAGAAGGTTATATGAGAAGTTCAAATTGTTAAATGCCAACAAGCCTAAATCTGGAGGGATGGAGCCAATGAACTAATTCCCTGGCATATCTATGAACTGGAGACCCCTCAATCTGGCAAGGGATGTTGGAATCTCCCCTTAAGAAGAGTTGTATTGCAATTGTAGATCTTGCAACATTTGGAAACCAATAAGGGCATCATGGGGGTTCCACCCAAGAAACTATTATAGGACAGATTCAACATGTTGATATTTGTGGTAGTGACACTTAAATTGGATGGAATAAACCCTAGAAATGATTTATGAGATGAATTGACTCCTACTAAGGACAAAGACAATTGGATAGCAGGACCAATAAGTTTGTTATAAGAAAAGTCTAGGTATTGTGTATATTTCATTCCTCGTATTAAGCTCTCATGAATGCCTCCCTTGATTTTGATTCATGATAGATATAGATCAGACAACAAGGAGAGGTTACTCAAGGATGACAGAATTTCACCATAATAAGTCATTTCTTCCCATGCATAGTCTCAATAATACCCTAAGCATCCACATACTAGCATGTATTGGACTGGTGATAATGTTTGTTTTCAAGTTAAGTATCCTCTACCCAATAAGGAGATGGATGCTTGAAGGAATCATCCCATTTATTTGGTTCCTTCACAAATGTATATATTGAAGAAGAGTGGATAAATTTCCTATGATATTGGGCAACTCTTCTTGTAGGTTGTTTAATGCAAAATTGATATAAAGAAATTGGGTGTTGTTGAGTAGTGAAGACATGAAGCTCCATTCCTAGACCCAAGTAGTCTGTTCCCACCCAACTATAGATTTATTAAATTCTAATGAACGAATTGATGTTTGAGGGTATTGAGCCACTAAACCTATTAAAGATAAGGTCTAATAATAGGATGTTATAAGAATTACCTAGTGATTATGGAAGTAATTCATGTACATATTTAGTAAATGAATGATGGGAAGAAGCTCATCAACCATTAAATGAAGATGTGACAACATTCCTAGCTCTATAAGTATGGTACCATGGAATCAATTTTCACCAAGGATGAGAAATTTTAGGTAGTAAAGGTTTGAGAGTGATGGATAAAGTTTTCTTACCAATTGCAAAGAGCTCAAGGTCAATGATGTGACTCTATGTTGGAATGTTGACACTCCACCACTACTACGATTTATGTTGGAACCCATTACTTTCCACATGCATATGTCTATAGTGGAGTTGTTCTACGTCTAAGGGGAGCATTATGGGTCCTTCATTATAAGGGGCTTGTATTTGAGAAAGGCTTGTTTGTCAATGGTCGTTCTATTGATGGGTGTTGTTGTCGGTGATTGTGACATGCAAGGAGAAATGGTCAAAGATAGAAGGATGTTGTGAATGATGAATTTGATTCTAGGACTAGGAGTATTCATAATGAGAATCACTTCAATTCCAAGAATCAAAGTGGTTAATAAGAACTTTTATTGTTTAAGATATAATGGACACTAATAAGAACCATTAATTACTTGTATAACAATTTCCCATTATGGGATCAGGAAATGAAGCTACAACTCACTATACAAAGAGGATTGGCATGGTGGATAAGTGGTCTGACATTATACTGTACTACAACATTGCAATCACCTATTGGGTTGACCAATCACAGAGAAAAGGGCTATTGAACTTGATATATTAGGTTAAAACTAGTAGAAGTTAATTTTGTATTGAAACTCAGGATAGTAATTCAATCATTAACGAGCATAATCAATTTTTTGTCCTTCAAACAAAGGGTAGATGAATTGAGATTGATTCAACTTCTAGTTACAGAAAATAAGAACCTTGATTGATTTTACCTTTGAAGTTTTGTTGTAATAGAGGAACTTCTTTATTTGGACAATTAAAGTGTCAGTTCAAGTATAGATCTGGTTATTTAATCAAAAATTATATAGTTACTCAATAACTAGAGGATGTAGCAACTTTTTGGTCCTACAATGAAAGGGTGGGATTCATAGGGATCTTTATGGGAATTGGAAAAAACATATTTAATCTCATTTTGTGATATCTTTGAAGCTTGTGGTAGTATGACATATCCTTCAACATGATATAATAAAAAATGAACCGATTACAGAGTTCGAGTGTGAATTGAAAATATGTCTAGTAATTCAACAATAGAAACCATAGTTGGCTTTTTATCTTATAAGGTAAGGGTGAAATGAAGATATATCATTTCGAATAATTGAATAAAAAGTGGACATTCTATAGTGATACCTTCAAGTCTCTCAATAATAAGGGTTGTTCTTTACGTGGATACATTTTTTTAAAAAGGTTAGAGTTAATATTGAAAAGACAAGATAGTTGTTCATAATTTGTATTCAACTCTTTCTCCTACAAAAGAAATGAGAATGAATAGATATCCTTGAAACATTTTTAAAATAAGAAGAACAAGACCAATTAATCTTGTATATTTGAAGATCTTCATCAGTTGAATATTTAAATTAAGAACATAGATAAAAAGTTTAGAGTTTGTAAGGCAAAATATTTATATAATACTTCAACAACTATGTTACATAATATACTCTTTCTTGTTGAAAGTGAATGGTAGGTTGAATACAACACTTATGATGAAAAATCTAACCTTTGAAGTTCATAGTAGTATGTGGTATACTTCAAATGGATATTTAAGGTGTTGATCTATAAATGTCAAAGTTTTAAGTAAAGCTAAGATAGTAGCTCACTTATTTTCGAATTCTAGAAACCTCTATGACATGCAAGGGAAACTCAGGATGAATAAACATACTCATAGGTTCATTTAAAGAACATATATTACCATTTAATGGTACCTTCAATGTTTTAAGTAGTTTGGTATCATCTTTGAAGTCATAGTTTTCGTGGAGTCTAGCATAAAGGTCTAATATATAATGAGTTGTAACATCATATCCCAATAATCAGTTAATGTAATCATATTTTCTTATCTGCAAGAAATTAGGTATAAACATAGACCCTTCCTACCTCTATTGGAAAATGGGAAGCTTATTTAATGGATCTTTTGATGTTTGAAACATAAGGTAATTGTCTTTGGATCAAGATTTTGGTGTTGAGTCTAGTGGAAGGTCAACATTTGTAGTAAAAGTCTACTTAGTAGTTTAGATAGTAGAGAATATAATCATTTTTTGACTTGCAAGGATTGCAGTAATGTTGACCCCTATTATTCCTAGTAAAAAATCAAGTAGAATCTCATGTAATGGTACCTTATGAAGTTTATTGTAGTGTGTGATCTAGATTAGATAGATTCTTTAAGTGTTGCACATATGATTAATGTAAGAAGAAATTTGAGATTTAAAATGTTAGTGAATTCGATCTACGTTTTGGTTCTTTGATAGAAAAATACTACAAATTTGGAATTTCATGTTTCCAACTCTTCCTTTAGAACTCAATGCACTATGTGATTTGTGCATCACCTATTATAAAAAAATCTCAAATTGCAAGCATTAGTTTTTCAAAAAAGTTTATGGATAAAGTTAGTGTGTTGTTGTTTAGCTAACCACTGATATTAAGTTTCTATGTAGGTATTAATTGGTTTACACATTCATTGTTTATACAAACTTGATTTTGTCCACTATACATATGCCCCCAATAATCAACATCAAAATCTACAGATATCTCTTTATACTATATATATCCCAATCCCTATTTTGAATTTCATTCCCATGAATAAATAATACCTACCACACCAATGACGAAAATAATGAAGCAGTGACACATCTTAAATCCTTTTGATGTAAACACAAGAATTTGACGAAAACATTACATCTATTGACCAAAAAAGGGTGAGGTGGGTTGATATCCCCATCGGTCAGACTGATGCAAAGATAAGTTTTGAACTAGTGTTCAAATACCAATGGTTGTAATCACTACATATATCATGGCCAAGAAACCATGTCATAAAGTTTCTTAATTAAACCTTTCTCAATATTAATCTTTGTTGCAAAAACAATTGGTATTGGTCTTGAAGTCCAATTATGGTTGCAACCTTCTCTTAGTCACAAGAACTTCCTTGATATCAATACAACCCATAGAAAGTAAATGGTTCTTCAAGAAGATGATCGACATGGATGGTAATGTAAAAACCTATAAAGGTCGACTGGTTGCAAAAGGGTTTTAGACAAGTTCGAGGTGTTGACTCAAAAAGAACCTTTTATCTAGTTTCCATGGTTACATGCATCAGGATCATGCTTGCCATTTAAGCTTATTGTGACTGTGAGATTTGGTAGATGGAGAAAACCACTTTCCTTAGTGGGAATGTTCTTGAGGATGTATACATGACACAATCTAAGGTCTTATAATTCCAATTAATATAAATAAAGTCTATAAGGTAAAAAAAGTCTATCTATGGATTGAATCAAGCATCTCAAAGATGGAATCTTCATTTTGATGAGACAATCAAAGAGTTTGTATTTAGTCAAAATGAAGATGAACCCTGTGTTTACAAGAAGGCTAGTGCAAGTATAATTACATTCCTCATTTTTTATGTATATGCCATACTATTATGGGGAATTACATTCCTACCCTCAAATGTAAATGATATGACTGGGAAGTACCTTATTTATGAAGGATTTAGGAGAAGCATCCAATATATTAGGAATAAAGATCCATAGAGACAAATCTAAAAGGCTTCTTGGCCTAAGACAGAGTACATTCATTGATAAAGTGTCAAAGAGGTTCAGTGTGCAACACTCAAAGAGAGGAAATTTACCCATTTCCCATGGAATTAGTCTCTCTAGAGCCTAGTGTCCCAGTTCTTGTGAAGAATGGGAACACATTAGTAGGATGTGATATGTATCTACAATTGGATCTATCATGTATGCAATGTTATCTACTCATCCTGATGTCTTTTATGTCTTGAGCATGACAAGCATATATCAATCGAATCCCAATGAATGCCACTAGACTATTGTAAAGAATATCCTTAAGCACTTGAGAAGAACTTAGGATCAGTTTCTCATTTATCATGGTGAGGAAGAGTTGGGTGTAACGGGTTACCACATTGTAGGCTTCCAATCTAACAAAGGTGATTATCAATCACAATCTGGATTTGTGTTATGGCTTAGCAATAGGTCTACAAATTAGAAATGTTCCAAGTAAGAGACAATTATTCATTCTATAATAAAGTCCAAGTACATTGTTTCCTTGAGAGAAATAAAGAAAAGTGTTTGGATCAAGAAGATCATCAGTGAACATAGAGGGGGGTTCAAAGTACTGAGATGCATTAGAGTTATACTGTGACAACAATCAAGCTATTACCCAAGTTAAGGAAGCTAGATCACATCAACATTCCAAGTACATACTTTTGTGATTACATATCACATGATAGATCATACAACAAGGAGATGTGAAGATTTGCAGACTAAAAGCAATGTTTTTGACCCACTAAAAAATCACTTTCACAGTAGAAACATGATGGTCATGTTAGATCACATGGAATTAGATTCATGGATGATTGGCTCTAAATGTAAGTGGGAGTCTGTTTGTGTATATGCCCAGAGAGCCAGTCATATGATTAATTGTAATGTGGCATCATGTACTTAATTTGATTCATAATAAAGGAAATTATGTATATTACATTTGTTTAATTTTGAGATGATTATATTACATGATAGAAGTATAAAGAATGATGTTACTTGATTACATATGTTTTTAGGTTGAGGACCTAAAAAAGAGATCATATGTATGATAAGAATATATATATTCTTGTTAAATCCCTAATCAAATATCATTGTGGAATACAAATACACGATGATAATACATAAAACTAGAATGTGTGTTGACTAGTGATAAAGTGTCATTAGTCATGATATCGATATTCAAGACAAACAAATATGTATTTGGTAGTGAACAATGTACCTAACAAACCCACCTTCAAAGTGATACATGAAACCATTAGTTGGTAGTCATAATCAACTCTCAAAGTGATAGTGGTGATTTTGGTTCTTAGACATGAAGTTGCTACACTCGTAACATGTCGTTCAATGAACTTTTGCACAATTAAATGTGATCATGAATAAGGGTTTCAAAAAATGTGGTGCTCAGGAATGTTGTGACACATGGGTGTTGAGTGGGAGTGATGTAGAGGGGATTTGTCCCTCGTACTAGAGTTGATATCATGGCCACTTGATAAGAAAGACTAAGAAATGCATGTCCATGTTATGTGAGTATTAATAGGATGACAAGACCATGCCTCACATTCATCTAGACATCTAATAAAAAGGAAGTATATGATGATGATAACACTACTCACATCTGTAGGTTGAAGTTTTTCTCCAACTTTTGAATTACTTGGATAGAAATGATGTGTTGATATATACAAGTAATTTCTTGTGATGTCATTATATGGTTATGGATATTCAATGCCAATGTAATTTGGGACCTATAGGGTTACACACATAGGATGCACTTGGAAAAGGAGTTCAATCATGGAAAAGATTCAATTTGGTTACTAAAGTCTATAGGTAACAAAAATGAACAATATTGGTTGTCACTCGACCGACATGAGTGTCCAATCGACTGGATGTAGTGTAGATTTGACCAATTGGAATGTTTTGACTTTGGTTGATGAAACTAGACAATAATTCAATTGAAATATTCACTCAATCAACTAATCAGAGTTTGGAACCCTCCCAACCACCATTGAGTGAAGTCTTAGTTTCCATGGAGGTGAAGAATCAATAATGGTGCGAGGAAGATGATTGGTCATAGACATTCAATAAAACTATTAGTAGAATAAGGATCTCACAACCTACAAAACATACAAAGGTACATGAATACAATAGACAACCATGGAAAGGTGGAACCATCAATTTTTGAGTGTTGACCAACCTTCAGTTGGCACGTGTAGGAGAAACATCAATAGGCATGTATAGTGGAACCATCGACAAGAAAATGTAGGTTTGCCATCAAAACAAGCATGCATGACTTCCCCGGATTGTCGGGTGTAGGGCATCCTTTAGTAAATGAGTATGGGGCAGACATCGAAAGGTGCACTAGTCTGTCTTTGATTGTTAATCGAAGGATGAGCAGGGTGACACAAATAGACGATTCAGTAAAAGTCGTACAAAATAATGGTTTGGTAGGAGAGACCCCATGGGGGTATTGCCGGGTGTCAAAAAGTTTGTGCCCAATATGCTTCAATCAAAGGATTTGTCAATAGTTAGAACAACAAATTATCAAAAAATTAAGGCTTGGCAGGTTTGATGCAAACTAATGGATTCAACAATTAATGAAGGAATGGATCATCGAATATATAGTACAACAATTCAAAAGTTTCTTTGGCCTGCTATTCATTTAACAAGAGCATTGCCTCCTACACTTATACAATGCAACGAGGCTCAATCCTTCCATGAAAACCAATAATTTGTATGAAAAGCCTATAAATTAACATAAAAATAATAAAACCTACATATAAGCAAATTTTGAAGTGAAATGATGGAAATGGATGCAAAACTAAACTGAAAAATGAAACTAAAACTAGGACGAATATGTATTCATTATATACATGTGTGTTTCTTGTACAACAATCATATGAATATAATAGTTACCTTCTTGGAGAAAACTAAACCAGTATCAAGCTACACTCTTTCATCATATATATCTTAGTACATTTTCTAGAGTAATATAAAACAATAACGTATAACAATATTAAGGTTGTAAATGGTATGGGGATGTCCTCAAATCAATCACGGATCTAGATTCTTGTATCTTCAAGGCTGCCATTCCGCACTCATTAATATAACAGTTGAGATTATGCACTACTACAATTGATACATAGCTGAGATTACATCATTTAATTAATCAATAACCACTAATCAAAAACCTAAAATAAAATAGTGTAAACCTCACGTCTATAAGATATCATGGTATTCTACACAACTGAAGCACTAGGACATTGAATAAATATATATTAAACAATAAACTCGACTCATTTTACACCTATAAACTATTATATTAGTTATGAATATGATGTAGTTCAAATACATTATACATAAGAATTTCATGTGTATATCCATAGGTATTGAAGGATTGTGAGGTGAAAGGAAATACTACTTCAAGAATCATGACATTACACTTAACCTACCATGGCCACCTGAACACATATTTTACCATGTATATTTTATGTTCAAGGTTCTAGTCATTGTGTATATTCCTTTTAGCTAATCCATCTTTTAGTTGCTAGTACTAGCTGGGTGGAAATTGTGGATTTCTTCCCCTCTATCTTGGGTTTAGTGTTTCCTTGTTGACAATTAAATTTCTATACTCTGGGTGGATGTCGGGTTGTACATACTTCATTCTACTCACTCTTTCTACTTTCAAATTCTTATTTTTATTACATGTTAGCTTTGCATGTAGCGATTTGGGGCAACATATAAGGCAATGGAGACAAAATAAAATTCTCGTATTCCAAAAAAGTAGATCACATCAACAATGATGTATTTCGAAATAAGGTCTGCAAGGGTTATATATGGTCTTGGAGAAAGTCCAACGATAATCCTTAAAACAATGTGCTTCTTTCTCTAGGAGTAGTAGGACAGTTGTTGGCAGTGGCCTCCTAGTGTAGCACCTCAAACAATAATTGACGACATCCTCCTATTGTGGTGGCGATGGCCTCCACTCCTCTATAGTAGTCCACATGCACCACCAGGAACTCCTGGTCGCGTTGGATAGAGATAGGTTTTTGTCCCTTCGATGTCAATGTGTTGACATTGACTTATTCTCTCTGGATGTCTCTTTATTTTATGAGTAAGACTTGCTCATGCTCTCACATTACCAAAACTATGAGAGGATAACTTTTTTCAGCATTAGTTGTGTCTTCTGATAGCCTTACTACCCTCTATTTATAGGATACTTAGGGTTAGGGTTTTAGATCAACTAGGAGTTGAAGAGATGGATTTTCATTAAATTTTGACTAATGAGGATCATGATTCGGTCGACTCAACACTTGAGTTGGTCGACTCACACCCTAGTTGTTGACTAGAACATTCGGTCGACTGATTGGAATGCTTTCTTCTTCACAAACATATTGTCTTTTAATGAAACGATCAATGCACAACATGACGTCAACATCAATCTTTGAACCAATTTTACTGATCACCCAATTGGTTGACTGGACACTTGAATATGTTGACTCAACATATGAATCGATCAACTGAACATGAGTCAGTCAAATCACAGTTTCAGTCCACAAATTATTAGCCACTATTGTTCGAATTGACTCAACACTTACTTGGTTGACTCAACACTTGAGTTGGTCGACTCACATTTCCACTTAGCCAACCTTTTGCCAATGCTTTCTAAATTGAATACCTAAAAAGTTTAGTAATCAAGTTAAACTGTATTCATGAGTTCCTTTCTCTTATATATCCATATTAAAATCAAAGGATGGAAATGTCATCCTCTTAATGTTCAATCCATGTTCCTTGAACTAGAGCAGACTGACTGATACACATTTGAGCTCACATATCACATATTGATTCACATGAGTATGCCCAAATGTTTCTTAGTCTCTCTTTTCAAGTGGACATGATATCTACTCTGACAAGAGGGACAAATTCCATCTGCAAAACTCACAGACAATTCCCATGTGTTGCAACATACCTAAACATTACTTGTATGCTAACCCTTATTCATGGTCATGTTGAATGGTATGAAAGTACATTGAACAACATGTGATGAGTGTAGTGACTTCAGGTCTAAGAACCACAGTCACCACTATCCCTATGAGATCCAATTCTGACTACCACTCAATGGTTTCCATGTATCACTTCTCAAGATGGGTCTGTTAGGTACATTGTTCTCTAACAAGTACCTATGTGTTTGGTTTCATGTAACATATAATGACCAATGAGATTTTGTCATAATCCAACACACACTCTCGTTTTATGTATTATTGTTGTCTATATGTTGTTTACATTAATATCAGACTAGGGACATAATAAGAATCCATATAGTTTTATGATACATATGATCTCATTATTTAGGTCCTCAACCTTAAAACTTATGTCATCAAGTAATATCATTCTTCATACATCTATCACGTTATATAGTCACCTCATTATGGACCGAACATATAGACAGAAATACCTTTATTATTGTTCAAATCATTTACAAGATATACCATTGCAATCATCGTATCACTGGCTCTGTGGGAATACATACCAACAGAATCCCACTTGCACATAGAGCCAGTCACCCATGAACGTTATCCCAAGTGACCTTACATGCCAATCATATTTTTTCTATGGAAGTTTTTTTTCTTTGGTTCAACAACATTGCTTTCAGTTGGTACTCTACAAATCTTTACATCTCCTCATTGTATAATCTCTATATGAGATGGTATGTTCTTAGAATGTTGATGTGATCTAGGTTCCTTATCTTATGTAATAACACCATTTTTGTCGCAATACATCTCTAAAATATCACTAATTCTTGGAACTACCCCAAGTTTAGAGATGAACTTCTTGATCCAGACAACTTTCTTTGCATAATTAGATGCAACAATCTACTCAACCTCTATTATAGAATTAGCAACTGTCTCTTTATTGGAGCTCTTCCAACTTACAACTTCATTTTTAAGGGAAAACAAAACTCAATATTGTGACATATAATAATCTTTGTCAGTTTGGAAACTTGCATCTGTGTAACCGTTTGCCACCAACTCTTCCTCACCACTATATACAAGGATCTAACAGTACTTAAGGATGTTCTTCATAGAAGTCCAATGACTCTCACTGGTATCTGACTGATACCTACTAATCATACCCAAGGCATATGAAACATCTAGATGAGTACATAACATTACGTAAAAGATAAAACCAATTGCATATGCATATGGAATCTTACTCATGTGGTACAATTCTATACAAGGACTATGGTATTCAACTCTAGAGATACAAACACCATTGGACATGAGTAAGTTTCCTCTCTTTGAGTTCTCCATGTTGAACCTCTTCAGCACCTTGTCAGTGTATGTTCTCTGGCTTAGGCCTAGAATCCTTCTAGATCGATCTCATAGATTTTGTTTCCTAAACTATAGGATGCATTTCCGAAATCCTTCATAGAGAAGGTACTTCCCAGTCATGGCTTTACCATCTATAAAGTAGGGATGTCATTCCCCATCAATAGTATGGAATTTACATACAATATGAGGAATACAACTATGCTCCCACTAACCTTCTTGTTAACACATTGTTAATCTTCATTTTGACTAAATCCCAACTCTTTGACTATTTTGTCAAGTTAAAGATTCCAGCTCTGAGATGCTTTCTTCAATCAATAGATTGACCATTATAGCTTACAAAGTTTATTTGCATTCATTGGATTTATAAGACCCTCTGATTGTGTCATGTACACATCCTGAAGAGGATTCTCATTAAGAAATGTGTTTTAATATCCATCTACCAAATCTCATAGGCATAATAAGGTGCAATGGCAAGCATGATCCTGATGGATTTGACCATGGAAATTGAAGAAAAGGTTTCACCAAAGTCAACACCTTCAACTTGTCATGAACCTTATATACCCAATATGCCCTTATGGGTTTTTATATTACCATCGATGTCGGTCTTCTTCTTGAAGGCCCATTTGCACCCTTGGGGTTTTACCCCATCGGCTGGATCCACAAAGGTCCATACCATGTTGGTGTATATCCATTTCATCTTGGATCTCATGTCCTCAAGCCACTTCTTAGACTTTGGACCCTCAACGGCTTCTAGGTAGGTTGCTCATCATCAATGACCGACCCATTGCCTTTTTGAGTCACAAGATAAAAAAATAATTTAGGCTCAATGCATATACTACTGGATTTTTTAGATTCTTTTTTCACATGAGGAACTTGATATTCCACAACAACTTGTGTGTCTTCTTGTTTTTTATGTACCTAACCAGCCTAAATCACATGTCCAAAATGGACCGGATCTAGAGTAGTCACATTCATAGATTTATAACTTGACACTCAGGCCCCCACAACTATTATGCAAGGTCTGATGTAGCAGATCAACGTCGAACCATAGGGACAAGGTTGGTAAGTGCTAAAAAAGTAGATCCTTAGACTCAAATACACCAACCGAAGGGGTAGATTAAGATGGTGTTCCTTACGGAATGATGTTACTCCACACAAAGCAAGAAAAGAAAAGGTATGAAAACAAAATAGGGGAATAAGATCAAAAAAGAAGTATGTAACCAAAGTATGGATGGGATCTTGGATTGGTTTTCACCTACTAAGATCTCTCACAAACATGCAATACTCGCATCCCTTTGTATACCCTTAGTAAGATTACAAGCACTCATCATATATGTATATTCCATTCTCTCTCGAGCTTAGGATAGATCTATATTATAAGGTTGTCTCTCTGTCAAGATGGCAGACAAATAATATCAAAGAAAATCATATGATCATTAGCTTTAGCATTCCAACATTTTCATGCATTCGTGCAACTCCGTAACATCTAAATAAGATAAATACTACTCTTTCATGGCATTAACAATCATACATCACAAAGATGATATCTAATCATGCAAGTGAAGCATTAAAGAACAAATATATGGACATAACCATATCCAATAATATATATATATATATTCAAAAGGATGTAAGTATAGACATGTTGGGAGATCCTTAGTGGCTACTCCCAACCCATGAAAAGTGTTTATCCACTCATGTTATCATGCAACATAATGGGTCTACAAAAGTGTATATACATCAAGATAAACAATGATGGCGAAGGTACAATGTGAGGGAGATGATAGATCTAAAGAAGGAAGGAGACGATACACCAACAATACTTTTTCAGATCTAAATCTAGTGTAGGTGTGGAAGATGACAACTCCTTCTCTCAAAGAAGAGGATGACAACTTCTCTTTCATCCAACTTTTATCTTCGAATATCCAATACCAATGAATGTGAATGATGATGGATCTGGAGTTCGGCTGCACTTCATTGTCCTTGATGATCCCCTGGTTCTATGGAGTCAGAGCCTATTTATAGGAACTACCCACCAACTTACTATAGTCATCGACACCCATGTCTCGAATGGAACATTTGTCATGGTCGTGACATTCACTAGTGGTTGCGGTCGTGTCTTGGTCGAGGTGATGTCCTAATCACGACAATGTATTAGTCGTGACATGTTGTTACGGCTTGGAGATGTTGTTACGACTGAGGAATTAAAATTGGTCGAAACCATTATGCATAGATTTGTTTGTGATGAACATCCACTAATCATTGGATCTGTCTCGGTCGAGATAGCCATGGACCCTTGCAGTCGAGATGCTTGTTGGAGTGCATTTGCATTGACCACAATGGAGATATAATAGTGGCAGCCGATGATGAGTCTACATGGAGTAAAAATGGATATTAGTTTAGATCCAATCATTAGAATAGATAGAAAAACTAATAAAAGGGATGTCATTATAGGAACAAAATAGGTGCAAAATGTTCACAAAATATCAAGTTATCGACTCCCCCAAACTTTCAATCTAGCCTTTCCTCGGGCTAATAGATTGAATCAAAGCATCGAGTGATGATCCAAAGTTATTTTCTTTTTATCCTTACAAAATGATTTCATCCTTACAACAAAACCCTTGTGATAGGTTTGGTCCACACACTCAAATCCCATTACCTCCCTATATTTCAAGAGTTGCACAACTTTATCCATCAAGCACTGCCTAAAGCTAATTTAGGGACAAAGGGGGCACTAGAGAAAAATTAGCGTTGGCTATGTTCCTAGAGAGGAGACTAGAGTTGAAGGGTTTGAAAGGGGTTTTGGTTGTTAAACTAAGTGAACATGCAAGTAAAGGCAATATGAAATCTAAGTTAACACAAACCCTAAATTATCCTAAGCAAGCAAGTCTAAGGAACAATATTAAGCAATTAGCTAAACATGAGGAAAGGATAACTACACTACACTAGTAGATAAATTAGTAACTAAGATCTTAGTTAACCAATAGAGAGAGAAAGAACCTAAGTTAACCATAAGTAGCAAGACTAAGTAATTAACTAGAAGAAACAAAGACAATTAAGCTACACTAGCATTAACAAGCAAGAAGATTAAGATGGGATTCAAGCAATGGATTCGGTAGGTGGGACGTTTGGGAATATGATTTGATATTAGCTGGGGGTGTTAACATGGCATGAAATTATCACAATTCACTCTAGATTACCAAACCAAGCAACAAGACAAGTTATATTAGAATGTACCCTTTACTACTAGTTAGAAAACTAGGGTTACATGCAATTCTAGTAGGACTTGTCAAGTCTAGGTCTCTAGGGTAAGTGGAATTAGGGTAATTGAGAGCCAAGGGTAGGAATGGGAGTACAGATGAGGGTTTTTCACCTCATTCTACTAGCCATCTAGCCTTTAGAAAGATCTAGGTGATTGCACTAATCACACTTACACTAGTCACTTAGATCTCACACTCACTTGAAGAAGGAGGGATATGTATGTAGGAACAAAGGGGGCTAGCTAGGGATCCACTAATTGGACCTAGGAGCCATTCCTAAGATTGCTATATACACTCCAATTCCTCCTAGAAGCTGTGTCATCAAACATCACAAAGAAAGAAATTTAAGTTTAAGAGAAAAAATCACATGCAAGTTAACGATAAATGAGATAGAAGCAATGACAATCATCATAGAATAAAATTATGTTCATTACAAATTATTCTCCCCCAACATGGTATCAAAGTCACATTTTTACCCAAAACAACCCACCAATAGGGGCTTAGCAAGATATAATCACAGAAAAGGCAAACGAAAGGGGAAGAAGGGGATAGGACTCCATGGAGCTCGAAGTAGATCTTCCTTCTTCACCTCTTAGAAGCTTGGGGAGGACCTCAGTCCTCCACTGGTGAATATGGGCATGAGAATGAAGGGGATTATGGAGGAAAACCTAGAAATCTAGGTTTCCAAGGTGGAAATGGTAGGTGGAGAGCATAAATGCAAGGAGGATGTTGTGAATGCTCTAAAGTGGGTGGATAGGAGTAATGGCAGCTAACCTAGTGATGTGGCCTCTACCCATGTATATATAGGTGGTGGTGGAAGCACTAGGGTAAGTAGGGGCATTGTTGGAAAAATAGTGTAGAAAATGGTAGGGTTTAGGTGGTAGCACGGTCGTGTTGTGGTGAAGAGAGGTGGGAACGGCCGTTGTGGTGGGTAACAGTCATTCCAAGAAAGTGGCAAAATCATATGTTGAAGTGGCGAAATGGAGGCCGGTAGCACGGCCGTGCTGTCACACCATATCATGCATTTCACTTTCATGTAGTTGTTTCTAATTTGTAGCTAGATTTTACTACTTAACGTTTTCAGTTTCCCATTAGTAGGTTTAGATGGTCTGGCTAGAGTAGCCCGCTGGTTATGACTCGGTAAGTCCAGATGAAGGACCTGGGTTCGAATCACGCCGAAGGCGCTCTGTGAATAGTAACACGAATTTGATTGGGTACGGGAGGGGGGTGACCAGACCACACCCTCTCATGTCTTGAGAGTTTACGCTGTCTGGGGGGTCACAAATGTGTTGCTTCTACGGGGTCGGTTCTCTCATAAATAAAAAAAAAATAAAGTAGCTTTAGATGTGATTGAATGCAAATTGGCACCATTTTGGCCAAGTATTCCCAACTTTGAAATTTCTTGCCTAAAAGTGTGTTTCGACCCAATCTCTATCTTTTGGATTATAAAATATGGACCCTTTACAAATCCAAGTGAATTATCATTGTTTGTTTCTAAATGATATCAATTCTTGACATTTTACATGTGCATCACATCTCTTGTGTTTGTGAATGATTTGGTTGAATTGTGACTTGAGCAAGCTATGAGCGCTTAGTGCCTATGAAATAACTTGATAGTAGTATCAATTTTAGGTTGTTCATTCATGCGGTATGATATTGTTGGATGAAGTGTTGGACTAATTTTCATGTAGGATGTGTTATGTTGAGAATCACGCCAATGACCCCTCTTTGACCCGACTCTTCACTCACCATCTTCTTACCCTTCCTCCTCATGAAAGGATGCCAAAGTGCACATATCAACAGTGGCCACTTCCAAAAGTTTGGGGTGGCCACATCTTCATCTCACCGCTTCGCTCACCACCATATGCCCGATCTACTCCAAGGGCAAAGAAAAATGAAAGAAAGAAAAAAGTAAAAAGAAAATAAAAGATGCTCATGTTTAAGAGCATCTAAACAAAGAAAAGATGAGTGCTCTATGTAATAGCACTCCAAAATCTTACCGCGACCCTTTCTTCCATTTTCATACCCATTGAGCTAGGATACATCAAACCTAGCTCATTTTGCCCTTTTCTACAACCATGTGGTTCATTTGGTATAATTTAAAACATAAGATTTAAAGAACATAGGTGAAACAACACTCATAGTCATCCTTGATTAACACCATCATGAAACGGTCTACCCTTAACTACATGAAAGAAATAGGGATAGCTTGTGTGTTTAATGCACTATATTTGAAGTTCATATGCTTTATGCTCTTTTCATGATTAGTTTGTGAAGGAAGGAGAGGAGAGAGGTGGAATGCATGTACTTAATAACTTTTAATCCCATTCAGAAATAATCATCCTTTGCATTGCATTTGTCATTTCTTAATTGTGGAAAATTGCAGAGAGATTTAGTTCAAGCATATTTGAGGACAAGTATGTTTGAAGGGTTGGTCAGTGATGCAACCCTATTTTAGGGCTCCATCATGTGCCATTTTGCATTTTATTCACATCTAAACATAGTAGAATTCAAGTTAAATTCCCCAATGTGAGTATTATTATCAAATTCACTTATGGACATTCTTTTCCTTATTTTCAAGTACTTGGACCATGCTTTGGATGGATGAGAGGGAAGGAAAGAGTTCTAGTGTTCCTCTACTCATGGAGGGGTTCAAAGAAGGACCCAAATCTCCCTCAACCTACCCATAATGGACAAGATTTGACATCAAGCAAAGAAGTCCATTGATGATGATATTGATTTAATATTTCCACTGAAAAGACCCCAACATGGCCATGGTGCCAACGAACGGCCGTGTTGGCTAATGCAAAAGTTATAGGGAAAATTCCAAGATCTGCAAGATACAACAACTTAGCCACCACGGCCATGCTACTGAGCATGGTCATGCCATGAAGCCCCCAAAACGGTCGTGCTACCCATCACGACCATTCTAACTGAAGACAAAATGGGCGTGCTAGAGGGAACGACCTCCTCTCCAACTCCATCACATGACTGTGCTGCCCAGCACGGTCGTTCTACCTAGCCTCTATTTCACCACTTCAACATGTGATTTTTCTATTTTCTTGGAACGACCGTTCCCCACCATCACGGTCGTTCCTACCTCTACCCAGCAAGGACATGCTCCCCAACACTGTACTGCTACCACCTAAGCCCTATCATTTTTTACACTATTTTTTTAGCAATGCACCTACTTACCATAATGCTTCCACCACCACCTATATATATACATGGGTGGCGGCCACAACACTAGGTTTTCTACCATTACTCCTCTCCAACCACTGGAGAACATTCATTGCATCCTCCTTGCATTTATGCTCTCCACCTACCATTTCCAATTCATTTCCACCTTGGAAACCTAGATTTCTAGGTTTTCCACCATAATTCCCGCCATTCTCATGCCCATCTTCACCATTGGAGGAGAGAGGTCGTCCCTAAGCTTCTAGGATACAAAGAAGGAAGATCTACTTCGTGCTCCATGGAGTCCTATCCCCTTCTTCCCCTTTCTTTTGCCTTTTCTTTGATTATGTCTAGCTAAGACCTAGTGGAGGGTTGTTTGGGGTAAAAATGTGACTTTGATTCCATGTTGGGGGAGAATAATTTGTAATGAACATAATTCCATTCTATGATGATTGTCGTTGCTTCTATCCCATTTCCCATTATCTTGCATGTGATTTTTGCTCTTAAACTTAAATTGCTTGCTTTGTGATGTTTGATGACACTTAGAATCTAGGAGGAATTAGAGTGTATGTAACAATCTTAGGAATGTCTCCTAGGTCCAATTAGTGGATCCCTAGATATCCCTTTTTGTTTACATATCACTCCTTCTACAAGTGAGTGTGACATCTAAGTTACTTATGTAAGTGTGATTAGTGAAATTTCCTAGAGCTTTCTAAAGGCTGGATGTCTAGTAGCATGAGGTGAAAAACCCTCATCTCTACTCCCATTCCTACCCTTGGCTCTCAATTACCCTAATACCACTTACCCTATAGACCTAGACTTGACAAGTCCTACCAGAATTACACCTAACCCTAGTTCTCTAACTAGTAGTATAGGGTACATTCTAATAGAACTTGCCTTGTTGTTTGGTTTGGTAATCTAGAGTGAATTGTGATAATTGCATGTCATGGTGACACTCCCCAACTAATATCAAATAAAATTCTCAGATGGCCCACCTACCTAATCCATTTCTTGAAACCCATCATAATCTGCTTGCTAGTTAATGCTAGTGTAGCTTGATTGTCTTTGTTTCTTATAGTGGAAAATTTATCTACCAGCCTTTTCATTGGTGATTTCCATTACCCCAGATGGATAAATTTTCACAACAAAGAATGGGCCAGACCATCTAGACCTGATTTTTCCTATGAACAACCTGATCCTTGATTTGAGCAACAAGAATTTGTATCCTTCTAACACATCCTTGTTCTTGATGTGGGTGTCATGCCACACTTTTGTTCTCTGCTTATAGATATGAGCATTCTCATAGGCGTGAAGACTCATCTACTCTAGCTCATGTTGTTATAGGTACCATTTCTTCCCTACCTTGTCAAGGTCCATATTCAAGAACTTGATGGCCCAAAGGGCTCTATGCTCCAATTCTACCAATAAGTGACACGACTTCCCATAGATGAGACTATAGGAAGTAGTCCCTATTATTGTGTTATATGACATACAGTAGGCCCATAATGCATCATCAAGCTTCTTGGACATGTCCTTACGGGTCCTACCAATAGTTTTCTCTATGATCTCCTTAGTCTACCGATTGGATACTTCAACTTTTCTTGATGTTTGTGGGTGGTAAGGTGTTCCAAACTTATGTCTAACCCCATATTTCTTTAACAATGCATCAAACTAACTTTTCCCAAAATGAGATCCCTCGTCACTAATGATGGAGCACGGGAAAATAATTTTATCGAATAACCTCGCAACAACTTTGGAGTCACACGTGGGGGTTCCAAAACTTCCACCCACTTAGAGACATAATCAATAGCTATCTGTCTGTATTGGTTTCCCCTTGAAGATGGGAATGGCCTCATGCAGTCTATTCCTTAGATATAAAAAAATCTTTACTTCTACCCAATTAAACATCAACATCTCATTCCTTTTAGTGATGTTTTCGGTAAGATGGTATTCTTTGTAGGATTTGGCAAAAGCCACAACATCTTTAAAAAGGGTTGTCCAATCAAATCCTAACTGTAAGACTTTAGATATAGTCACTTCTCCTTCGTGGTGTCCACATAAAGTGAGGAATGCCATTCTCTCAGAATTTGAGGAACCTCTTCTTCTGGAACGCATCGGTGATACAAGTTGTCAAAACATTTCTTGAACATAAGTGCGTCATCCCAGTAGTAGTTCTTCAAATTAGAAAATAACTTCTTCTTCTGATTATATGTGATGTCAGGTGGTAGTTGTTGGCATGACATATAGTTGCAGATGTTAATGGACCATGGTAAATTTGGCTCGACAGACCTTTCCAGCATCAGGGCTTCATTAGCATAATTGTCATTGATCGGTATTTGATTTTCCTTTGTCACCACTATTCTTAAAAGATGGTCAACAACAACATTCTCTATTCATTTCTTATCAATAATATCATGGTTGCACTCTTGCAACAGAAGGGCCCAACACAACAACCTTATCTTTGTATCATTTTTCTGCATAAGTATTTAATGGCTCCATGATTACTATATACCTTCACCTTCGATCCTATCAAGTAAGATCTGAATTTTTCAAAACAAACACGATAGAAAACATTTCTTTTTCTGTGGTTGTGTAGTTGACATGGGCCTCATCAAGAGTTCTACTAGTGTAATAAATCACGTGATGTTTCTTATCCTTTCTTTGTCCAAGGACAGCTCCAATGGCATATTCAATGGCGTCACACATGATCTCAAAGGGGAGCTCCAAGTCAGGTGCTTGTAGGATTAGGACAGTAGTTAAAGCATTCTTCAGGACATTAAATGCCTCAAGGAACTTATCAGAAAAATCAAACTTCACATCAAATACCAACAGGTTAGATAAAGGGTTGGCTATTTTAGAGAAGTCTTCAATAAACCTTCTATAATATCCAACATGTCTCAGGAAACTCCTCACTCTCGTAATTGATTTTAGAGGTGGGAGTTTGAATATATCCTCGATCTCGCTCAGATCAACCTTTATTCCTTTATTTAGGAATTTATGACCCAACACTATACCATCTTGAACCATGAAGTTGCAGTTTTACCAATTCAAGAGTAGATGTTTTTCCTCACAGTGTTGCAAAATCAGGGAAATATTATTGAGACATCTATCCAAGTTTGTTCCATAAATAGAGAAGTCATCCATAAAAACCTCCATTATATCTTCTAGAAAATCAGAGAACATAGAAGTCATGCACCTTTGAAAGGTTGCAGGTGCATTACATAACCCAAATCACATTCTTATAAAAGCATAGGTATTGTAGATGTAGGTAGTGGTATTTTTCTGATCGTCTGGGTCAATTGGTACTTGATAAAATCTAGAATATCCATCCAAAAAGTAAATATGCATGATGTGCTAATATTTCCAAGACTTGATCGATAAAGGGTAAGGGAAAATGGTCCTTCCTTGTAGTAGCATTTAATTTCTGATAATCAATGCACACATGCCAACCAGTTACAGTTCACATTGCCACCTCATCTCCGTTCTCTCCTCTGATAACAATCATTCCTCCTTTCCATGGAACAACATGAATTTTGCTAACCCAATTACTATTGCTTATCGGGTATATGATTCCTGCATCGCGTAATTTGATCACCTCCTTCATAACAACCTCCTTAAGCATGTGGTTTAATTTCCTCAACAGTTGAGCTAGAGGCTTGGCAATATCTTCCAAATTTATGTGGTCATCCATAGGGCTAGGCTTAAACCCTTAATCTCATCCACAAAGTGCCCTATATATTTCCTTCTAAGTTTGAGTTCCTCTAATAGTTTTTCCATTTGTTCATCTGCTTAGTCTGCATCAACAATTATTAGGTTCCTTTCTTCATCATCTTGGAATTCTTACTTCAATCCATCAGGCAGTGGCTATAACTCTGGCTTCAATTTTGGAGCTTCTTTCTCTTCAAAGGTTTGCTCTAGTGGTGTGTACTATGTTGTTTTGAAGGTTATTTCTTCTTCATCACTGAACTCTATTTCTGGTTGATTCAAATAATTTAGAATCTCCACCATTTTAGTGTCCTCTAGATTGGGGTATGGATTGTTTAAGGCTCGCCTAAGCAGCTAAACAATTTCCTTTTCTTGCACTTATTCACAATATTGGCTGTAGATGTCCATGAAGTAGACCGACTTGAATAGAGAAGGCCCTCTCATAGAATCTTGAACATGAAATTCTATATGATCATTTCTGAACCAAAGAGTGATAATCCCTTCTGCTATGTCGATCAAGGCTCTACTTGTAGCAAGGAAGGGTCTTCCAAATATCATTGGATAGGTCAGATCTTCTTTGGTGTCAATCAATACTATGTTGTAAGGTATGAAGAACCACCCAATGTCGATCGGGATGTCTTCCACTATCCTAATTGGTTTAATAAAACCGTGATCAGCCAACTTGATCCTCATTCCAATCTTTTCCATGTTTGTTAGGTTGGGCCTTTGGGTTAATGAGAGAGGCATTAAACTTTTTTTGCTCCCAAGTTGGCTAGCCCTTTTCTTTCTAAGTTATCTCGAATGCTGAAACGGATAGTGAATGTCCCAGGATACTTTTTCTTTGATGGAAATTCATCTTGGGCAAAGGCACTTGACATGTTGTCCAGCTGCACCGTCTCACTGTGTTCCCCTTTCCTGCTTTTTATTATTAGATATTTGAAGAATATAGCATATATAGGAATCTTTTGATTGCATCTAGAAATAGAATATCCAGGTGTGATTTCTTAACTCCCTCCATGAACTTCACATATCTTTTATTCAGATGAGATTTAATAAGTTTGTAGGGAAATGGAACTCTCAGGGCATAGGGATTTCTTTTTGTAAAGACCTCTTCAGTAGTATCTTGTTTCTTAGTATTTGCACTTTTTCAATTTTTTTTCTTTTTCTTCACTCTTGTCCTCATATACAAACTCTTCCCTTTCAGATTCCTCCTCAACTATAGTGGGTTTAGTTTGTGGCTTGGTAGCATCTTCTTCTTCTTGGTGAAATTCTTCTTGTTGCCTTTCTACAAATTCTCCTGATCGAAGAGTGGCCATCTTTGTTGTCTCAGTATTGGAGGGGATCTTTTCCTTAGGGATTCTTCGTGATCTCAGAAAGTTGTGTGAGTTGTTGGTCAATCTGCGTCTAGTGTGTCAGCATGTCCAACATTTGAGAATATATAGTACTCAGAACACCATTGTTTGTTATGACACTTTGAGTTTTCTCTTCATTAACAATTGCCTATATTTTTGTGAATTTGAAGAGCTCCAACACTATGTCCGGTTTACTGTTACTATTGACGTTGCTTTGGTCTTGGTCTTGGTTTTTGTTCTGCCTGTTTGCATTCTTGTTCTGATATTGGCCTTTAACTTATCTTTGGCCTTGATAATTGTTCACATTCTTCTTTTAAGTTGTGGTTTTAGTGTATTGAGTTTGCCCACCTCTTTCTCAAATCCTGGTGGTGGTTTAGATGAACCACCCAATTGGTGGGAATTTTGGACGACATCCTTGTTTGCATAATTAAAACCAGGGTGATCTAGTCTATGAAATTTGCATAAGAGACATTTTATGTATCTTCTTCACTTTCACTTTCTTCACTAACTTTTGGTCATGTGTAAATTTTGTTATTGATCATGTGACCTCCTTCTCTGCATGTGACACATTTCATAACATTCTCAATGGATTTTCTTGCCCTTACCTCCGGAGTCTTTCAATTGTTTGACATTTGTTGCTATCTTTTGAAGATGATCTATGATAGTTTCTAGAGCCTTGGCCTCAACAAAGGTCCTTTAGAGTTATCCATCTTGGTGGAGCCCCTAACTCTTCTCTCATATTCCATGTCTTCTTGCAGTACAGCCATGTTATCAATGACCATCATATTTCTCTTTAGCTTCTTTTCAAAAAAGAATCACTCCCCATGTCAGAGTTCAATGAAGTCCTCTCCAATGGATTTAGCCCATTGTAGAATGTTGTCACGAGTAAATCCTTACGGTAGTGGTGATGAGAGTAATCCCTCTGATACTCTTGGAATCATTCCCATGTGTTGTGAAGATTCTCTCTAGGTTTTTGCATGAAGAAAGTGATCTTTTACCTATTTAAAATAGTTTTCTTAGTGAGATAGAAATTTGTGATAAAATCATTGGCAAGATGCCTCCATCCATTAATAGAATGGTAAGGTAGGCTAAGATACCAATATAGACCCTTATCCTCTAGAGGGAAGATGATTCCCTTGCATCATATAACTTCTTGCGGCACTCCCTTCATCTTGATAGGGTCACAGATATTTTTGAAGGTGTCAAGATGATGATAAGGATTCTCATTCTTTGAGTTACCTCTGAAGGGTTTGTTTAGGATCAGTGAGTGACTGTAGGCTTCAGCTCAAAATTAGCAGCATCAAACTATGAGATAATGACTGGGTACCTTGGTTCATTATCTCTTATTGTAGCCAATTATCCAAGTGATTTATCTTCTTCATCATCTTCTTCCTCACTATCGTGGTTGTCACGTTGGCAATCACGATGATTCCTTTTGTGTCTTCTATTGCGTTGGTGGTTGTGCTCATGATAGTTTCACTCCTCTTGATCTTGTTCCTCACAATCATCTTCACATCGCTCTTCACTTTCTTCATTCTCATGATGATGACCATCCAAGTGGCATTCCTCACATTATTCTTCAGTTTCTGGGGGAAATTTTGCATTTCAATCTTCTTCATAATTCCCTCCTTCTCTATGAGGTGACATATTGATGCAAAATAAAGAAAGTATGTGGTCACAATATGTCTTTCTTCAACCTACCTAAATAGTCTGCACAGTCAAGTCAAAAAATTGGACGTGCAAAATGAAATATTCTAAGCAATCAAGATACAAAAGATTTATAGTTTTCTGGAGTCAAAATTATTGCTAATCTTGAGGCACGGGTGTATAGTGAGTATACTCGTGTTCTTAATGGTACCATTTTGCGTTGTCCCCAACAAATGTGCCAAAAAGTTGACCGGCCTAAATCACACGTTTGAAATAGAGTGATCCAAAATAGTCAGTCTTAGATTAATAACCTCACACTCAGACCCCAAAACTTTATATGTGGTCCGATGTAGTAGATCAGGGTCGAACCAAGGGACAAAGTTGGTAAGTGCTAAGAAAGTCGAGCCTTAGAATTGAATACACCAAACAAGGGGGTACATATTGATGGTGTTCCTTACGAAACGATGTTAGTCCAAACAAAGCAAGAAAAGCAAAGGTACGAAAACAAAAAAGGGAATAAGATAGAACTAGAAAGATGTAACCAAAGTATGGATGGAAACTTGGATTGGGTTTCACGTACTATGATCTCTCACCAACATGTGATACTCACATACCTTTGTATACCCTTAGGAAGGTTACAAGAAATCATCATATATGTCTATTACCTTCTCTCTCGATCTTAGAATAGATCTAGATATATGGTTGTATCTCTCTTGAGGTGGAAAACAAATCATCACAAAGAAAATGATATGATCATTAGCTTTATCATTCTGACATTTTCATGCATTTGTGCAACTCCATAAGACTTAGGTAAGACTAATACTATTGGTTCGAGGCAATAACAATCATACATTAAAAGATGGTAGCTAAGCATACAAGTGAAGCATTAAAGAACAAGAGTATGGAGATAACCATTATCAAGAATAAATATATTCAAAAGGATTTAAGTATACACATGTTGGGAGAGCCTTACTGGCTACTCCCAACCCAAGCAAAGTGTTTAGCCACTCATGTTAACAGGAAGCATAACGGGGATACAAAATTGTAGATACATCAACATAAACAAAGAGGGTGAAGGTATACCGTGAGGGAGAAGATAGATCTAAAGAAGGAAGGAGGCAATACACCAATGGTACTTCTTAAAATCTAGATCCCGTGTAGGACTAGAAGATGACAACTCATCTCAAAGAAGAGGATGACAAATCTTCTCTCTCCTCCAACTTCCATTATAGAGATCTAAGACCAATGAATGTGAATGAGTATGGCTCTGGAGTTGCACATCACTTCGTAGTCCTTGATGATCCCTAGTGTAACATCCCTGACCTGGGTTATGAACTAACCCTAAGTGTTTTGACTAAATATGTAATTAAACCCTTGTTATTATCTTCTGTCATGTAATTAAGTTCCTAAGGAACATACATTTTCATTTCTGTCCCTTTTAAACAATGAATGTAGTATTGTTTGGTAATACAGGGACCTATGTGCAAATTACCCAGGTAAGGGGTTTAATTTGCAAATTTCACATGATGAGATGTTCCTATGATGTTTAGACATCATGAAAATGATTATGATAAAATTTGAGGGATTCCCAAGCTTGAGCACCAAGGTGCAGCTGTGGAAGCAATCCCTATGCTTGAAACCCTGGTTTTGGGGTAAAATGCAATTTACCCAAAATTTGGGGTGCAACTTGTAATTTTCATCATCTAAAATATCTTTTATAGCTTTTCTCATCATTTATAGTAGAAATGATGAAGAGGTCACTTCATTTGAATAATCATATAATAAAGAACACTTTTGTGATTGAATAATCAAGGTGTAAGTATAATAGACCTTTTATATATGTGCCTTAGTATGCATGTTGGATTTTCTACCCTTAGATCTTGAGTTTTGGTGAGCTTTGCATAATATTATCACTCTAGGATGTGCCTTGGAGAGGAGGAGGGACCTAGATGAGAATAGAAGAAATAAGTGTCCATATGATGGAATTTTACCCTAAGGTACTTATACCCTCTCCTTTACAACTAAAGCGAACGTTTTCCCTTTCATTTCTCATTCCTCTCTTGCTGTGGCCGATTAAGGAAGGAGACTAGGAGCTCAAGGGTGGGCGACCAACCTGTTCTAGGTAAGAAAACACCATCTCCTAGCTTCAATTCATGGAGAAAACTCGTTTTCAAGGTCATATTCATGGCTAGCTCACCTAGCTTCATCTTTCTAGTCGTTCCTTTTCAACTTTTCCTTGGAGAATTCACCTTGGCCGACCTGTGGAGCTCAAAAACGCCATTAAAGGATTGGATCTTGGAAGCTTGGAGCTCAAGGAACAATCTTTAGGTGGGTTTTATAACTCTCTTTCCTAGCTTTGTTATACTTTTCTTCCTATGCATTTAGTTGCTAGCTCTTCTTCTTCCCCATCTTCCTTTGCACCCTTGCAAGCAAATCTGTGAGAAACTACTGCTGTACTTGATCTAGAAGATGAGGGCGTTATTTTCTATGCTTATCCACGAAGTTCACTTTATTAAACGACCTCCATCCTTTGCCCATGCGGGTTGCACACCCGTTTGGTGGGCAAACGGGTTCAGGGTCGCATAGCGGAAAATGGGTTCCAACCCATTTGAGGGTGTTGAACAAGCGTTGACCATTTGATATTTCTGTTCAAAATTATGTTGGCTAATCACCCACAAAATTTGAGGGATTAACTCCAAGGGAATCGTGAGATATAGGTCAATCAAGTAGGCAATCAATTTGAATTAAATGATGATCTTTCAATTTGAATAACTTGAATTTTTGGCCAAACGGGTTCCAAACCGTTTGAAGGAGTTGACCAAGCGTTGACCGTTTGGGATTCCTGTTCATCACATATTGAATTTCATTTCTACCAAGAATCATAGTCTAATTCCTAACCAATTGAGAGTTGAAGGCACTTCAACACCCTAACCCTAATTGGGTCAAAATTGCTGAATTAAATATAGATATTGTTGAATTTTGGGTTGAAGGGCCCAAACGGGTTCAAACTCGTTTGGGGTTCACCCAAACGATTTCATACTCGTTTAGTGACACTCCATGATAGTTTGGAGGTCTAGGGTTAAGGGAATTTGATGAATTGAGGGTCAAATCACAAGATGTTGAAGAATTGATAAAAAGTGCTGATTTTAGACCTAATTAGGGTTCAACCCTAATCAAATTAACCTAGTTTTTGGTCAAACTTTGAGAAAACGGTCTCAAGATCGTTTGGAGGTCATCCAAATGACCTCAAGACCGTTTGGGCCAAGTTTGGGCCCAATTGGAGTTCAATTGTTGGGTTCAATTACACTTTATTTCATATTATTGAGAATTGGTGATTAACCGATTGGAAACCCTAATTGAGTTAGACCTAACCCTAATTGGATTTCAATTGAGGGTCAAATTTGGAGTCCAATTGATTGAGGCTCACCTTAGTTGACCCAATTTATAAGGGGTTAATATGGCTTTGACCAGATGAGGGCTTCAATATAGAAATTATATTTCATTAATAACCTTTGAGTAACTCTTCTTGTCCATGCGGTTTGGACCCAAATGAGTCCACACTCGTTTGAGTCCAAACGAGTGCACACTCGTTTGAGCCCAAATGAGTTCACACTCGTTTGAGTCCAAATGAGTGCACACTCATTTGAGCCCAAACGGGTTCACACTCGTTTGGATCCAAACGGGTGTACACTCGTTTAGGCTCAAACGGGTTCACACCCATTTGGACCCAAACGGGTTCACACCCCTTTAGTCCCAAGTGGGTTCACACCCATTTAAGGCTCAAATGAAGCCAAGGTCATTTGGTGATTAAACGAGTTCAAGGTCAACTAAGGATCAAGTGAATTGAAGGTCAAACCCTAATTCAAATGGGTTGAAGGTTGAAGATTAAACCCTAACCCAATTGGAGGTTTTTAGGGTTATTTATACTTAATCACTTAATGGTATAATTGATTTCAATAATGGATTGATCTAAACCCTAATGGTAACTTAGGACAGTAAGGGACTAAGTGACTAATGAATTGACCCACGATGGTGATCAATGGGGTAAATTACCAAAATACCCTTGAGGGGTTCAAATGAGTAATACCTTGTTCTAAACAAACCCTAATCATATGATAGTGATGTTTTGGCTTATGTTAGCCAATGAGGACTTGACCTAACCTAATTTGGAGTGGTGTAATCACCATCCACTAGTAAGAGGAGAGAGAAAATATCATAGGAGAGAGAAAGTACCCCTTTTTTGTAGGAACTCAAGTAAAGTACCTTCAATACACATAAATGTGCATAATTAGGGTATGATCCATCTATGTGAGATCATGGAAACCCTAATTATGATAATTGATGAATCATAATCTTATCTGAAGGCTTTAATGATAATGTTTCTCATACATGATGATGTTATAAGATCAATTCACCATGAGGTGAATAGTAAACCCTAATTCTAGGGTAATGACATGTAAGGTGAATAGTAAACCCTAATTGATGAAATTGGGGAACTTGACTCTTCTAAGAGTTTGAAAGTATGATTTCTATAATGAACTGCTTGTTGTTATCAGTTGAATTAATCATGCAGGTTGTCATGAGATGATGATCATATCCAGGTAGGGATTATGATACTATATTCATTGAAAGCATGCTTTAGCTTTATGAATAACGAAATATTTTGATGCCTTGTTAGTAGCATCTTATATGATTAAATGGGCTGTGAGAGCCATGAATATCATCAAGGTCATGCTTCACAGATGACTTGTGATAAGATGTTTAAGAAATGATAATTGATGTGAGTTAGACTTGTTACATTTAGTATTCTACCTTCATAGCTGCTATGCTAATGATTAATGTTTGAAAACATGTATGATGTTAAAAGAATATTGAAATGTACCTAACTAACCAAGTATAATCATACCATGTAGAGCCCTGATCATAGATCCATCATTGTCATGAGTTAAATGATGGTGAAACAGGTTTTCCTAAGGGAACTCCTGGATCACATACTTTTGAGTATGTGGGGAATATGGATGTGAATACCCTAACACCCTAGTGTAAGAATTGATGTAGATGTATCTAATCTATCAATCCTTCACTATATGATTATGCCGGGGTGATGTAACACTAATCTCCTGAGGGAATCTGTTATACCGCATCGATGAGAGATAAACAAGAAATCTTTCGATGGCGAAGAGAGTACAGAATGCCACTGTGACTCTAATAGCGAAGTACCAGAATACCCTGGTAAGCTATAGTAGCAGAGACACTAGATGTCCTGCAGGTTGATCCTCATACTGACTGAGGAAAATGAGGTCATAAGAATTCGGCTCTTTTGATGACCTAGGTATGATACCGATGCGACTTAATAGTGATCGGTTGGAGTATGAGCGGTATACCTCATCTCCACAGGGCATAATAATGTTTGTAAAACATAATTTTTTTTTTGTCAAAAATTGGCCATTCTATTCATCCCGTGGCCTGGGCTCGATCCTGGGACCTCTCGCTAACAAACTGAGTGTCTAACCATCTTGGTGTCTTCTGGGACCTCTCGCTAAAACATAATCAGCCGCGTAGCACTTCTGCTTAGGTTGAACTACGAGGTACATTGGTTGAAGTTACATTGTTTAATATACATGTTCTTCATATTCCTTGAATATTATTGTTCTACTTAATAATCATCTGTTGTTGATTGCCTTAAGAGCTTTTATTGTTCAAAATTTGTTATAATAAAGCTTCTGGCGGAGAGTTATAACTCTCGCTGGGACAATTATTTAAAATTGTCTCACCCCGTAGATTTTAGCTTTTTAGGTGGTCGTCGAGGACGAAGGAACCAGTCTGTAGGTGGTCAGTATCAGCAGCAGCAGCACCAGGAGTAGTAGTAAATCTCAGGTGGAGATTCAGACTGCTGAGCTGTGTAGTTAGAAAGTCTTATGTCGTCTCTGTACTCTCAGGTCCTTGGAGTTATGGTCTGAGATTTTGATTTGACTCTTGAGATTTTGTATCCTGCTGTGTATAGTTACTCAAGAAGTAATTTAACAGAGATGTAAACAGTATATCTCCTTTTATGAAGGAAGTTTATGGTTTCAATGTCTTATCTCAAAAAGTTTTAATTTTTCGTGATTTTTCGTATTCCGCTGTTAATCGAATCGCTTCCGCTAAATTTAATCGTGTTTATCTCGGGTTTTGGAGATCATATCCCACAATTAAGTGGTATCAGAGCTCTAGGTTCGCTGAGTCTACAGAGACATAGGACTTAGGATGTCGAGTCTAATCTTAGTATTCCTTCGTATCTAATAGAGTCTTCTGCTCCTCAGGAGAAGAAGATTATTAAGGATGTCTGAACCACATGAGGAGTACGTGGCGGAAAGTAGTATCGCTGCACCCCAAGGAGGTGCAAGGAACCCGGAGATAGAGCAACCTGTACCTGAGCCATCCGGAGAGCCACCTCAGTTTGACCTAGCTGACATGGGAAACCCAGCTGTTCAAACTATGTTCGGGCAGTTTATGACTGCCATGACACACATCACCGACAGGATGCCCATACCTGCACCTAGGGTACCTGTCCAGCCTGAAGGACAAGGTATCGGTAAGACGTTCGAGCGACTTCGTCGTGTCAGAGCTACCGAGTACTTTGGGACAGCTGACCCCACAGATGCAGATCTGTGGTTAACCGAGTTAGAGAAAGCTTTCAGAATCTTGAGCATTCCAGAAGCTGAGAAGGTTAGACATGATGTCTATCTTCTCAAAGGAAGTGCTGGTCACTGGTGGACCATGGAAGAGCAGAAGAGGCCTGGAGTGGAGATCTCGTGGGAAGATTTTCGTCGAGGATTTGTCAACAGATACTTTCCAAAGACGTTCCTGGACGAGAAGATCTCTCAGTTTGAGAGATTGAGACAAGGCATGATGAACATTAGCGAGTACGAAGCTAAGTTCATGGAGTTGCTACGTTTCTATCCGCACATGGCTGCCACAGAAGAAGAAAGGATTAGAAGGTTCGAGAAGGGTTTAAACACCGATTTGACTACTCCCGTGTCTGCCCTAGAGAATCGGGAGAGGTTTGCTACCTTCGTTGAGTCAGTCCGAAGGATAGAGAAATCCGTAGTCGAAAAGAGGCAAACCCATAAGAGATATCCACAGTTCCAGGGTTCTTCATCTAGAGACTTTAAGAGGCCTAGATTCTCTGCACCTACACCTCCACCACCCAGATCTAGTTCTCAGACTCAGTGGTCACCGAGTAGAGGCAGGGGATGAAGCCTACCATTACAAGAGACTCGCAGTTCAGCATCAATGTCAGTCACAGGACCACCTAGACCACAACAACTGGAGAGGAGCTGCTACAACTGTGGGAAGGTGGGACACTTGATGAAGGACTGCAGATCTAGGCCTATCAATGTGACACAACCTCAGAGATAGAATCAACAGGGATCACAGAGAAAGCAGTCTCAAGGAGCAGCTAGAGGACGTGGACAGGCGTCCCAAGCTGGATCGTCAGCACCAACTCAACCTCAGGCGACAGCAAGGTTCTATGCTATGAACCCACCAGATGCAGTGGTCAATCCACGGGTTGTGACAGGTCAGATGGAACTTTTATATTCTGATATGTCTACATCCTGTGTTGTGTCTGTTTTGATTGACCCGGGTGCTACACATTCCTTTATCACTCGAAGGGTGATTCGTGACTGCAATATGACGGTCAGTCATAGGGCAGATAGCTTGTTGCTTGAGACTCCGTTGAGAGGGTCTGCTGTGTTACAAGAAGTATGCTCTCCTTGTAATCTCTTCTTTTCTAATCATCGCATTCAAGTGGACCTTATACCACTTGAGATGCAAGGATTTGATATAATCCTTGGGATGGACACCTTGGAAAGGTATATGGTTGTCTTGGATTGTGAATCCAAGCAGGCTGTGTTTGCTGATGAAAGCAACACATGGATCTTTCAAGGAGAGAGAAAGATTCTACCAACCTGTCTTGTGTCAGCAATGGTTGCTGATAAGCTGATGAGGCAAGGATGTTATGCATTCTTGGCCCATGTGGTAGATACTACCATGGAGAGTCCTAACCTTGCCGAAGTTCCTATAGTCAGGGAATTTGAAGATGTATTTCCTGAAGAGCTTCCAGGTGTACCACCACCTCGGGAAATTGATTTTGAAATCAATTTAGTCCCAGATACAAAACCCATAGCTCAGACACCGTATAGGATGGCACCTGCCGAAATGGCAGAACTCAAGAAACAGCTTCAAGAGTTGCTTGAGAAGGGTTTCATACGACCGAGCACTTCACCTTGGGGTGCTCCGGTTTTGTTTGTTAAAAATAAAGACGGATCAATGCGGTTATGCATCGATTATAGACAATTAAATAAAGTAATGATAAAGAATAAGTACCCTCTGCCGAGGATTGATGATCTCTTTGACCAGTTGTGTGGTGCAACCGTCTTCTCAAAGATAGATTTGAGGTCTGGATATCATCAACTTCGTATTAAGGACAGTGACATACCCAAGTCTGCCTTCAGGACAAGGTATGGTCACTATGAGTTCACAGTTATGTCGTTTGGACTAACTAATGCACCGGCTGCATTTATGGAACTTATGAATAGAGTCTTCCGACCTTTCCTCGATCAGTGTGTTGTCATCTTTATAGATGACATCCTGATCTATAGTAGAGATGCCCAACAGCATGAACAACATCTTCGTCAAGCCCTAACTTTGCTAAGAGAACATAAGCTATACGCTAAGTTTAGCAAGTGTGAGTTCTGGTTGCCGTAGGTATCTTTTCTCGGGCATGTGATATCTGCTTCGGGTATCCGTGTTGACCCTAAAAAGGTAGAATTTGTTCTATAATGGGAACAACCGAAAACACCGACGGAGATTCAAAGTTTCCTAGGGTTAGTCGGCTATTATCAAAGGTTTATTAAGAACTTCAGTTCCATAGCCTTACCCTTGACTAAGTTGACCCAGAAAGAAGTTCCTTTTGTTTGGAGCAATAAGTGCCAGCAATATTTCCAGTTGCTAAAGGAGAGGTTGACAAGTGCACCTATGCTTGTGTTACCTGAGCAAGGTAAAGGATATATAGTTTTCTGTGATGCCTCCAAGAATGGACTCGGATGCGTGTTGATGCAAGATAATCAAGTGATTTCTTTTGCTTCCCGACAACTTAAGAAACACGAGGAGAATTATCTGACACACGATCTGGAGTTAGCTGCTGTGGTTCATGCTTTGAAGATCTGGAGACATTATCTCTACGGAGAGACATTTCAGATCTTCACAGATCACAAGAACCTTAAGTATATCTTCTCTCAGCATGAACTTAACATGAGGCAACGTCGTTGGATGGAGTTAATCAAGGACTACGATTGTACAATTGATTATCATCCAGGGAAGGCCAATGTAGTTGCAGATGCTTTAAGTAGGAAATCAGCAACATCAACCATGGATAGAGCACAACTAAACTCTTTAGTATGCTCTAAGAGGGATATGCTTATCTCCTTAAGGAAAGACAATGTACAGTCGAAGGTGTCATTGTTAGCTGGGTTGTTGGCTGAGATACACATAAAGCCTACTCTCAGAGAGAAAATTAAGGAAGCACATCAAGTGGATGTTGTAGTGCAACAGATCAGATCTGAGTACGGTAATGGGAAGCAAGATGGTTTCCATGACTCAGAAGATCAAGTGGCATGCTATCATGGGAGGATGATAGTACCTGATGTGGATAACCTGAGGAAGTTAGTCCTGGAGGAAGCTCATTCTTCGATGTATGCTATGCATCCAGGGAGTACCAAGATGTATCGAAACTTGAAAGAAATGTATTGGTGGCCCGGGATGAAGAAGGATGTGGCTGAGTTTGTTTTGAAATGTCCGGTGTGTCAACAGGTTAAGGGTGAACACCAGAAACCTGCAGGAACAATGCAACCTTTACCCATACCACAGTGGAAGTGGGACCATGTGACCATGGACTTTGTTGTTGGCCTACCTAGGACAAGCAAAGGACATGATTCCATTTGGGTAATAGTTGATAGGTTGACAAAGACAGCACATTTCTTACCTGTCAAAACAACCTATTCTACTGAGAGGTTATCACAGTTGTATGTTCAAGAGATAGTGTGTTTGCACGGAGTTCCTGTCACAATAGTTTCTGACAGAGGTCCCCAGTTTACAAGTCATTTTTGGGAGCAGTTGCACAGATCCTTAGGCACTAAGTTAAGGTTTAGTACAGCCTTTCATCCACAGACTGATGGACAGTCTGAAAGGACTATACACACCTTGGAAGATCTGTTGAGAGCATGTGCTCTCCAGTTTGTCAAAAGTTGGGATCTACACCTAAGCCTAATAGAGTTTGCCTATAACAATAGCTATCAACATAGTATTGATATGGCTCCTTATGAAGCTTTGTATGGTAGACGTTGTAGATCACCCTTGTGTTGGTATGAAACTGGTGAACATCAGTTGTTGGGCCCTGATCTTGTACAGCAGACTACGGAGAAGATTAAGGTTATTCAACGACAGATTAAGACTGCACAAGATAGGCAGAAGTCGTATGCTGATAAACATCGTAGACCTCTAGAGTTCCAGGTTGGAGACAGAGTGTATCTCAAGGTCTCGCCTTGGAAAGGAGCCCTTCGTTTCGGAAGAAAAGGGAAGTTAGCTCCTATATTTGTAGGGCCCTATCCAATCATGGAACGGGTTGGAAAGGTAGCCTATAAACTAGAGCTACCTCAAGAGTTGCAGAAGTTACACCCTGTGTTTCACATTTCTATGCTAAGGAAATATCACCCTGATACCGAGACAGTTCTACAACCTATGGAAGTAGAATTGAATGAAGATGTAACCTATGAGGAAGGACCTGTGTCAATCCTTGATAACAGAATTAAAAAGTTAAAGAAGAAAGATATAAGCCTTGTGAAAGTCCTCTGGAACCACCGTGGTGTCAAAGAAGCCACTTGGGAACTAGAGGATGAGATGAGAAGGAAATACCCTGCTCTTTTCACTTAATATGTTTTATCGATTTCGGGGACGAAATCCTTGTAAGGGGTGGATAATTTGTAACATCCCTGACCTGGGTTATGAACTAACCCTAGGTGTTTTGACTAAATATGTAATTAAACCCTTGTGATTATCTTCTGGCATGTAATTAAGTTCCTAAGGAACATACATTTTCATTTCTGTCCCTTTTAAACAATGAATGTAGTATTGTTTGGTAATACAGGGACCTATGTGCAAATTACCCAGGTAAGGGGTTTAATTTGCAAATTTCAGATGATGAGATGTTCCTCTGATGTTGAGACATCATGAAAATGATTATGATAAAATTTGAGGGATTTCCCAAGCTTGAGCACCAAGGTGCAGCTGTGGAAGCAATCCCTGTGCTTGAAACCCTGGTTTTGGGGTAAAATGCAATTTACCCAAAATTTGGGGTGCAACTTGTAATTTTCATCATCTAAAATATCTTTTATAGCTTTTCTCATCATTTAGAGTAGAAATGATGAAGAGGTCACTTCATTTGAATAATCATATAATAAAGAACACTTTTGTGATTGAATAATCAAGGTGTAAGTATAATAGACCTTTTATATATGTGCCTTAGTATGCATGTTGGATTTTCTACCCTTAGATCTTGAGTTTTTGTGAGCTTTGCATAATATTATCACTCTCGGATGTGCCTTGGAGAGGAGGAGGGACCTAGATGAGAATAGAAGAAATAAGTGTCCATATGATGGAATTTTACCCTAAGGTACTTATACCCTCTCCTTTACAACTAAAGCGAACGTTTTCCCTTTCATTTCTCATTCCTCTCTTGCTCTGGCCGATTAAGGAAGGAGACTAGGAGCTCAAGGGTGGGCGACCAACCTGTTCTAGGTAAGAAAACACCATCTCCTAGCTTCAATTCATGGAGAAAACTCGTTTTCAAGGTCATATTCATGGCTAGCTCACCTAGCTTCATCTTTCTAGCCGTTCCTTTTCAACTTTTCCTTGGAGAATTCACCTTGTCCGACCTGTGGATCTCAAAGACGCCATTAAAGGCTTGGAGCTTGGATGCTTGGAGCTCAAGGAACAATCTTTAGGCGGGTTTTATAACTCTCTTTCCTAGCTTTGTTATACTTTTCTTCCTATGCATTTAGTTGCTAGCTCTTCTTCTTCCCCATCTTCCCTTGCACCCATGCAAGCACATCCATGAGAAACTACTGCTGTTCTTGAGCTGGAATATGAGGGCGTTATTTTCTATGCTTATCCACGAAGTTCACTTTATTAAACGACCTCCATCCTTTGCCCATGCGGGTTGCACACCCGTTTGGTGGGCAAACGGGTTTAGGGTCGCATAGAGGCAAACGGGTTCAAACCCGTTTGAGGGTGTTGAAAAAGCATTGACCGTTTGGGATTTCTGTTCACAATTATGTAGGATAATCACCCACAACATTTTAGGGATTAACTCCAAGGGAATCGTGAGATATAGGTCAATCACGTAGGCAATCAATTTGAATTAAATGCTGATCTTTCAATTTGAATAACTTGAATTTTTGGCCAAACGGGTTCCAACCCATTTGAAGGAGTTGACCAAGCGTTGCACATTTGGGATTCCTGTTCATAACATATTTAATTTCATTTCTACCAAGAATCATAGTCTAATTCCTAACCAATTGAGAGTTGAAGGCACTTCAACACCCTAACCCTAATCGGGTCAAAATTGCTGAATTAAATATAGATCTTGTTGAATTTTGGGTTGAAGGGCCCAAACGGGTTCAAACTCATTTGGGGTTCACCCAAACGATCTCATACTCGTTTAGTGACACTCCATGATCGTTTGGAGGTCTAGGGTTAAGGGAATTGGATGAATTGAGGGTCAAATCACAAGATGTTGAAGAATTGATAAAAAGTGCTGATTTTAGACCTAATTAGGGTTCAACCCTAATCAAATTAACCTAGTTTTTGGTCAAACTTTGGGAAAACGGTCTCAAGATCATTTGGAGGTCATCCAAACGACCTCAAGACCGTTTGGGCCAAGTTTGGGCCAAATTGGAGTTCAATTGTTGGGTTCAATTACACTTTATTTCATATTATTGAGAATTGGTGATTAACCGATTGGAAACCCTAATTGAGTTAGACCTAACCCTAATTGGATTTCAATTGAGGGTCAAATTTGGAGTCCAATTGATTGAGTCTCACCTTAGTTGACCATATTTATAAGGGTTTAATATGGATTTGACCAGATGAGGGCTTCAATATAGAAATTATATTTCATTAATAACCTTTGAGTCACTCTTCTTGTCCATGCGGTTTGGACCCAAATGAGTCCACACTCGTTTGAGTCCAAACGAGTGCACACTCGTTTGAGCCCAAACGAGTGCACACTCGTTTGAGCCCAAATGGGTTCACACTCGTTTGGATCCAAATGGGTGTACACTCGTTTAGGCTCAAACGGGTTCACACCCGTTTGGACCCAAACGGGTTCACACCCATTTGGTCCCAAACGGGTTCACACCCGTTTAGTCCCAAGTGGGTTCACACCCATTTAAGGCTCAAATGAAGTCAAGGTCGTTTAGTGATTAAACGAGTTCAAGGTCAACTAAGGATCAAGTGAGTTGAAGGTCAAACCCTAATTCAAATGGGTTGAAGGTTGAAGATTAAACCCTAACCCAATTGGAGGTTTTTAGGGTTATTTGTACTTAATCACTTAATGGTATAATTGATTTCAATAATGGATTGATCTAAACCCTAATGGTAACTTAGGACATTAAGGGACTAAGTGACTAATGATTTGACCCATGATGGTGATCAATGGGGTAAATTACCAAAATACCCTTGAGGGTTTCAAATGAGTAATACCTTGTTCTAAACAAACCCTAATCATATGATAGTGATGTTTTGGCTTATGTTAGCCAATGAGGACTTGACCTAACCTAATTTGGAGTGGTGTAATCACCATCCACTAGTAAGAGGAGAGAGAAAATATCATAGGAGAGAGAAAGTACCCCTTTTTGGTAGGAACTCAAGTAAAGTACCTTCAATACACATAATTGTGCATAATTAGGGTATGACCTAACCTAATTTGGAGTGGTGTAATCACCATCCACTAGTAAGAGGAGAGAGAAAATATCATAGGAGAGAGAAAGTACCCCTTTTGGTAGGAACTCAAGTAAAGTACCTTCAATACACATAAATGTGCATAATTAGGGTATGATCCATCTATGTGAGATCATGGAAACCCTAATTGTGGGCTATGATCTCCAAAACTCGACATAAACATGATTTAATTCAGTGGAAGCGATTCGATTAACAGCGGAATACAGAAAATCACGAAAAATTAAAACTTTTTGAGACAAGATCTTGAAGCCATAAAACTTCCTTCATAAAAAGGAGATAAACTATTTACATCTCTGTTAAATTACTTCTTGAGTAATTATACTCAACATGTTACAAAATCTCAAGAGTCAAATCAAAATCTCAGACCATAACTCCAAGGACCTGAGAGTACAGAGACGACATTAGACTTTCTAACTACACAACTCAGCAGTCTGATCTCCACCTGAGATTTACTGCTGCTCCTGATGTTGCTGCTGCTGGTATTGATCACCTGAAGATTGATTTCTTCGTCCTCGGCGACCACCTAAAAAGTTGAAACCTACGGGGTGAGACAATTTTAAATAATTGTCCCAGCGAGAGTTATAACTCTCCGCCAGAAGCTTTATTATAACAAATTTTGAATAATAAAAGCTCTTAAGGCAAACAACAGCAGATGATTATTAAGTAGAACAATAATATTCAAGGAATATGAAGAACATGTATATTAAACAATGTAACTTCAACCAATGTACCTCGTAGTTCAACCTAAGCAGAAGTGCTACGCGGCTGATTATGTTTTACAAACATTATTATGCCCTACGGGGATGAGGTATACCGCTCATACTCCAACCGATCACTATTAAGTCGCATCGGTATCATACCTAGGTCATCAAAAGAGACGGATTCTTATGACCTCATCTTCCTCAGTCAGTATGAGGATCAACATGCAGGACATCTAGTGTCTCTGCTATTATAGCTTACCAGGGTATTCTGGTACTTCGCTATTAGAGTCACAGTAGCATATTGTACTCTCTTCGCCATCGAAAGATTTCTTATTTATCTCTCATCGATGCGGTATAACAGATTCCCTCGGGAGATTAGTGTTACATCACCCCGGCATAAACATACAGTGAAGGGTTGATAGAATAGATACATCTACATCAATTCCTACACTAGGATGTTAGGGTATTCACATCCATATTCCCCACATACTCAAAAGTATGTGATCCAGGAGTTCCCTTAGGAAAACCTGTTTCACCATCATTTAACTCCTGACAATGATGGATATATGATCAGGGATCTACATGGTATGATTATACTTGATTAGTTAGGTACATTTCAGTATTCTTTTAGCATCATACATGTTCTCAAACATTAATCATTAGCATAGCAGCTATGAAAGTAGAATACTAAATGTAACAATTCTAACTCACTTCAATTATTATTTCTCACTCATCTCATCACAAGTCATCTGACAAACATGACCTTGATGGTATTCATGGCTCTCACAGCCCATTTAATCATATAAGATGCTACTAACAAGGCATCAGAATATTTCACTATTCATAAAGCTAAAGCATGCTTTCAATGAATATAGTATCATCATCCCTACCTGGATATGATCATTATCTCATGACAACCTGCATGATTAATTCAACTGATAACAACAAGCAGTTCATTATAGAAATTATACTTTCAAACTCTTAGAAGAGTCAAGTTCCCCAATTTCATCAATTAGGGTTTACTATTCACATTGCATGACATCACCCTAGAATTAGGGTTTACTATTCACCTCATGGTGAATTAAAGTCATAACATCATCATATGTGAGAAATATCATCATTAATACCCTCAGATAAGATTAAGATCCTTCAATTATCATGATTAGGGTTTCCATGATCTCACATAGGTGGATCATACCCTAATCATGCACATTCATGTGTATTGAAGGTACTTTACTTGAGTTTCCACCATAAAAGGGTACTTTTTCTCTCTTAAGATACTTTCTCTCTCTTAAGATACTTTCTCTCTCCTCATACTAGTAGATGGTGATAACTCCACTCTAGATCAGGTTGGTTTAAGTCCACTTTGATTAACATAAACCAAATCACCACTATTGAGTGATTAGGGTTTGATTAGAACAAGGTTTCACTCAATTGAACCTTCCAAGGGCATTTTGGTAAATTGCCCATTGATCATCATCATGGTTCACATCATTAGTCACTTAGTTCCTTTAATGACTTAGGTTACTCTTATGGATTAGATTGGATCATCATTGAACCATTTAGGCCTTCAATTGGTTAAGTGTAACATCTTTGAACATCTTTATCTAGGTTAGGGTTTAACCCTCAACCTTCAACACAAAAGATCCTTAAATGGGTGTGAATCGTTTGGCCTTAAACGAGTGTGGACTCATTTGGCCTCAAACGAGTGTGGACTCGTTTGGACTCAAACGAGTGTGAGGTCGTTTGACCTTAAACGAGTTGGGGATCATTTGAGATGAAACGGGTATGAAGTCGTTTAGCCTTATGCGACCCTGAGGTCGTTTGGTGCTTATGCGACCTTGAGGTCGTTTGGTGCTCATGCGACCTTGAGGTCGTTTGGTCTCAAAAGCTCAAGACCGCATGGACCTCCAAGGTGATTCAAAGGGTCAACTTGATTAGGGCTTCTTGTGTTGAAACGTTCAATTGGCTCAAGCCATATTAACCTCTTACAATTTGAGTCAAATAGGATGAGCCTCAATCAATTGGTCACCAATTTGATCCTCAATTGCAAGCCAATTAGGGTTAAACCTAATTCAATTAGGGTTTCCAATCAGCTACTTATCAATTTTCAACAATGTGCAACAAAACAAGGTTGAACCTATCAATTGAACTCCAATTGGGCCCAAACTTGGCCCAAACGGTCTTGAGATCGTTTGGATGAACTCCAAACGTTCATGAGACCGTTTTCCCAAAGTTTAACCAAAATCTAAGTTGATTTGATTAGGGTTGAACCCTAGTTAGGTCTAAAATCAGCACTTTTTATCAATTCTACAACATCTTGTGATTGGACCCTCAATTCATCAAATTTCTTTAACCCTAGACCTCCAAACGATCAAGGAGTGTCACTAAACGAGTGTGGGATCGTTTGGAAGGATCCCCAAATGGTTTGGAACCCGTTTGGGTCCTTCAACCCAAAACTCAATGAAATCTATACTTGAAATCAGTAATTCTGACCCGATTAGGGTTAGAGTGTTGAATTACCTTCAACTCTTAATTGATTAGGAATTAGATGATGATTTTTGGTAGAGATGAAATTCAATATATTATGAACAGGAATCCCAAACGGTCAATGCTTGGTCAACGCCCTCAAATGGGTTGGGACCCGTTTGGCCAAAAGTTCAAGTTATTCAATTTGGTAATTCAGCATTTAATTTAAATCGATTGCTTAATTGATTGGCCTTCAACTCATGACTCGTTTGGAATTAATCCATAAAATTTTGTGAGTCATTAATCAATGTCATTAGGAACAGTAATCCCAAACGTTCAATGCCTGGTCAACTCCTTCAAATGGGTTGGAACCCGTTTGCCCAAAGAGGTCCAATTAAACGATTTGAAAATCAGGATTTAATTCAATTAAACTTGCTAATTGGTTAGCCTATATCTCACGATTCCTTTGGATTTAATCCCTCAATTTTGGTGGGTGATTATCCCACATAATTATGAACAGGAACCCCAAACGGGCGTCGCTTGGTCAATGCCCTCAAATGGGTTGGGACCCGTTTGGGCCTAAACGACCTTGGTGAACCCGTTTGGCCTCCAAACGAGTATGAACCCGTTTGGCCAAACTTCAAGGTCGTTTCATAAAGTAGAAATCGTGGATAAACATAGGAAATAACGCCCTCATATTATAGCTCAAGAACAGCAGCAGTTCTTCACGGTTTTGCTTGCAAGGGTGCAAGGAAAGATGGGGAAGAAGAAGAGCTAGCAATTAAATGCATAGAAATAAGGTATAATAAAGCTTAGGGTTTAGAGTTATAAAACCCGCCTAAAGATTGTTCCTTGAGCTCCAAGCTTCCAAGCTCTAAGCTTTTTAATGGCGTCTTTGAGCTCCACAAGTCGGCCAAGGTGGATTCTCCAAGGAAAAGTTGAAAAGGAACGGCTAGAAAGATGAAGCTAGGTGAGCTAGCCATGAATTCGACCTTGAAATTGAATTTCCTCCATGAATTCAAACAAAAGGGATGATCCAACTTACCTAGGACCCCTGGTCATCCTCCTCTGCTCCAGAGCTTAGCTTTAGTCGGTCTTGAGCAAGGGAAACAGTGAAGAAGGAAAAAGGATCGTTTCCTTGCTAAGTGAGGAAAGTAGCTTATATGCTTAGGTGAAATTTCGACATAAGCACATATGTTTTCCTCATTTCTCATCTAAGTCCTTCCTTTCTTCTTTGCACGTCCCTACCCCTTATTTCTAAGGAAACAATCCTTCTAAGGTTAAGAAATGAAGGCAAAGAAGATCAACCCATCACTAAAGCACACACATAAAAGGGCTATTATACTTACACCTTGATTATTCAATCACAAAAGTGTTCTTTATTATATGATTATTCAAAAGAAGTGACCTCTTCATCATTTCTTCTATAAATGATGATAAAAGCTATAAAAGATATGTTAGAAGATAAAAAAATTACAATTTGCACCCCAAGTTTTGGGTAAATTGCATTTTACCCCAAAACTAGGGTTTCAAGCACATGGATTGCTTCCACAGCTGCACCTTGGTTCTCAAGCTTGGGAAATCCCTCAAACTTCATCATAATCACTCATATGATGCCATATCATCAAAGGAACATCTTATTATGTGTAATTTGCAAGTTAACCCCTTAACTGGGTAATTTGCACATAGATCCATGTATTACAAAACAATCAATACAACATTGTTTAAAAAGGACATAAAGTGAAAAGTATGTTCCTCAAGAACTTAATTACATGCCCAAAGTTAATCACAAGGATTTAATTACATATTTAGGCACAACACCTAGGGTTAGTTCATAACCCAGGTCAGGGATGTTACAAATTATCCACCCCTTACAAGGATTTCGTCCCCGAAATTGATAAAACATATTAGGAGCAAAGAGTAGGGTATTTCCTTCTCATCTCATCCTCTAGTTCCCAAGTGGCTTCTTCGACACCACGGTGGTTCCAGAGGACTTTCACAAGGCTTATATCTTTCTTCTTTAGCTTTTTAATTCTGTTATCAATGATTGATACTGGTCCTTCCTCATAGGTTACATCTTCATTCAATTCTACTTCCATAGGTTGTAGAACTGACTTGGTATCAGGGTGACATTTCCTCAGCATAGAAATGTGGAACACAGGATGTAACTTCTGCAACTCTTGAGGTAACTCTAGTTTATAGGCTACCTTTCCAACCCGTTCAATGATTGGATAGGGCCCTAAAAATCTAGGAGCTAACTTCCCTTTCCTTCCAAAACGAAGGACTCCTTTCCAAGGCGAGACCTTGAGGTACACTCTGTCTCCAACCTGGAACTCTAGAGGTTTACGACGTCTATCAGCATACAATTTCTACCTATCTTGTGCAGTCTTAAGTTGTTGTTGAATTACTTTAATCTTTTTTGTGGTTTGCTGCACAAGATCAGGACCTAACAACTGATGTTCACCAGTTTCATACCAACACAAGGGTGATCTACAACGTCTACCATACAAAGCTTCATAGGGTGCCATATCAATACTATGTTGATAGCTATTGTTATAGGCAAACTCTATAAGTCTTAGGTGTAGATCCCAACTTCCGATAAACTGGAGAGCACATGCTCTCAACAGATCTTCTAAGGTCTGTATAGTCCTTTCAGACTGTCCATCAGTCTGTGGATGAAAGGCTGTACTAAACCTTAACTTGGTGCCTAAGGCTCTGTGCAACTGCTCCCAAAAACGACTGGTAAACTGAGGACCTCTGTCAGAAACTATAGTGATAGGAACTCCGTGCAAACGCACTATCTCTTGAACATACAACTGTGATAACCTCTCAACATAATAGGTTGTTTTGACAGGTAAGAAATGAGCTGTCTTTGTCAACCTATCAACTATTACCCAGATGGAATCATGCCCTTTGCTTGTCCTAGGTAGGCAAACAACAAAGTCCATGGTCACATGGTCGCACTTCCACTGTGGTATGGGTAAAGGTTGCATTATCCCTGCAGGATTCTAGTGTTCAGCTTTAACTTGCTGGCACACAAGACACCTCATCACAAACTCTGCAACATCCTTCTTCATCCCGGGCCACCAATACATATCTTTCAAATTTTGATACATCTTGGTACTCCCTGGATGCATAGCATACATCGAAGAATGAGCTTCCTCCAGGACTAACTTTCTCAGGTTATCCACATCTGGTACTATCATCCTTCCATGATAGCATGCCACATTATCATCTGAGTCATGGAAACCATCTCGCTTCTCATTACCATACTCTGATCTGATCTGTTGCACTACAACATCCACTTGTTGTACTTCCTTAATCTGCTCTCTTAGGGTAGGTTTTATGTGCATCTCAGCTAACAAACTAGCCAACAATGACACCTTCAACTATACATTGTCTTGCCTTAAAGAGATAAGCATATCTCTTCTAGAACATACTAAGGAACTTAGTTGTGCTCTATCCATGGTTGATGTTGCTGATTTCCTACTCCAAGCATCTGCAACTACATTGGCCTTCCCTGGATGATAATCAATTGTACAATCGTAGTCCTTGATTAACTCCATCCAACGACGTTGCCTCATGTTAAGTTCATGCTGAGAGAAGATATACTTCAGGTTTTTGTGGTCTGTGAAGATCTGAAATGTCTCTCCGTAGAGATAATGTCTCCAGATCTTCAAGGCATGAACTACAACAGCTAACTCTAGATCATGTGTCGGATAATTCTCCTCGTGTTTCTTAAGCTGTCGGGAAGCAAAAGAAATCACTTGTTTATCCTACATCAACACACATCCGAGTCCATTCTTGGAGGCATCACAGAAAACTATATATCCCTTGCCTTGCTCAGGTAGCACAAGCACAGGTGCACTTGTCAACCTCTCCTTCAGCAATTGAAAAGATTGCTGACACTTATCACTCCAAACAAAAGGAATATCCTTCCGGATTAACTTAGTCAAAGGTAAGGCTATGGAACTAAAGTTCTTAATGAACCTTCGATAATAGCCAGCTAACCCTAGGAAACTACGAATCTCCGTCGGTGTTTTCGGTTGTTCCCATTGTAGAACAGATTCTACCTTTTTAGGGTCAACACGAATACCCGAGGCAGATATCACATGACCAAGGAAAGATACTTCTGGTAGCCAAAACTCACACTTGCTAAACTTAGCATATAACTTATGTTCTCTTAACAAGGTTAGAGCCTGATGAAGATGTTGTTCATGCTGCTGACCATCCCTACTATAGATCAAGATGTCATCTATGAAGACAACAACGCACTGATCGAGGAAAGGTCGGAAGATTCTATTCATGAGTTCCATAAATGCAGCCGGTGCATTAGTTAGTCCAAACGACATAACTGTGAACTCATAGTGACCATACCTTGTCCGGAAGGCAGACTTGGGTATGTCACTATCCTTAATACGAAGTTGATGATATTCAGACCTCAAGTCTATCTTTGAGAAGATGGTTGCACCCCGCAACTGGTCAAAGAGATCATCAATCCTCGGCAAGGGTATTTATTCTTTATTGTTACTTCATTTAATTGTCTATAATCAATGCATAACTGCATTGAACCGTCTTTCTTTTTAACAAACAAAACCGGAGCACCCCAAGGTGAAGTGCTCGGTCGGATGAAACCCTTCTCAAGCAACTCTTGAAGCTGTTTCTTGAGTTCTGCCATTTCGGAAGGCGCCATCCTATACGGTGTCTGGGCTATGGGTTTCGTATCTGGGACTAGATTGATTTCAAAATCAATTTCCCGAGGCGGTGGCACGCCTGGAAGTTCTTCAGGAAATACATCTTCAAATTCCCTGACTATAGGAACTTCAGTAGGGTTAGGACTTTCCATGGTAGTATCTACCACATGGGCCAAGAATGCATAACATCCTTGCCTCATCAGCTTATCAGCAACCATAGCTGATACAAGACAGGTGGGCAGAATCTTTCTCTCTCCTTGAAAGATCCATGTGTTTCTTTCATCAGCAAACACAGCCTGCTTGGATTCACAATCCAAGACAACCCTATACCTCTCCAAGGTGTCCATCCCAAGGATTATATCAAATCCTTGCATCTCAAGTGGTATAAGGTCCACTTGAATGCGATGATTAGAAAAGAAGAGAATACAAGGAGAGCATACCTCTTGCAACATAGCAGACCCTCTCAACAGAGTCTCAAGCAACAAACTATTTGTCCTATGACTGACCGTCATATTGTAGTTATGAATCACCCTTTGAGTGATAAAGGAGTGCGTAGCACCCGGGTCAATCAAAACAGATACAACACAGGATGTAGACATATCAGCATATAAAAGTTCCATCTAACCTGTCACAACCCGTGGATTGACCACTGCATCTGGTGGGTTCATAGCATAGAACCTTACTGTCACCTGAGGTTGAGTTGGTGCTGATGATCTAGCTTGGGACGCCTGTCCACGTCCTCTAGCTGCTCCTTGAGACTGTCTCCTCTGTGATCCCTGTTGATTCTGCCTCTGGGGCTGTGTCACATTGATAGGCCTAGACCTACAGTCCTTCATCAAGTGTCCCACCTTCCCACAGTTGTAGCAGCTTCTTTCTAGTTGTTGTGGTCTGGGTGGTCCTGTGACTGACATTGATGCTGAACTGCGAGTCTCTTGTAGTGGTAGGCTTCGTCCCCTGCCTCTACTCGGTGACCACTGAGTCTGAGGATTAGATCTGGGTGGTGGAGGTGTAGGTGCAGAGAATCTAGGCTTCTTAAAGTCTCTAGATGAAGAACCCTGGAATTGCATATATCTCTTATGGGTTTGTCTCTTTTCGACTATGGATTTCTCTATCCTTCGGACTGACTCAACGAAGGCAGCAAATCTCTCCCGATTCTCTAGGGTAGACACGGGGGTAGTCAAGTCGGCGTTTAAACCCTTCTCGAACCTTCTAATCCTTTCTTCTTCTGTGGCAGCCATGTGCGAACAGAAACGTAGCAACTCCATGAACTTATCTTCGTACTCGCTAATATTCATCATTCCTTGTCTCAATCTCTCAAACTGAGAGATCTTCTCGTCCAGGAACGTCTTTGGAAAGTATCTGTTGACAAATCCCTGAAAAAAATCTTCCCACAAGATCTCCACTCCAGGCCTCTTCTGCTCTTCCATGGTCCACCAGTGACCAACACTTCCTTTGAGAAGATAGACAGCATGTTTAACCTTCTCAGCTTCTGGAATGTTCAAGATTCTGAAAGCTTTCTCTAACTCGGTTAACCACAGATCTGCATCTGCGGGGTCAGCTGTCCCAAAGTACTCGGTAGCTCTGACACGACGAAGTCGCTCGAACGTCTTACCGATACCTTGTCCTTCAGGCTGGGCAGGTACCCTAGGTGCAGGTATGAGCATCCTATTGGTGATGTGTGTCATGGCAGTCATAAACTGCCCGAACATAGTTTGAACAGCTGGGTTTCCCATGTCAGCTGGGTCAAACTGAGGTGGCTCCCTGGGTGGCTCAGGTACAGGTTGCTCTATCTCCGGGTTCCTTGCACCTCCTTGGGGTGCAGCAACACTACTTTCCACCACGTACTCCTCATGTGGTTCAGACATCCTTAACAATCTTCTTCTCCTGAGGAGCAGAAGACTCTATTAGATACGAAAGGAACACTAAGATTAGACTCGACATCCTAAGTCCTATGTCTCTGTAGACTCAGCGAACCTAGAGCTCTGATACCACTTAATTTGTGGGCTCTGATCTCCAAAACCCGAGATAAACATGATTTAATTCAGCGAAAGCGATTCGATTAACAGCGGAATACGAAAAATCACGAAAAATTAAAACTTTTTGAGACAAGATTTTGAAGCCATAAAACTTCCTTCATAAAATGGAGATAAACTGTTTACATCTCTGTTAAATTACTTCTTGAGTAATCATACTCAGCATGTTACAAAATCTCAAGAGTCAAATCAAAATCTCAGACCATAACTCCAAGCACCTGAGAGTACAGAGACGACATAAGACTTTCTAACTACACAACTCAGCAGTCTGATCTCCACCTGAGATTTATTGCTGCTCCTGATGCTGCTGCTGGTATTGATCACCTGAAGATTGATTTCTTCGTCCTCGGCGACCACCTAAAAAGTTGAAACCTACGGGGTGAGACAATTTTAAATAATTGTCCCAGCGAGAGTTATAACTCTCCGCCAGAAGCTTTATTATAACAAATTTTGAACAATAAAAGCTCTTAAGGCAAACAACAGCAGATGATTATTAAGTAGAATAATAATATTCAAGGAATATGAAGAACATGTATATTAAACAATGTAACTTCAACCAATGTACCTCGTAGTTCAACCTAAGCAGAAGTGCTACGCGGCTGATTATGTTTTACAAACATTATTATGCCCTGCGGAGATGAGGTATACCGCTCATACTCTAACCGATCACTATTAAGTCGCATCGGTATCATACCTAGGTCATCAAAAGAGCCGGATTCTTATGACCTCATCTTCCTCAGTCAGTATGAGGATCAACATGCAGGACATCTAGTGTCTCTGCTATTATAGCTTACCAGGGTATTCTGGTACTTCACTGTTAGAGTCACAGTAGCATTCTGTACTCTCTTCGCCATCGAAAGATTTCTTATTTATCTCTCATCGATGCGGTATAACAGATTCCCTCAGGAGATTAGTGTTACATCACCCCGGCAGAAACATAGAGTGAAGGATTGATAGAATAGATACATCTACATCAATTCCTACACTAGGATGTTCGGGTATTCACATCCATATTCCCCACATACTCAAAAGTATGTGATCCAGGAGTTCCCTTAGGAAAACCTGTTTCACCATCATTTAACTCCTGATAATGATGGATCTATGATCAGGGCTTACATGGTATGATTATACTTGATTAGTTAGGTACATTTCAGTATTCTTTTAGCATCATACATATTCTCAAACATTAATCATTAGCATAGCAGCTATGAAAGTAGAATACTAAATGTAACAAGTCTAACTCACTTCAATTATTATTTCTCACTCATCTCATCACAAGTCATCTGACAAACATGACCTTGATGGTATTCATGGCTCTCACAGCCCATTTAATCATATAAGATGCTACTAACAAGGCATCAGAATATTTCACTATTCATAAAGCTAAAGCATGCTTTCAATGAATATAGTATCATAATCCCTACCTGGATATGATCATTATCTCATGACAACCTGCATGATTAATTCAACTGATAACAGCAAGCAGTTCATTATAGAAATTATACTTTCAAACTCTTAGAAGAGTCAAGTTCCCCAATTTCATCAATTAGGGTTTACTATTCACATTGCATGACATCACCCTAGAATTAGGGTTTACTATTCACCTCATGGTGAATTAAAGTCATAACATCATCATATGTGAGAAATATCATCATTAATACCCTCAGATAAGATTAAGATCCTTCAATTATCATGATTAGGGTTTCCATGATCTCACATAGGTGGATCATACCCTAATCATGCACATACATGTGTATTGAAGGTACTTTACTTGAGTTTCCACCATAAAAGGGTACTTTCTCTCTCTTAAGATACTTTCTCTCTCCTCATACTAGTAGATGGTGATAACTCTACTCTAGATCAGGTTGGTTTAAGTCCACTTTGATTAACATAAACCAAATCACCACTATTGAGTGATTAGGGTTTGATTAGATCAAGGTTTCACTCAATTGAACCTTCCAAGGGCATTTTGGTAAATTTCCCATTGATCATCATCATGGTTCACATCATTAGTCACTTAATTCCTTTAATGACTTAGGTTACTCTTATGGATTAGATTGGATCATCATTGAACCATTTAGGCCTTCAATTGGTTAAGTGTAACATCTTTGAACATCTTTAACTAGGTTAGGGTTTAACCCTCAACCTTCAACACAAAAGATCCTTAAACGGGTGTGACTCGTTTGGCCTTAAATGAGTGTGGACTCGTTTGGCCTCAAATGAGTGTGGACTCGTTTGGACTCAAACGAGTGTGAGGTCGTTTGACCTTAAACGAGTTGGGGATCGTTTGAGATGAAACGGGTATGAAGTCATTTAGCCTTATGCGACCCTGAGGTCGTTTGGTGCTCATGCGACCTTGAGGTCGTTTGGTGCTCATGCGACCTTGAGGTCTTTTGGTCTCAAAAGCTCAAGACCGCATGGACCTCCGAGGTGATTCAAAGGGTCAACTTGATTAGGGCTTCTTGTGTTGAAATGTTCAATTGGCCCAAGCCATATTAACCTCTTACAATTTGAGTCAAATAGGATGAGCCTCAATCAATTGGTCACCAATTTGATCCTCAATTGCAAGCCAATTAGGGTTAAACCTAATTCAATTAGGGTTTCCAATCGGCTACTTATCAATTTTCAACAATGTGCAACAAAACAAGGTTGAACCTATCAATTGAACTCCAATTGGGCCCAAACTTGGCCCACACGGTCTTGAGATCGTTTGGATGAACTCCAAATGGTCATGAGACCGTTTGCCCAAAGTTTGACCAAAATCTAAGTTGATTTGATTAGGGTTGACCCCAAGTTAGGTCTAAAATCAGCACTTTTTATCAATTCTACAACATCTTGTGATTGGACCCTCAATTCATCACATTTCTTTAACCCTAGACCTCCAAACGATCATGGAGTGTCACTAAACGAGTGTGGGATCGTTTGGAATGATCCCCAAACGGTTTGGAACCCGTTTGGGTCCTTCAACCCAAAACTCATCGAAATCTATACTTGAAATCAGTAATTCTGACCTGATTAGGGTTAGAGTGTTGAAGTACCTTCAACTCTTAATTGGTGAGGAATTAGATGATGATTTTTGGTAGAGATGATATTAAATATATTATAAACAGGAATCCCAAACGGTCAATGCTTGGTCAATGCCCTCAAATGGGTTGGGACCCGTTTGGCCAAAAGTTCAAGTTATTCAATTTGGTAATTCAGCATTTAATTTAAATCGATTGCTTAATTGATTGGCCTTCAACTCCTGACTCGTTTGGAATTAATCCATAAAATTTGGTGAGTCATTAATCAATGTCATTAGGAACAGTAATCCCAAACGGTCAATGCCTGGTCAACTCCATCAAACGGGTTGGAACCCGTTTTCCCAAAGAGGTCCAATTAAACGATTTGCAAATCAGGATTTAATTCAATTAAACTTGCTAATTGGTTAACCTATATCTCACGATTCCTTTGAAGTTAATCCCTCAATTTTGGTGGGTGCTTAGCCTACATAATTATGAACAGGAACCCCAAATGGTCGTTGCTTGGTCAACGCCCTCAAACGGGTTGGGACCCGTTTGGGCCTAAACGACCTTGGTGAACCCGTTTGGCCTCCAAACGAGTATGAACCCGTTTGGCCAAAGTTCAAGGTCGTTTCATAAAGTAGAAATCATGGATAAACATAGGAAATAATGCCCTCATCTTCTAGCTCAAGAACAGCAGTAGTTCTTCACGGTTTTGCTTGCAAGGGTGCAAGGAAAGATGGGGAAGAAGAAGAGCTAGCAATTAAATGCAAAGAAAGAAGGTATAATAAAGCTTAGGGTTTAGAGTTATAAAACCCGCCTAAAGATTGTTCCTTGAGCTCCAAGCTTCCAAGCTCTAAGATTTTTAATGGCATCTTTGAGATCCACAAGTCGGCCAAGGTGGATTCTCCAAGGAAAAGTTGAAAAGGAACGGCTAGAAAGATGAAGCTAGGTGAGCTAGCCATGAATTCGACCTTGAAATTGAATTTCCTCCATGAATTCAAACAAAAGGGATGATCCAACTTACCTAGGACCCCTGGTCGTCCTTCTCTGCTCCAGAGCTTAGCTTTAGTCGGTCTTGAGCAAGGGAAATAGTGAAGAAGGAAAAAGGATCGTTTCCTTGCTAAGTGAGGAAAGTAGCTTATATGCTTAGGTGAAATTTCGACATAAGCACATATGTTTTCCTCATTTCTCATCTAAGTCCTCCCTTTCTTCTTTGCACGTCCCTACCCCTTATTTCTAAGGACAAAATCCTTCTAAGGTTAAGAAATGAAGGCAAAGAAGATCAACCCATCACTAAAGCACACACATAAAAGGGCTATTATACTTACACCTTGATTATTCAATCACAAAAGTGTTCTTTATTATATGATTATTCAAAAGAAGTGACCTCTTCATCATTTCTTCTCTAAATGATGACAAAAGCTATAAAAGATATTTTAGAAGATAAAAAAATTACAAGTTGCACCCCAAGTTTTGGGTAAATTGCATTTTACCCCAAAACCAGGGTTTCAAGCACTGGGATTGCTTCCACAGCTGCACCTTGGTTCTCAAGCTTGGGAAATCCCTCAAACTTCATCATAATCACTCATATGATGCCATATCATCAAAGGAACATCTTATTGTGTGCAATTTGCAAGTTAACCCCTTAACTGGGTAATTTGCACATAGATCCCTGTATTACAAAACAATCAATACAACATTGTTTAAAAGGGACAGAAAGTGAAAAGTATGTTCCTCAGGAACTTAATTACATGCCCAAAGTTAATCACAAGGATTTAATTACATATTTAGGCACAACACCTAGGGTTAGTTCATAACCCAGGTCAGGGATGTTACACTAATTATGATAATTGATGAATCTTAATCTTATCTGAGGGCTTTAATGATAATGTTTCTCATACATGATGATGTTATAAGATCAATTCACCATGAGGTGAATAGTAAACCCTAATTCTAGGGTAATGACATGTAAGGTGAATAGTAAACCCTAATTGATGAAATTGGGGAACTTGACTCTTCTAAGAGTTTGAAAGTATGATTTTTATAATGAACTGCTTGCTGTTATCAGTTGAATTAATCATGCAGGTTGTCATGAAATGATGATCATATCCAGGTAGGGATTACGATACTATATTCATTGAAAGCATGCTTTAGCTTTATGAATAATGAAATATTCTGATGCCTTGTTAGTAGCATCTTATATGATTAAATGGGCTGTGAGAGCCATGAATATCATCAAGGTCATGCTTCACAGATGACTTGTGATAAGATGTTTAAGAAATGATAATTGATGTGAGTTAGACTTGTTACATTTAGTATTATACCTTCATAGCTGCTATTCTAATGATTAATGTTTGAAAACATGTATGATGTTAAAAGAATACTGAAATGTACCTAACTAACCAAGTATAATCATACCATGTAGAGCCCTGATCATAGATCCATCATTGTCAGGAGTTAAATGATGGTGAAATAGGTTTTCCTAAGGGAACTCCTGGATCACATACTTTTAAGTATGTGGGGAATATGGATGTGAATACCCTAACATCCTAGTATAGGAATTGATGTAGATGTATCTAATCTATCAATCCTTCACTGTATGTTTATGCCGGGGTGATGTAACACTAATCTCCCGAGGGAATCTGTTATACCGCATCGATGAGAGATAAACAAGAAATCTTTCGATGGCGAAAAGAGTACAGAATGCCACTGTGACTCTAATAGCGAAGTACTAGAATACCCTGGTAAGCTATAGTAGCAGAGACACTAGATGTCCTGCAGCACTACTACAGAACCTACCTTTAGTGTCGGTTATTTAAAGCCTTTAGTGTCAGTTTGTAAGCGACACCTATGTGGGCGACACTAAAAGTCCACCCATTAGGCGTCGGTTCCAAGACCGACACCCAAACTCTTCGCGCACCACCGAAAAACGCGCCATCATGGGACTATAAGTGTCGGTTATTAGGTAAGCAAGCGACACCCAAACCCTTCGCGCCACAGAAAGGGCGCCATTTTGGGCACTATCAGTGTCGGTTATTTACAAATAACTGACACCCAAACCCTTCGCGCCACAGAAAGGGTGCCATCTTGGGCACTATCAGTGTCGGTTATTAGGTAAGAAACCGACACCCAAACCCTTCGCGCCACAGAAAGGGTGCCATCTTGGGCACTATCAGTGTCGGTTATTAGGTAAGAAACCGACACCCAAATGCTTCGCGCCACAGAAAGGGCGCCATCTTGGGCACTATCAGTGTCGGTTATTTACAAATAACCGACACCCAAACATTATGTGTCAGTTATTTACAAATAACCGACGCCTATTGGTTTTTTTTTTCTGTCAGTCTGCAGACCTACTGTGGCTGGTCGCAAGATGAGAAACCTGTTCAGTTCAGTTATGAACTGTAGGTTTTACGACATCCATTGATATCAGCCGACAACAGGCCGCAAACCTGCAAAATTGACAATAAAAAAGTAGCACATGCATATAGCAATGCAACCTGCAGTTCCATTTTATTTTCACACATTTATAAACATTCACACATGCTAGCAATCTATAGTTCCATTGATTCACATTCACACATGTAGACTTCATATTGCAACCAACACTTTCATTCATTTTCACTCAAACACATGTAGAAGCATTCACACATATATTATAATTCAGAAATTCATTTACAAAGTATCATTGTTCATTCATTATTTGCTATCAGGATCCCAATTATATTTGGGAGCCCCCACTAATTTTATGGTTGTTGCCCATTCTTCTACTACTTCATTTATTTCTCCCATCGTATAGGGCTCATGTACATCTGGTAAGTCCTTTCCTGTACTGGGGTCAACTTTAAACACCTGTAAAGAGAATGATGTATATATATAATTAATGAGCTATAAATAAGATTGATATATTTCATATTATCTAATGAGACTATATAATACCTCATCAATACAATCGATGTCCATTGCGGCATGTTTGACAAGCATGTGCATATATCGCATGACATAGTATCCACATGCCCATATGTTGTCTTGTGTAGCACACTATAAATTCAAACATACAAAATATAAAAAAATACAACTAATTAAGCATTGTTCACATAAATAATATATACATATATTGCAGTCGGGAACTTACTTTCACGTTCTTCCAAATTATTTGCTGGTTCTTTTTCGTGGGCACCTTTCCTCCAGCCTTTTTGTACTCCTCAAAACCCCTACATGTTAATGTAACACAGAACATTGCAATTAAATAGTAATGTAATAACATATGTTAACGGATATGAAAAATGAAATATTTCTCACTGAAATATTGATATTTTCATTTTGTGTCCAAATCTTGTATTCAATTTACTCCCATTAGGATCTAGATAATACACAGTGAACGTCTCGGGGGCAATAACCAATAACTCCCAATGGTTACCCCTAGAGGAAAAAAAGTTAAAAATTAATAACTCAAAATCCACAATAAAATGTAATTTTCTTATGTCCAAATTATAATAAGCAAAGTAAACTTACTCTACATTGAATGGAGCCATTATCACCGTCTTCTTTTTTACAGCAAAAATTGAAAAAGCCTCACAGCAGTATTGTTGAACTGATGTAGGGTCTTTAGCTACTAGACTAATCAAGGATGGAATCAAAAACCCTACATGTTCGAATCCAAAATCTACACATATGTTGTCTAAGTAGCTGCAAAATATGTATTAATTATGCATGCATTAATAAATAAGAAACCAGATCACCAGATCATACACAAGGTATATGGATGTATAAAGAATATCTCACCTTATCCATAGCTCTATCACAGATGTATTTAGCCAATCATTTGGAAACAACTCCAAAATATCTTGTATAAATAGTTTTGTTTCGAATGACTGACCTGTAGAATCTGAATCTGAAGAAACAGTTATAGGGGAGTTTATATCATGTTCCCCTAACCATATTGCCATACCCCTACAGTTAGGACCTAATGAGACATGTAGGTCATGTGGAACCCAACTAGGTAATGCAGGAGGTGGAAGTGGAGGCCTAGATGCTGTGGGTGTCTTCTTTTTAACCTGTATATATATATATATATATATATATATATATATATATATATATATATATATATATATATATATAATTTCAAATCAACTGCCAGCATATACACACAATTGAACGTAATGTAAATTTACCACACCTTTTCAGTAAAGAAGACATACGCTTTTTCCCACAATATCACTCCGCCTACTGCCTCACCAAGCGTTTCACAATCTGGGTGGGAATATGGCAGTGGAAGATCCATCCACTGGGGGAATATATGTATCGGGCTCACCCGAATCCAACCAGCTGGTACTGGAGACCCGTGACACGTTTCCCCTGGTAGGGATGGATAAGATGATGCCTCTGCCACGACATATTCTTTACTTTTTAGACGGCATGGCTTCAAACCCTACAAATTTTTGTGTAAAGAATGTTATATACATATATACATATCATTTTTTTTGAAACGACTACAATTTCATATATACGTATCATCTTGAATTAAAAAACAGTTACTATGTCATAAAAATACTTACAGTGGATGTGCTAGGTGGTGGGTCTACATGATTACTCCCAACCTCAGCAGTAGGAGTAGGAGTAGAGCCTGCAATAGGTATTGTCTGGTAAGTGGCAGTCTGAGATGCCTGCCACTTTTTCATTGCTTCTTCGAGTTTTTCTTCGAGTTTCCTGTCAAATAGCTTATCCACCTATACATGGATAAAAGAAACGTCAAATTCTAATTTTTGAATTCTCTTTTACAGTAACATTATAAAGAAAGAATATGTTACCTCTTCTTGTGAAAGTCCCGCTTTTGGGACATGTTTGCGCTGGGATGACCCAAAAAAAGATTTGATGCCCACACCAGCGCATGCAGCCCTAACACGTCCAGGATGCTCTGGGTTACCCAGAGCAACTATCAATTCATCCTTTGTTCCCTCAGGGATGAACTTTCCTTATTTCCTCAGCTCGTGCAGCTCCCGCTAATCGCCAAAACAAAAATTTGTACTTAAGTAAACAGCACAAATAATCAATATTCGAATGATTGCTGTAAGAGTTGTATTTTACCATTTTTGCAGCCGCCTCAACAGTTGCGGCCTTAGTTATTTCTCCCTTCCTATTTTGCCTCCCAGCTATCCAGATATCATGGCGAGGCAGAGGTGTGCTACCTATGGTAGAGGACTCCTGAGTAGTAGCAGACTGAGCAGTAGCCTCAGACTGTAGTCTTTGGCGAACGCCTGCATACCCCTTTGGACCCATTATGTGGTCATGCACATTCAGTGCACGCCTTGATCTTTGTGCCTCACTGAGGGCCTAGTTAGTATGATTTGGTTAGCAACACTAAATGTTAATCTTGAATAGGTGAATACAACATATATTAATTAATGAGATTGAGACTGACGCCTAATACCTTGAATTCATCAGTTTGTCTTGAAGCGACAAACGCGTCCCATTCTTCTTTGTCCAGGAAGTTCCACTGTTCAGTGGTTGTCTTCTTCCTCTTGTCAGCTTCTTTTATGTATTCTCTGGTGAGATTTGTCCTATAGTTCCTTAGGACTCTCCCACAGCGTTGCATCACGCATTTACGATGCAACATTTCATCCAATTCAAATATACTCTGCAAAATAGAATTGCTATTATCAAGTATCCAAAAATTTAGTAATCTACAAAATAGAATTGCAAATTAATAATAACTCACGCATAAATCCCTCCATATTAAATCTTTCTTCTCCTTCGAAACTTTATGCCAAGAATCTAAGCGACAACCGCAATGGCTACGAGTAACAAACCCAAGATATGAAATAAATGAATTGCGATTCACACCACATGCAATTCCTGCATTATCGAAATCCACAACAAGTTTGGGTCCATTGCCCTTTTGCGCAATTAACTTCTTCATGATAGTGATACCCCTTCTCTTGTTAACTTTTTGGTGTTGTTGATCAAGTGCCTCAAGTGCTTCAGATGGTACTTGTGCATCATCAACCTAAAATTTGACAAAATAATTCACATTTACAAGATATAACTATAAATGGACATATAGATATAAATATATGATATATTTTTAAAACTTACATTGTGAGGCGGCGCATTGATGTCCTCACCCTCACGGTAGTCATCAGCATGGTCATCAGGAGAATGGTCAGCCATCTGCAAATTCACATTCAAATTTTAAAGTTCACATTGTAAAGTAGTAATTCAAAGTGTAAAGCTCACATAGTAAAGTAATTCAAATTGTAAAGCTCACATTGTAAAGTAATTCAAATTCTAAAGCTCACATTGTAAAGTTCACATTCACATTGTAAAGTAATTCACATTATAAATTAAGCTCACATTGTAAAGTTCACATTCATGTATATACCTCTAATATTGTGATTTTTTATCAATTAACAATCCTTCATTGTGATCTCTGCGCACATACAAGTCATCATTAGCTTCAATATTTGTTGGTGTTGGCAACCCAACTGAGAATGGACTAGAGTCATCATACTTATCATAGTACTGTTCTTCATCTATAGGATCTTCAATGAACTGTCTTTTACCATGAAGAACAACCGACCATTTATCATTTGCAGGATCATCGATATAAAATACTTGTTGCTCCTGTGATGCCAATATGAATGGTTCAGCCTTCTCGCCAATTTTTTCAAAGTTCACTAAAGTGAAACCCAATTCATCCACTATAACTCCTTTGGTGTTATCAACCCAATTACATTTGAAGAGCGGAATTCTGAAATCTATGTAGTCAAATTCCCATATGTCTTCAATGACACCGTAATATGACATTTTAGCTTCACGTGGACTCTTATCCTTTGCACTTGCAAAAAACATAGTCGATGCTTGAAGGGTGACCCCACTGTTTTGGACGACATTCTTATCATCTTGCCGCTTTGTGTAATATGTGAATCCATTAATGTCATACCCTTCATAAGACATAACAGTCAACTTTGGTTTAAAGGCGAGGCATTTGATAGTTTCAGTAATATCATCTGGTGTTTGAGATAGTTGATGTAAGACTTTATCTCCAAACCACTTAATAAAAGTCTTGTTATGCTCTCTAGCAAGCCACATTGTATTGGCTCGAGGATATTGTCTTTTGATTAAATTGGTATGTTCCTCGATATAAACGTTCACTTCGTCCATGTGGTGTAAAATATACAAATGACCTTGTTCCAACTGCTCACGGCTGATTACTTTCACACGTGAACCCAAAATTCCTTTGCCAAATAGCTCGTCAATATTCTTGTCATTATCAGGAGTGTCATTACCACTGAGAAAGTCATTGTAGAAATCCATAACCTCTCTCTCCACATAACCTTCAATTATACTCCCTTCAGGCCGATAGCAGTTTCGAACATCACCTTTAAAAACGCTCATGTATCGTTCAAAGGGATACATCCAATGCAAGAAAACCGGTCCCAAGATTTTCACTTCCCTAGTCAAGTGGACAACAAGATGTACCATGATATCAAAGAATGAAGGAGGGAAATACATCTCAAGCTGACATAGGGTAACAACCACTTCTCTTTGTAAATTATCGAGAGTCTCAGGGTCAATAACTTTGTTGCAGAGACTATTGAGAAAGAAACAAAGTCTGGTGATTGCAAACCTTACATGCTTCGACAATATAGATCGAATTGCCACGGGCAATATTTGTTGCATTAGAGTGTGACAATCATGAGATTTAAGACCTATCAACTTCAAATCTTTTATTGATACCAAACTACAGATGTTGGATGAGTAACCATGTGGCACCTTAACATTTACCAAGCATTCACAAAAAGCTTTCTTCTCCTTTCTAGACAACGTGTAGCAAGCGGGAGGTAAGTATGTTCTTTTATTACCCATTTCACGTAATTCTGTTAATTCTGACCTTATTCCCATTTCACGTAGGTCCAGTCTGGATTTTATCCCATCTTTAGTCTTACCTGGTATATTTAACAGAGTACCAATGATGCTATCACAGACATTTTTCTCAACGTGCATTACATCGATACAATGTCTGACTGTCAAAGAACTCCAATAAGGAAGATCCCAAAATATTGACTTCTTCTTGAATGAAGAATTGTCACTCCGTGTAGTACATTGTGATCTCTTACCAAATTCATTGACAATGTGTTTTACTCTTTCATAAACAACCTCCCCTGATATAGGTTTAGGTGCACTCCGTTCCTCATTCAATCCATTGAATGCTTTGCGCTTCCTACGATACGGATGGAATTTTGGAAGAAACCTTCGATGACCGAGATATACATTCTTACCGCCATGTTTTAGTCTTGTTGAATCAGTGTTCTCTTCACATATAGGACACGCTTTAGCTCCTTTGACACTATATCCAGACAAATTCCCATATGCTGGAAAGTCATTAATAGTGCAAAACAACATAGCATGCAAACGAAATGTCTCTCTTCGTGAAGCATCATAGGTCATCACACCTTCACCCCAGAGTTTCTTTAAGTCATCAATCAGAGGTTCAAGATAAACATCGATGTCATTTCCAGGTTGTTTAGGGCCCGATATCAACAACGACAGCATTACATACTTATTTTTCATACATAGCCAGGGAGGAAGATTGTATATAACAAGCATGACTGGCCAAATGTTATGTTGGCTGCTCAATGTCCCGTACGGATTCATCCCATCTGTACAAAGCCCAAGTCTTAGATTCCTGACTTCTTCACCAAATTCAGGGTACAATAGATCAATCTTCTTCCACTGTGGGGAATCAGACGCATGTCGTAGGATCTCGTCATTATTTTCTTAACATCGGCATGCCACATCAAATTCTTCGCATCTATCGGATTGGCAAACAGGCGTTGAAACTGTGATATTATAGATAGATACCACATCACCTTGGCAGGAGAACCAGTTTTGGACTCCCCCGAAGTCGTCAATTTATACCGTGATGCACCACATTTTGGACAATCTTTCAAATCCACATAGTCCTTTTGAAATAATACACAATCATTCGGAAATGCGTGTATCTTCTTGGCATCCATTCCCATTGGGCACAACAATTTCTTTACCTGGTATGTTGAGATTGGCAGCTCATTTCCTTCAGGAAGCATTTCTTTCAACAAAGACAGCAATGACGTGAAGCTTTTGTCGCTCCATCTATTGTTAGCTTTCAACTTATACAATCTCAACACAGCACTAAGCTTCATAAACTTAGTACAACCTGTGTATAACGGCATCTCAGCATCATGCACAATGTTTCTAAAAATGGGAGGTGGATCGGTGTGCTCTACCCCACAACTATCCAGCATCGCATCAACGATGTCTACTGGAACTAGTTCATTCACATCTACGTCATCGTAGGCAATTTCTTCTTCCACATAAGCACTGCTATCGACATCCACTGGTTTTGGGTTTGGAATCTCTCCATGCCAGTGCCATTCTGTATAGCCTTGTATAATCCCGTTGCACATGACATGAGTTTTGATTTCGTCACCAGTGTTGACTTTCAAGTTGTTACCGCAATGCTTACATGGACAGTAGAACCTATCTCCAGGTTGTTTCCTATGTTCCTCGGCAAATCTAATAAACTGGTCAAGACCAGAAATAAACTCTGGGGTGCAGCGATTGCGAATGGACATCCATGATCTATCCATTCTATGATCAAAGAGAAAACAAGTATATATTAGGACAAGATTAGGGTCTAGGGTTAACAAATACATGTGATGTCATTCTTATATATAATAAATGTGTACCACCTATCCCATTCTTGAATACCTAATCTCACTAGTAAGTGTATAATGTGTATTGGGTTTTCAAGAAAATTTCGGCAGCATTTCCCCGCTGTTCTCCAAGTACATATGTACTTAGAGAACAAACGGGGAAATGCTACGGAAATTTTCTTGAATACCCAATACACATTATATACACTTACATCCTAAGCGAGATTAGGTGTTCAAGAACAGTCCCAAACTGGGGACTATCCAAGATTTACTCCTAATGAGTAAATCTTGGACGGGTTTCTAGGCCAACAAATAATGTGTTGTCATTCTTATACCTAAAATCCTAGTTCTTCAAGTTAGGTGATTATTGATGTCTTTAAAAGCATGATTGGAAATTTAGGGAAAAGTGCATCATTTACATTCCAAGCATGTCACATGTGTTTATTTATGTATTGATTTTGATATTATTTAATCATCTACTGATTTAACTTTAGTTAATTATCAACTGTTTAACTTTAGTTATCAACTGATTTGTGTTTATTTATGTATTGATTTTGATACTATTTAATCATCTATTGATTTAACTTTAGTTATCAACTGTTTAACTTTAATTATCAACTGATTTGATTATATTATATTTATTCATCTACTATTTGTATTCATTTATGTACTAATTTGAGAATTGATTAATCATCACTAATTTATAATTTTATATTAGTTAATCAACTGATTTGTATTTATTCATCTACTTATTTGTATTTATTCATCTACTATTTTTTATTTAGCTATTTACTCATTTGAATTTATTTATACTGCTTCTGAAATTATGTAAGAATCTACTGATGTAACTTTATTTATCAACTGATTCATATTTACTTTTCCACTTATGTATTTATTCATCTACTTATTTGTTTTTATTTATTACTGTTTTTATTTAGTTATCTATTGATTTGTGTTTATTTATGTACTAATTTTGATATCATTTAATCATCTACTGATTTAACTCTATTACTGTATTTATTGTATTTTATTCATCTACTATTTGTATTTATTTATGTGCTGATTTAGGAATTATGTAATCATCTACTGATTTATATTAGTTTACCAATTGATTTGTATTTAATATATTTATTCATCTACTAGTAATGAAAATGGATGTCTTTCTTTCTAGTGATATAAGAATATCAAACACATATACACGAAAACGCTACTATAGTTTCATCTGTTGTGTAGCCTACAACAAGGTATTCAACTTTAACATTGGATAACCATTATAGTTTCATTGACATTTTAAAGAACAACGGCAATGAATAATGCAAATGTAAAGATAGAAAAACTTGAGTTGAGTCTATTAGACAGGCAGTATTAAGCTAGGGGATGAGGAAGAAGGAAGAAGTCGGCGTACCTTGAGGGAAACAAGGTGAAGCTGACAGTGCCAGAGCAGAGGAGAGCAGCTGGAGGTGACGGCGGTGAGGAGAGGAGCTGGAGGTGATGGCGGCGAGGAGAGGAGGACCAGCAACAGGCAACGGCTCAGCGGAGCAGCGGCGAGGGCGTCAAGGAGACCAGCAACCGGCGGCGAGGGCGACGACGGTGACGGCGGCGACGGCGACGAGCGACGGCGGCGAGCGACGGCGAGACAAACGGCGGCGCGGGGAGCCAACCGGCAACGACGGCGGGAGCAATTGGGGAAATCGCCAGACCCTAGCGCACGGCAATGAAACAGAGACAATGGGGAAAAGTTATGTTTGCGGGGCTATTAAGTTGACAATATGTGTCAGTTATTTAACAAAACCGACGACTAAACCAACAGTGTCGACTCTTTGACAAAAACCGACAACTATACTACTTAATATTCGTCGGTTTATAAATAAAAGACAACCGACAACTATTCCTGTCTCGCACATACCCTTTAGTTGTCGGTTATTTATTAAAAAACCGACGACATATGTCCAATTTTGGAGGTAATTTTTTCGTTGGAATTTTGGTTTTGGCGGTTGATTTGAAGTGTCGGTTGTTTATTAAATAACCGACACTTATTGAAAGTGGTACCCGTGTCTGGTCGACCTTCACATATTGGATGTCAGTTTATGTTAAAAACCGACACAGTAGGGTTTATGTGTCAGTTTTTGTATACAACCGTCACCTTGAAAACTGACTTTATAAGCCATTTCTGTAGTAGTGCAGGTTGATCCTCATACTGACTGAGGAAGATGAAGTCATAAGAATCTGGCTCTTTTGATGACCTAGGTATGATACTGATGCGACTTAATAGTGATCGGTTGGAGTATGAGCGGTATACCTCATCTCCGCAAGGCATAATAATGTTTGTAAAACATAATCAGTCGTGTAGCACTTCTGCTTAGGTTGAACTACGAGGTACATTGGTTGAAGTTACATTGTTTAATATACATGTTCTTCATATTCCTTGAATATTATTGTTCTACTTAATAATCATCTGCTGCTGATTGCCTTAAGAGCTTTTATTGTTCAAAATTTGTTATAATAAAGCTTCTGGCGGAGAGTTATAACTCTCGCTGGGACAATTATTTAAAATTGTCTCACCCCGTAGATTTTAACTTTTTAGGTGGTCGTCGAGGACGAAGGAACCAGTCTGCAGGTGGTCAGTATCAGCAGCAGCAACACCAGGAGCTGCAGTAAATCTCAGGTGGAGATTCAGACTGCTGAGCTGTGTAGTTAGAAAGTCTTATGTCGTCTCTGTACTCTCAGGTCCTTGGAGTTATGGTCTGAGATTTTGATTTGACTCCTTAGATTTTGTATCCTGTTGTGTATAGTTACTCAAGAAGTAATTTAACAGAGATGTAAACAGTATATCTCCTTTTATGAAGGAAGTTTATGGTTTCAATGTCTTATCTCAAACAGTTTTAATTTTTCATGATTTTTCGTATTCTGTTGTTAATCGAATCGCTTCCGCTAAATTTAACCATGTTTATCTCGGGTTTTGGAGATCAGAGCCCACACCTAAGTTCTATGGAGTTGGGTCTTATTTAGAGGAAATGCCCACTTGACGTACTATAGCAGTTGACACCCATGTCTTGATCAGAACCATTGTCGTGGTCGTGACCTTTAGTAGTGATTGCAATCATGCCTTGGTCGAGGCGATGTCCCGATGACAATGATGTATCCATCACAATTGGTTGTTATGGCTTGGAGATGTTGTTACAACTGAGACCTTAACAGTGGTCCAGACCACTATGTGCCACTATGGTCATGAAGAACATCCATTGATTATTGGATCTATCTCAATTGAGACAAACATGGACCCTTGAGTTCGAGACGCTTGTCTGAGTGCATTTGCATCAACAAAAATGAAGATATAGTAGTTCCAGCCAATGATGAGTCTGCATGGAGTAAGAAGGAATATTAAGTTAGATCAAATTTTTGTTCATGATCATTGGAATAGATAGAAAAACTAATAAAAGAGATGTCATTATAGGAACAAAATAGGTGCAAAAAGTTCACAAAATATGAAGTTATTAGTACCTCTATAGATTCAATGTGTTGTTGTTGGTTTCAAACCTCTTTGAGTTCTACTTTCCTCCCACTGATTCATTTGGAAATAAATTCCTTTTCTAGGAATACGACATTCCTAGAAACAAACTCTTTGTTGTCAGATGAAGTCTAAAAGTAGTATCCCCTGGTTTTATTGGGATATCTGACAAAACGTCATTTTATTTGATTTGGATCCAGGCTTTCTAGGAAACTTCTTTCTCTTATAAGCTTTATATCGCCAAATCTTCATAAAAACACATTGGGACATTTCCATGCTATATCACATATGGTGTCTTTTAAACTAATAAAACTAGTACACAGCTAAGTGTAAATGTGTCAGATTCTAAAGAATATCCCCAAAATGAAATCTTAAGATCAACAAGACTCATCATTGCTTGCACCATATCTATTTGTGATACCTTCTTTCTAATACACCATTATGGTACATTATTCCATGTGAAGTCCATTGTGATATGATACCATGGGCTTGTAGAAGGTCATCAAACTATTGGTTTACGTATACTCCACCTCGATCAAAATGAAGTGCTTTAATACATTTACCAAGTTGGTTTTGTACTTTGTGTTGGGAAATTGGGGTGAAAAATACACAACAGAAACAAAAAATTTAATGCTTGATTCCCAAACAAGAAGATCACTTCAACAACAATGTATCTATGAAAGAGGGTCCAATAACTTATCCTTGCAGCAACGTGCTTCTTCTCCAAGCAACACTTGAGAAGTTGTCAACAATGACCTCCTAGTGCAACACCACAGACGAAGGTTTATGGCATCCTCCTAGAGGGGGAAATGACCTCCTTGCCTATGTAGTAGCTTATGTGGACTATTGGTAACTCCAATTTGTGCTACCAGAGCCAACAGGAAGGAGTTGTCCCTTTAAATGTCGGGGTGCTAGCGCTGACATGATCTCCCAATTGTCTCTTAATGCAATCCATGTTGCAACTAAAAATTTAATTCATAATTCAACTTTGTTGGGCAATGCCCCCAGGAATGGGCTTATATTGATAACATGATGCAGGACTTAAGTGGCTTATTTCCTCTAAAAAAACTAAAATAAGAATTAAAACTAATTAATTCAGAACTTGCAAGCAAGTTCGTAATATTACATTTAGATCCTAAAACAATAACATCTACATACTAAACCCTTGACCTAAATAAAGAGTCAAGCATTAAATAAAAGACAAAGATAAATAAAGCATAAATCAAGAAATACTCTAAACAGGAAGTTTGAAATCCTATTCAAGCTCTGGATGAACATCTTCTCCTACATCAACTCCCCCTAGTTGACAAAATGAGACTCTGACGAGTGGTAATGCAGTTGTGGGATTTTCGGAAAAATATCCAATGAGAAAGATGCATTAAGTTTTATCTTCCTCCTCAGGCTCATCATCGCTAGGATCATTTATAGGAAAGGCATCCTCATTTTCTAAACCATATTCCTTCGACTTGGAGGATGTAAATGTAATCATCAAACAATTAGGGAATTTGTTGGAATGATGCCAAAACCCTTGCAAGAAAAGCACTGGATTTGTATAGAGGATGTTGTTGTAGAAGATGTTGGTGTGACCATTGTTGTGACATCACTTGATTCACAAGATGGGGTTGTTGTCAAAGTAGAATGTTGCTAAGAAGTGGAGTCTTTTGGGTGTCATTTCTGCTCAGGCTCTATCCTTGTAGCCACATCAATCACATCATCCATAGAATAAATTAGTTACATAGCCAATGGTATGGCAATCGATGAATTGAGCCCACGATAAAACATTATGATCTCTGTGGTCACATCCCATGTGACATATGACTTGTAAATGAAGTCATAAAATTTGCAGGTATACTCGTCAACAGAATCAAATCCCTATTGCAAGCCTGACAAGTTGAGGCATTATTGTTTCTTGTAATTAAAGGGACAAAAGAAGACTCCATGCGGCTTTCACATCTATCCAATTGTTGATGCGGCAAACTATAAGTAGTCACTCCCACCAGGTGAGAGAAGAACCATGAAACTTGGCCTAGACGTACTTGGTTTTCTAATTTTCTTCAATTTGATTATAGTCAAAGAAAAACTCCATACTATGGGCCTAATCATAGAATACATCGGGCTTACCAGTGCCATGGAATTTAGGAACATCAATCTTAAGTTGGCATTCTTGGAAAGGAGGAGCTTCTAGCGGTGGTGGACCTCGTGGAGGAGGGCCTAGGTTAGGGTTTCCGGCACAAGGGAGTGTCCCTGATACAACATAATGCAATCCATGTTGCAACTAAAAACTCAAATCATTATTCAACTCTATCGAATAATGCCCCCAGGCATGAGCTTATATAGATAATGTGAGGGAAGCCCTAATTGGCTAATTTATACTCAAGACCAAACTAAAACAAGAATTAAAAACTATATAATTAAGAACTTACAAGTGAGTCCCTAACATTTTATTTAGATCCTCAAACTGAAACAATTACATACTAAAGCCTATGCCCAAATAAAGACTCAATAATTAAATAAAAGACAAAGATAAATAAAAGATAAATCATGAAACACTCTAAAAAAGGGGTCTTAAGTCCTATTCAACCTCTGAATGAGCTTCTCCTGCATCATCTCTCCCTAGTTATCCCTCCCTTTGACAAGTAGGGTTTTGTTGGGAATATGTTGGTTACCACAATCAGAGAGGAAAACAATTGTCAGAGCTTACTTTTGTGTCTAGGAAGCCCCTAAAATCCATCTATTTATGGGAGGGATAGGATTGGGGTTTTCAATCAATATGGGAGTCAAAGAGAGTGAAAATCATGAATATTCTAGAAGCTACAAATGATGAACTAGTTGTTTCAAGCATTGAACCGGTTGATTCATGTGCTTTACTATTTTGAATCACATTGGCATTCAATATTTGATCAATGCAAAACATGATGTCAACATCAATCCTTGATTAAATCCTATTTATCATTGAACCGGGTGCTTAAATAGTTGAACCGGTGATTCCAGATCATTAGCCCATCAATTCTCTAAATGATCTGGTCGGTTCATGCCCTGGTTCAACCAATATTTAGCCAATGCAGTTTCCTATTGACTTGACACTTGAATCAATTGTTTCAATGCTTGAACTGGTCGATTTATAGTCTAGTCATTCAATTTCTAGCCATTTCTATTTAAATTAAATGTCTAAACACTTTAGTAATCAAATTAAACATCTTTCATGAATAAACTCCGATTCCAAGTGCATCCTATGTGAGTGACCCTATATGTCTTAAATTATGTTGGTAATGAATGTCCATAACCAATTTATGACATAACAACTAATGAGAGGTATATAGAAACACAACATTGCTACCAAAGTAATTTAGAAAGTTGGAGAAATGTTCTTCCAACAAGTTGAGATCAATGTTACCATGATTGTATGATTCCTTTGTATCTGATATCTGGATTAAAATCAAGGCATAGAATCAGCATCCTCGCAAAGTTCAATTAAATGTTCCTTGAAAAAGAGCAGACTATATGAGATGCATGTGAGCTCACATATCACATATTAAGTCAGATGAGCATGGCCATACATTTCTCAATTTGAATTATAAAGTGGCATGGAGATAAATCTCTTGTACACGGGATAAATCCCATTTACATAACTCACACTCAATCCCCATGTGTTACAATGCACCCAAGCATCATCATTTTGGGAACCCTTATTCAAGGTGATGTTGGATGATGTCAAAATACATTAAACAACATGTTATGAGTGTAGTGACTTTAGGTCTATGAACCACAATCAACACTGTCACTATATGAGAGTTGATTCTGAATACTAGTCCATGATATTTGTGTATCAATCTCAAGGTGGTCTGATACACTATTCTCTAACATGTATCTGTGTGTTTGATGTGATATCGCACAACATGACTAATGAGACTTTGTCATCAGGAAAACAAAATCTAGTCTTTTGTATTACTATTGTCTATTTTACTTCCACAATAACATTTAACTAGGGGCATAACAAGAATACATGTACCTTTATAATACATATGATGTCATTGCTCAGGTCCTCAACCTGAAAAAATATGTCCTCAGGGTAACACCATTCTTTATACATCTATTATATATGTTTCAACATCTCATATTGAGACAAACATAATAGATGAAATTATAATTATCGTTATCAAATCAAGTATATGATGCCCCATTATAATCATCATATGATTTGTTCTATTGGAATACATATCAATTGACTCCCACTTGCACATATAGCCAATCATCTTGCCAATGTATGTGATCATTCTTAGGTCAAGAAGACTTCTAGATGTATCTCTATAAATCTCAATTTCTATCACATAGAATGCTTTGCCTAAACTATTCATAGAGAAGGTGCTTCCTTGCCAAGTTTTCATATTTGTAGTATAAGGATGTTATTCCCCATCATCATGTGAAATATTAATATCCTCCCACTAAATTCTTGTAATCATAGATTTCTTCTTCAATTTGACTAAAGTCAAACTCTTTTACAATCTTGTCAAATTGAAGATTCCAGTTTTTAGACGCTTACTTCAATCCACAAATTGACCCTTGTAGCATATAAACTTTATTTACATTAATTGGATTTATAAAAACTTTTAGGTTGTGACATGTAAAAATCCTCTACATTATTCTTGTTAAGGAATGTAGTTTTAAAGTCCAATTTTCCAAATCTCATAGTCATACTAAGTTGCACTATCAAGCATGATCCTGGTCGATTTAACCATGGCAACTGGTGAATGGATTTCATCATGTTCAACAATTTGAACTTTGTTTTAAATTAATTTCAAACAATATGCCCTTATAGGTTTTTGCACTACCATCCATGTTAGTATCCTTTTAAAGACCCAAATTCACCTTAAGCGTTTTACCCTTTAGGTGGATCCATCAAGGTCACACCTTATTAATTTACATGGAGTTCATCTTTGATCTCATGTACTCAAGCCATGTTTCAAGCTCTGGTTCCACAATAGTTACCAGATAGGTTGTTGACTCATCATCTATGATAAACTCACTACCTTCCCAAGTCATAGGATATTGTAATCTTTCAAACTGAAGGTGTGTCCTACTAGATCTATGAGGTTTGGTGTTACATAAGGAACTTGAATTCCACAACAATTTGTGTTTCTCCTTGTTCCTTCTTGTACCTATTTAGATTCAATGATTTTCTTTTCGATCTCGAACTTTTTAAGTTCAACCTTTTCTCTCTTTGATTTCTTTGGAATTAATTTCCCTTTCAGGAATACAACCATCCTAGTCAGTAAACAACTTTGTTGTGGATTTGGATATAAAAGTTGTATTCAATAAAAGAACATTTATGTGAGTTTTGGACAACTATTTTCAAGAAACTATTTTATTATGTATTCAATCCTAATTATTAGAAAATACATATTGGGACACCTCCCATTATATATCTCATATGGTGTCTTTCAAACCAATTTTGATGGTACATTGTTTCAGTGTAAAGCATGTGCCAAAAAATAAAATTGTAAGATCAACTAGTTTTATTGATAAGCACACCATGACTTAACAAGGTGTGATTCCTTCTTTTTCATAGATCATTATGTTCCAAGTGGAGTACATTGTGATACACTATAATGGTCTCCAAGAAGGTCCTCAAACTCTTTGTTAAAAACATTACAACATTGATCATATCAAAGTATCTTAATTACTTTTACCAAGCTACTTACGTACTTGATTCGTGCTTTCCTTAAACACTTCAAGAGATATAGACTTGTATTTCATTAAATACAATCTACCATGTATATTGAGATTTTTGGTAATATAATGAGGTACTATTACCCACCCCTAGAATTTACTCTAAAAGGTCATATACATCAGTATGTATGAGCCCGAATAGAATAGTTGCTCTCCCACTACATCTAGTGAAGATGCTTTTGTCATATTGTGTAATAAATAAGACTTGCATGTCTCAATTGGTTCAATAAACAAAAGAGTCTAGATAACCATCATTATGGATTCTTGAAATGCATTACTCATTTATGTGCTCTAGATAACAATGCTATATGTATTCATTATTTGAGTCATCAAGTCATTCAATATATGTGTCATACACATTTGTCTCTACAACTATCGAATATAGATTATGAGATATAGGGCACTTCCATATAATATCTTATCTTTTAAGATGAAAAATCAATTCATTCATTAATTCTTGTATGTATAAGATACATGATGTTTTTCATTAATGGTAGGTACATAATAGCAATTTCACTAATTCAATTGCATGCCCATTACATAAATGATAGATTTCAACTACAGTGGTAGCAACTCTTGCCTGACATAGTTTTAGATTACTTCTTCACATGTCTTGAAGTGGAGATCTCTATCTCTTTCTTCCTTTTGCACTTAACTGTCTCCTCATTTTGAGTGTAGAAGACTTGGACTTCGTCTTAGCCTCAAAACTCTTCTTAGCATTGCCTTTCTCATTGGACCTCACTCTATAGATCTTCATCATATGTTTTTCCTTCTTCATTCTTTATTTGAAATTTATCAACATGCCAAGTAATTCTAACTACAGTTTGGCCAAGTTACTCAAGTAGTAACACTCGATAAACTAGCTATATTATTCAAGCAACAATTGTAGAATCATATCTGTGGCCAAATCTTACCCTAAAGGGAATCCCAGTCTCTCTATATGTTGCACATACCTAAACATATTTAGTATATGGGACTCTAATGGGTCTCCTTCTGTCAGTTTGCACTAAAACTATGATTTCAGAGACAATATACCTTTCTTTGCATTACATGATTCTTAAGATGTGTTGCCATATTGAAATTGTCCATGTTTTGAGTTGTTATGCAACTCCTAGTTCATACATCCCAATTTAAGTTGGTTAATGTCTAAGGCATCATTGGCATGCTTCCAATAAGCATCCACCTCAGCCCTAGGTGCATCAGGAGCAAGTTCCTTTGGCACTGGTGTATCCAGGATATAGAGCTTATTCTCATAACTGAGAACTCTTCTCAAAGTCCAGAAATAGTCATGAAAGTTCATCCCTTTTAGTTTTTCCTACTTAAGAACTAGTCGCATCAATTATTTGTTTGTTATTGCCATTAGATTCTATAAAAGATAAATTACAAATTTTTTCAAGACACTTTTGATTAGTTTGATTTGATAAGTTTGATGAAATTAATTAGGCCTTTAATTAATTATCTATCCCACTATTGTTTGCAAATTGATAGCCCTCACTACTAATTTGGAAGATTGTAGCGTACAACCTTCTTGTTATCCAAGATCCATATTTCATCAAATCATGAATCAACTTTGGCTGATCTCCCACAAACTTGACTATTTAGGTAGACAACATTTGTCAATTACATCTCATGCAACTCGTGGATAGATGGTGTGCACAACTTTTTTTTACAATCTGTTTGTATGCTTTTAGGTACTTAATCTAATTAAGATAACCTTGTTAAGCCTAAACTAAAAGCCAACATGAAACAATATGCACCATGCTTTGGAAGAACATAGACATCTACCATCACACTTCCATAAGATGGATGATGAACCATGCTTTGGTATAACCAACACTTGGTGAATCAAGTTTTTCATGTGTGTAGCTTATGGAAAGCATCTTAGACTTAATATTTATTGAGGGATTTTATATATATGTACATATACATATCCAGTCACCACATACTTATAGTGTATCATGGACATGTTA